>JAOXNO010000024.1:5540478-5560844 GCA_028565335.1 Limnodromus scolopaceus
GTCAGTTAGGTTGATGGTTGGACAAGATGATCTTTAAGGTCCCTTCCAACCTAGAAGATTCTGTGATTCTGTGATTTACCTTTTTTTAATTTCAGTTCCATCTGCTGTTTCATCCACCACTTCTATGTGTTCTCCACTTTGCTCTTGGTTTTCTTCTTCATTATGGACCTGTAATTGAGATTCAAAAAGGGAAAGTGCTTGAGAGTTCTTCACAGTTCTGTTCTTAAAAATACTTTCTCCAACCTAGTACATGTTAGTAGTTTAGCAGAGGAAGTTTTCTGTCTGTAATGACTTATCACTCCAGAGCACTGTAACTGCAGAACACTGTCCTTAGTTTTGCAGATACAGCAAGCGATTGGAATATTCCTACAAGTAAGCAAGAGACTGCATTTGCAAAGCGGATTCTTTAAAAAGACAAATACAGCAGCATCGTGAAGTAAAAAGCTAGCTACTCAACATGGTCTTTAGTTACATTGTGAAAAGCTCTCTTCCATCTGATCACTCAATCCAAACTGTGTATACCAATCCAAACTGAACATACCCACATATGTCCACCACAACTGTACACTAGACATATATGTGCATAAGTACATGAACCAATATGTGTAGGCAACTCTTAAAATGAATAAAAAAGTTATAAAGTTTTAAAATCTGTTTTTAAAAAAGTTCTTCCATGTCACATTACAAAATACTCCAACATTTACATGAACTCGAATTTCATATAAATTATGAAAAGCCTGAATTCATCTATAACGGCTTTCAGTCTTCAGAGTTGACCTTTAGTGACAAAGATTATGACTTTCACATTCAAGAAACTTCTCTGTGCTTACATAGAACCATAGAATGGTTAGAGTTGGAAGGGAACTTAAAGATCACCCAGTTCCAACCCCCCTGCCCTGGGCAGGGACACCTCCCACCAGACCAGGTTGCTCCAAGTCCCATCCAGCCTGGCCTTGAACCCCTCCAGGGATGGGGCAACCACAGCTTCTCTGGGCAACCTGTTCTAGTGCCTCAGCACCCTCACCCTTCCTGAGATCTAATCTAAATCTCTCCTCTTCCAATTTAAAACCATTACCCCTCATCCTATTGCTCTATTCCTCGATAAAAAGTCCCTCCCCATCTCTCCTGTCGGCTCCCTTCAGGTACTGGAAGGCCTATATAAGCTCTCGACTCGAGTCTTCTCCAGGCTGAACAATCCCAACTCTCTCAGCCTGTCTTCATAGGAGAAATGCTCCAGCCCTGTGATAATTTTCACGGCCCTCCTCTGGACCCGTTCCAACAGGTCCATGTCCTTCCTGTGCTGAGGACTCCAGAGCTGGACACAGTACTTCAGGTGGGGTCTCACCAGAGCAGAGGGGCAGAATCACCTCCCTCAACCTGCTGGCCACACTTCTTTTGATGCAGCCCAGGATGCAGTTGGCTTCCTGGGCTGCCAGCGCGCGTTACTGGCTCATGTTGAGCTTCTCATCTTCTCACCATATGTCACATCTTCATCTTCAATAAAAATTATCGCTTTTGCTCGCTATCTCCATACACACATATACAAACATGGTGTTACTTCCAAATAATGGAAAATACTAATGTGTCCCCATGTAAGCGTTATGATCAATTTTATGCAGCTATATTAATATATATAAAATAACAGAGTTTAGACTATAACAGAAATAGGTTGTACCACACTAACCACAAGATAGGTTCTAGGAACGAGGCCTCTCTCCCCTTTCGAGTTTTCGGCTACCCACCAGCCATCCACCTTCTTGTCATGTATAAGTAGGACTTCACCTTTCTTTGCCATTAGAAGGAGAGAGACAGAGACAAAGACAAAAGACAACCAAATATTTCAAAATGGCTCCAGACACAATTTAAAAAAAAAAACAAAACCCAACCACAAAAGCTTAGTTTTTCCCCCAAGAGAGAGCACGGACAACTGCAGCACACCGTGCCAGGAGAGAAGGCGGCAAGAGGACACTGGACTCCACCAAGTGAAATGTACATTTCTCCCATTTCTCCCTGAACCCATCAAGGAACCAGCTGAATCCCAGAAGCATAGGATTTAATTATAGTTATTGCTTAATACAGAATGATCTGCAGCCAAAAAACTTTATAGAGACATATTTACCATAAACGTGAGATCCCCTTCCTGCTGTGCATTAAAGTTTGCAACTGCAATACATTCTTTAACATTTGGATCATCCAACAATTTATCCTCATCATCATCATCTGCTTCTTCACTCTCTTCCTCCTCACTACTTTCTTCAGCTTCACTCTCATCCTCTTCTCCATTTTCATCTTCTGTTTGAGGATCTTTCTGATGTTGCTCATCCCTACCCAAAATAAATCAAACTTTTAAAATTATTATTTTAACAAAGCTTCTTCAAATTGCTGTAAAGCCTTGCAATATGGCCTTCTCTGTAAGGACATTATCCAGATACAGAATTTTCATTCCTGTGTTTTACTCTTTGTCCTGATCTGAAAAAAATCCAAAATCCCAATGGTGTTTCCTCCCTAAGCGTACAGACCACATTGCATCCTCTCTCATTAACCAACATCCTCAGAAAATTCAAGCAAGTCATTCATGACTGCATCAAGAAAACAAGCCCCCTAAGGGCTGGCTCTTTAGCACTTCTTTTTTAGATGCATGCTAAGATAATAAAGGGGATGAGCTAACAATTTTTCAGGGTCCTTTCCAATCTATAAAATTCTATAAAAGTGTGGATTGTATTTCTTTGCTTAAGCTACTTACGCTGCATAATTTATAGCCACATTATCCTGATCCAAGACAAGAAAAAGTTTCTGCAGCTGCTGAGAGAGTTTTAGCAATAGCTTTTCTTCTTCTTCTTTCCTCTGATTATAATTCCCCACAGGTGCAGGCTCATCAGCCTGAGAAAGAAGAACATGACAAATTGCTCAAAGAATCAAAGTTAAAGTTCCTCTATAAGGTTAATTTTCCACACATCTTATGAGCTTTCACATTCCTGGGCTGCTGTCACTCCGTGTGTAGTAATATCCTTCTTGCCCATTTACTCTGCCACAAGGAAATGTTGTGTTAAATTTCAAATCTGCATTCTCTGTTTCCAATACAATGCAGTGGGTTGATAAACATTTTATAATGTATTGGGTTGATAAAGATTTTAAGCGCAGAACTGGTACACAAAGCACTAAAAATATGCTTTTAAAGAATATAAATGGATCTCAGAGATCCCAGTGAGGGGTTGTGGAGTCCTAGGCATTGCTCTTGTCCTTATGCATCCAAAATTGAAGGAGGCTGATGTTCTCTAAAAGCTCCCTGTGATGCAGTTTGGAGAAAACCATTAACAAATTTGTCTTCACACTTACTTTTTTCAAATCACGAAGAGCATTTGTATTCTCATCTACCAATTTCTTCAGCTGCATACATCTGCATTGAAAGCAAGATATATATATAGCATTATCTTAAAATTCTGATAGATGGGTAACCCAAATCATGCATGCTTACTAACATGTGTGAATTTAGATACTCAGACCTTCACCGGCTCTGTGTGCATGCAGCTTGACAAATACCAATACAAGCCCAATCAGCGGCTTAGCCAATTATTACCCGTGATGAGCAAGTTCCCACTTAAAACTACCTCAGCCCTTGACGACTGGGATGCCGCTAGCCTGTTGCTTCCGCCTGGGAAACAGACAAGCGAGAAGTGCAGGGAAGAGATCGTTACAATTAGGAGAAAGCCCGAACGTTGTACAGGCAACCGTCTACTCCTGCTCCTGCTCCTCCTCACCTCTGCGAAAGGGCCCTCCGCTTTTCGGGTGCCGGGGCCGCGCTCTCCGCCCGCAGCGCCTCCACCTGTAACACAGGACACGCGCCGTCAGCCGCCGCCGCCGCCGGAGCCGGAGCCCCGGCGCGCCGGGTCGAGCCAGCCCGTCCGCCCCCGGTACCTGGGCCTGCAGCTCCCGGCTCCGCCGCTGCACCCGCTGCAGCGGCCCCCGTGCCCGCCGCCCCGACATGGGCGCTAGGCAACGGCGGCGCCGTAAGATGCCGTCATTTCCGGGGCGCGCAGCACGCCGGGAGCTGTAGGCCCCCCGCCTGAGGGAGGAGGCGGGGCTGCGCGGCCTCCACCCCCGGGGATCGTCAAGCCATGGCTGGGCGTGGCCTAGGTGCCCTCCGGGCTGGCCCCGCCCCGCCGCACCCTGCTTTGGGCTGCGGGTGGGTGCCAGAAGGGTCTCACCCGGCCCTGACCCACTGCCCGGGCACGCCTGGCCTGGGGACCGACAGACAGCCTGCAGGCACCCTGCAGGTAAATCCTGTTCCTGCCCTCCCCAGGGCACCCCGTAAGGCTGCAGTCACTTTCTAGCTCGTGGTGGAAAACGTTCACAAGCACATGCTTCACGCTAACTGGCAATCACACCCCTCTCCCCGGCAAAACGGCAGGTGGACAAGGCCACGGCATGGCATTGGCAGCAGCACAGACACCCCTGGTTCTAAACCGCCTGCAAATCTCAAGATTAAAGCCACCAAAAGGCACACCGTGAAAAGGTACAACGCTGGTGAAGCAGATACAGCTTAGACTGCAGCTGCGGATTGAACCGCGTGCTTTTGTGAACAGCATCTGGTTGGATACGGGTGCTTGATGGCACGCAGTACCACGCACTCCAGGGCTGGCATTGAACCACTTACCTGGCTACAAGTCAGCACTTTGTCATCTTAAGATGGTGGGCACTATATCTTTTTTCCCCCAAAACTTGTGAAGCTTATACAGTTCAGTAATATAGTTTAAAACCAGCGGCTTGCACAGCGTGCAGTAAATCATCCAGTGCCACACAGGAGCACCCCCTTCTCCCAGGCTTGAGGAAACACTCTTCTGGAATTTGCTAACGATGGGAGGGTAAGAAGGAATGTGCTACAGCCATCTCCACAACTCCTCGCCCAGAGCGCAAGAAGAGATTCTGAATCCAAAGCACAAGCATCCCTCATTTAATTTTATCATTCATCCTATCAACACATCCAGCTATTTCACCGCTTAATTGTCCCCCCCAGTGTTTTTCGCGGGCGTACTTTCCTAACGAGATTCGTTGCTCATTACAGGTGCCTGTAAGATACGTTTTCGCTTATCAGAGAAATAAGCACATCTAGGAACACCGTGTCATGGCTTCTGCTAGTTTAATGTGTCAGCAGCACTTCCCGGCCAGGGCAGAGCAGTGGGCCTCGGCAGCAAACTTCAAGCGAGACAAATATAAACAAAGAAGGAAATACATTTGGTATCGTTGTTCCTCGGCCTTTCCTTAGGTCAGTCTGATGCAGGTCTTCTGAAGGACGGCACTCACGTTCCACGGAAGCTGTCCGTCTCCACCTGGTTTTCACCCGCTCGGGCAGCGGCGCGGGGGCCAACCGGGTTCTGCTGCTGCAGGAGACACACGGAGGGTCGCGGCCACCTCCCGAACCCGCCGCCGGGGCAGGGGAGGGAGCCCGGCTCCCACACCGGGGGACGCACCGAGGGCTCTCTACGGCTCAGGCCGCTTCCAGCTGCTCCCGGGCGGCGTCCAGGCGGCGCTGGAGACGGCGCTGGCGCCAGCGGAGGAAGCGGCGGCGGGCACGGCCGGCCTGCCAGCCCACCAGCACCCCGGCGGCGAAGGCGGCCAGCAGCGCCCAGCGCACCACCCTCGGCCGCAGCGACTCCAGAGCCATTCCCCGCTCCGGCTCCAATCGGGACCGGCACCGCCTCCCGCTTCCGCCGGGGCGGGGGCCGGACGCCGTAAAGGCGGCGGGGACGGGCGCGGGGAGGCGCAGCCTCTCCCGGAGCCATGGCGGAGGCGGCCTCGCAGGTAGCGGCTTGGGGGGGGGCCCTCTCCAGCGAAGAGGGAGGCGGGTGTACGAAGTTGCGGCACCCGCTTCTCTGTAGCCGTGCCCGGTGGTGAAAAGGCACCTTTTTTGAATGTCTGCGTGGAGTTTATTTCAAACTCCATCCCCTGCTCATCAGCTCTCTGTGTTTTCCCCCCTTTTTACAGGATCTTCTGCTGGCAGCAGCGTTTGTCTCCGATGCGCAGTACAACAGGAATATTCCTTTTAAGACCTCCCCGGAGGCAGTCAGGTAAGGAGGTCTGTGTTTCCCGCAAACACCCGCATCGTTGCCCGGGAGTGGGGCTCTCTGCTGGTCCCACGGGCAGCGTGAGGATGCTGCGGGACACTGAAGCTGAGGTGGGGAGAACCAGCTACAGCTGTGTCCAAAGAGCAGCAGCCAGCAAAGGCTGGGGACCTCAGGTCTGCCAGCTGAGGGCCGAGAAGGTTGGGTGCGTGTGTGAGATGCAGAGAACTGGGTTTAAGCTGAAACGCGTGTGTTGAGTAGGGCTTAGTGCATCTGTATGTTGAGGATGGGAAAAGAAATAAAAACTTTGGGTTTCGCTGAAGAAAAAAAAAACTAAATCTTTTAAGGCTGAAGCTGCAGTACTCTGTGGGGATGAAGAGTTTGGGAAGCTGGGTCAGCCGTCGCCTGTGTGGCAGGGGGTGCTGGAGTGTGGCTGTACTGTGTGGGCAGGAGGACGTTAGTAGCAGGGGGCTGCAGGGGTGGCCCGTGGGGGAGAACAGCCCGGAGCCAGGTGGCTTGGCAGTGGATGGTAACAACCCCCTGCACACCAAAGCTTCAGGTAATCAAATGAGCGTGTGGCACCTCTGCTCAGGTGTACTTCAGAAAGGGCGGTAGGTCCTAGGGGCAGGAGTAACTAAAAGCTTATGTTAATTGGCAATAAGATAAGAGAAATTCCCCAAGTCAGGAGTGTTTTGCCTGCAAATGTGGTTATCCTCCCGTTTAGGTGCTAATAAGAGGCCAACCACCGTCAGAGATGGCTTTTCCCTCAGGCTTGGACTGCTTTAGGCAAACTATTTTCTTATGTAAAACTTGAGAGAAGGTGGCAGTGTATGGAAGGGAAAGGTGACACAGCAGATGGCCAGCAAAAACAGCATGTGGGCTTTAATGACTCCTGTAGCCCTCCCCACAGAAGTTTTTTACTTGGTTTGCGTGTCTTAGCTGTTAAAGTTTTTTAGGTATCCTGGAGACTCAAGTATGGTTAAGTATGTTTGTTAAAAAATTGGTGTATGCTGCTGTATAGATGTAATGTCTGTCTGCTTTGGAAAAAGACTGTGCATATACTTTTGTCCTGCCCAAGTATGCTTAGTATAAATAGCAGAAATGAGCAGGTTTTATTTATGTGGTCATGTCTTGATAGTGTTACTAAGGGTATAATACCGTGTCATCTGTATAATCACCTGCTATGTAGCCATTCTGCAGGTGGTTATCAGGCAGATGAGAGACTGGCAATGTTGGCAGCTTTTCTTATTGGCAGAGAAGCTATATACTCTGCACATCCACTCTGTGCCTCCCCAAAAGGAGCCACTGTTGTGTGCCATTGTGTGAAACCTCCTCTGGGAGGCTTAGAGCAGGATGTGTTCAGTGTTGTTGCTAGCATTCACCAGAGGTTTTGCTGCCGTGAGGGAGAGAATACTGCTTAAGCTCTGTATTAAAAAAAAAAAAAACCAAAACAGTTTACTGTGCAACTTCTTACTTCTCTCTGGTGGCTTTTTTTATCTCTCTGCTTTTTAACCTGCAAAGAAAAGGTGCTAGATAACTAATCAGACTTCGTTTATGTGTTGTGTGGATACCTGAGCTTAGCAGAAGTTTGCATTCAAATTAGGAACAAGATAATTATAAAAAGTAAGCAGCTTTACCAAATGTGTATGTTGCAGTCTTAAACTGAATTGAAGAATGCCTGTGTTACACCTTCCTGGGTATTTTGCTTCCTGAAAAGCAGTATAGTATCCATCAGCTATACAGAAGGGCTAGGAAACAAATTGCCAAATTCCTGGTTGGCAAAAGTTGTGCTACTGTTAGCCTTCTTCCTCCCTGACTCTTTGGGACAGCACGTGCTGTTCTTCCAAGATGTATTTGGTGAGCCCATGAGTATGAGCACTGAAGCCTTTATTTATGGCGCCACTGCCTTCTTTCTACAGGCTTTATTATCTCTATAACCACTGGATTATGCGAACAGTCACCTACTTCTTCATCTTTCTCAACCTGTCCCTTGCAGTGTTTGAAGAACCTGCTGTGTATCCGCTCCCCTTCCTGGTAAGTTTTCAGTGTAGAAGCAGCAATGCAACTAGTATTGCATTGCTTGGTGGAGCAAGCAAGGATTTCTTGTTTGAAACTAGCTGTCAAAGGCATCAAGAGGTAATTGATGCTGATACTTCTGTTGATATCTTTTATCTACTGAAATGGAGACAAAAAAGGGCATAGGAGCTAGATGGGGAGTATAGAGGGAGCCACGACGGCTGTCAGGAATGCATTGCAGGCTGCAGACAAAGTCATGTTGCTTTTCAGCATCTCTGAGAACAATTTCAGCCTTCTGTGTGACCCAAGTCCAGTCCTCATGTCTGAAAGCAGAGGTGGAACGTTGCCCTTAGGACTGATTTTTCTGCAGCCTTTATTTGTTCTGCGCTAGTGTGTTTGAGAGATGTGCTACTTGAATCCTAAGAAAATACAATTTTATTGACTTTAACCTGCCTGTGACAGGGAATTTTGCAAAAGGAAGCCTAAAACTGTTGCTCAGTGCCAGATACGTGAACCTGTAAAACAGTTGGGAGCAAAAACCCACTAGAAAAACTTCTATGCTGACTTTGCCAGTTTTTTCTTTGCCCGTACCCCAGCCTGAACATCCTCATCCATGTGAAGAGGGCTAGTCCTGCTCCTGGTTTTCCTGACTTGGGCCCCTTCTCGCTCTGCAGGTCACTTCTCTGGTTGAGGTGTTGTGCCTTCTGGTGTTCTTTGGCCGACTGACACATTTTGCGAAAGTCACCTTTCGCAACGTATTCTGGAAGGATACCAAGAACATCTGCATCATGGTTGCAATCCTGGTGAGTTAAGTCTAGAGGAGGCTCCAAAGTTGAAGTGGCCAATGTAGAGGTGGCTTTTCCTCCTGTTGCTTTCCTGGTAACATAGGCCTGATGCATAAAGGCTCTACAAGAGCCATGGCCAAATCAATCCACAGTTGATTCTCTGAATCCTGTTCTCACAAACCTGTTGTGTGTGCATATGTCTTGTATCAGTTAACTCTATTGTCTTCACCATCTAGATGCATTTCTAACATTGCTTCTGGGAATTTTCTTTCTTTCTTCTACAGTTATCCCTAACAGACTTGGCCATATATGGGGTCCTCAGGATATACAACGTGAGCAGCATTAGATGGTCAAGAATTGTGAGGCCCATCTTCCTGATCAACTTTGCAGAGAGTCGCCAGGTGAGGAGGAGGTCTGGTGGGATGGATGTCCGGTGCAGGGTCCTATTTTTGGACAGCCTGCTGCTTTCTGAGATCCAGGGGATTTAGTAGAATAGTTTTGGGGCAGAAATGGCAGAATTCAGGTTCCTGTGAGTGAAAGTTTCTCTTAAAGGTGGCCTGAAGCATTAATTTGAGATGGAGAAAAGGGTGCACTCTCACTGGTCTGCTTGGCACTGTGCAAAATACCAAAAGGCTGCCCCTGTACCTATGGGCTGGGTTATTGCTGTCTGGAGCCCTTGAGTCCTGAGCCCAGAGAGTGCTTGGGACTGGAACTAGAGCTTCTCACCAGACATGGTGCTGTGATGATTTTGGGAAAATCATGCTTAACAAAGGGTGAGACTGGATGGAGAAGGAAGAATAGTTCTCGTAAGGTGAGCCCGTGGGTTGTGCTTAGTCCAGTCTATGTGGAGGAGCAGCCTCTGTTTGCAAGCAGAGTTAGATGCCTTCCTCGGGAGATGCAAACGTGAGAAGCACTGCAGACAAGAAAACTGTTTTCCCCTGGGTCAGGGGCCAGGTTACTTATTTCTGGAATTCTCCTAGGCAAGCAAGCACAAGTGTCATGCTGTTCTCAGAAACTGAACTTGTAGTCCGGATGGGTGATTTAATCTCTGATTCCTCTTGTCACAAGGAGATCTTTGCCCCGCTGCCCAAGGCTGTTCTGGTCCTGACTTACAAATGAATAAACTACCGTGGTGCAGAGGCCTGGGGGAGGGAGCAGTCAAACTCTCAGGTTAAGAGCGTGTGTAACTGCAGAACACTGGGGTGATGGGCTTCTGTCCCCGACAAGTTCCATGGAGCAAGAGCATCTCAGCAGTGCCACAGAGCCCTCTGTCGCTTGCCTAGCTGAGTTCATGATGGTGTTTAGATAGGGTCCCTCTTATCATCTCTTCTGGGAAATGAGAAGGAAAGGTCTGGTATTCTTGCACAGGTTTTAGCAGAACAGAGCTGACACATCTGGTTCAGAATCTCTCCTGTTGGGTGACAGAAGGCTACCTTTGTCCCATTTTGCTTGCCTGTCCCCTGTGTAGGTGTTTGATCCAGATGGGATGGTGAGGGGAAAAACAGGTACTGCCTTGCCTCTAAATGCTTCCCTTCTCCCTGGCAGATTCGGAGGGCCTTCCGCAGCATCCGCAACACGCTGCCAGAGATCACCTACGTCTTCTTGCTCTTCATGTTTAGCCTTCTCATGTTCTCCCTCATGGCCTTGAAGCTGTTTGGTGAGAGGTGTGAATATTTCTTTTGCTCAGAGCTGAGTGGAAAGAATGTGTGTGATACTTTGGGGCAGGAGGGAGTCTGGCAACTCCAAATGATTACAAGCACTGCTGATACGTGCAGTTCCTGTGGTGGGACACGTGGTCTCTGTGCTTCACTTCAGATTGTCCTTTTTCTCCTAGGAATCTACAGACAGCGGAAGGCTTGCCGTATTTCAAAAACTACCTAGAAATTGTGTTTGACCTCTATGTGCTGGTGACGACAGCAAACAGCCCGGATGTCATGTATGTATGCTGAGCTTGCAGTCTTTTCTGTTGTGAATACTGGTGTCCTGCTCCTAGTGGCAGGATCTCCGGTTAGAACAATACTGTGTTTTGCACAACAAGGTATTTCAGAGCAGCAACAGGGCTTTTACTCTTCCAGCCTGCAGGGGCTTCATGAATTGTCAGCCATTTGTCCTTTAAATGGCTCTGAACCAGAATCTGAGTTTCAGAAGATTTTTGGAAAAGATGCATTAAAAATACTGTTTTCCAAATGACCCAGTAGCTGATGAAGGCTTAAACCTGAGGAACACACATCCTCTTTGATTAAAACCCTATTTTGAAAAGGAAGGGTGTGCTCTAGCGGCCAGGTATTTTATTCTCTTATATTTGCAGGGCTTTCCATGCAGACCTTTTTAACTTGCACAGCTGTATTAAACTTATGTGAGGGTTGGACTTTCCAGTCTCATTTGTTCTAACTGGATTCCCATTTCAGTTTGTACTGTGAAGGTGCCATCAAAGAGAGGGGCAGGGAGGAATGGCACGCTTATTTGTGTGGTGATGTACTGAACAGAACTGGGACTGAACAGTTACAGGGACCCTGGGCATTTATACTCAGAAATGCTGCTAGTCCTAAAGTTAAGTGGAAGGGGAAGTCTGAGTGCAGTGATGGTTTGTGAGGCCAATATCCAATTTATGACTAAGACATCACTTCAAGACTGCGCTTAGCCCCATTGACAGAAGCTTAATCTCTGTGCGCTCTCTTCTGCATCCTTTCAATTGGGGCCTGATAAACTAGGATGAAAATCTAGTGGAAGAAAACTGTTCTCTAAGTGAATTAACGCACAGTTTTTAGCTGGGGTATTATCTGGCTATCCAAAACAGTATGTAGAAATCCATCTAGAAGACTGTTTTCTTGTGGTTTCTCTTGTTTCCCTGTTTGTTTGCCTAGCAAGTAGCAATCTCTCTCCCCTTTACTAGGATGCCAGCATTTGACTTCAGCTCATGGTATGCCTTGTTCTTCATTGCCTTTGTCATTGTCAACACGTATATCTTCATGTCTCTCTTCCTGGCTGTCGTGTACAACAACTACAAAAAACACCTGAAGGTAATGTTTGGAGAGGTGAATTGTGATTGGTGACTGCCTGCTGTTCTGTGTAACCTTGTAAGGAGGCATCTGGCTTTCCCTTGAAAAGCTGCTGCTTCTGGAAGGTGTGGAGAAGGGGATACAGCTGCTTGCCTTTGATGCTCTGCAAATAACAAGCACGGGTTCACCTTTCATACGATGGGGATTGTTGCAAGTTCTTTTAGCATGTAACAATGAAATATTCAATGGGTCCCAGATAGGATGCACATGTCTCTGTATTATTGCTGTTAGAGACTAATCCTAGCTCAAAAACGATGTCTCTATGCAGGAAACTGTTCTCAGTTGGCTAGAGGTACATAGCGTTCTTCTGCCACTGCATGTGCTCTTAAAGCAAAGGAAATGTAAAGGGAGGTCTAAGTAAATTGGAACTCTTGCTTCTTCCACCCAAACTGACTAGGTACAGTTTGGTACTTGTGATCAGAGGGTGAGAACTGGAAATTCCTGGGAGCTTCCATGAGGGGATTGTCTCTTTCTCAGTAAGCAGTCTGGTAGGTCTTCCCAGAGGCTGCAGTCTCCCAAGGGTATAAGGTTCTTCAGCCTCCTTGTAATCATGTGCAGAAGAGGATCTTCACCCCTGATCTCAGCAGTACTCACTTTAGGATGGAAAACGCATGTGGACACATCCTCTTTGACTTGTGGGCATGCAGATCCTGTGATCCTTGAAAGATATCCCCCCTGTCTCCTTCCTGTTAGACAGTATCCTTTTGTCTTCCGGTTTTTCAGTGTATCTTCCAGCAAAAAACAGTCTCACAATCCTCCCAGAATGCTGTGCAGAAGGCCCGTGGTTGCCTGTTAAATCGTCTTTCTTATCGTGCCCATTGACTGTACTGTACTTTATGTCTAATATCACTTCAAGTGTCTTCCTCTGAGTCTCTTCTTGCATTCCTGTGCAATGGAAATAAGAATTGTATTTTTTTAAAAAGGGGGAGGGGGAAGGGTGACTGACGCTGCCTGAATCCTGATACTCTGTCTAGAATGAGATCCGTAAGCTTGCTTACATGAAGCACCGCAAGATGATAGAGGCCTTCAATCTCCTGAAGGAAGAGGAAGGAGCACAGTTTGTGGTTAGAGAAGCCCGGTGGAAGCAGCTTGTCAAGCTGGTGGCTCCTGATATCAGCAGCTCCCACCGAGAGCTGCTGCTACGCATCTCAGATGATGAGCAGAAGGGTTTCATAGGTGAGCAGTGGGGTACTGCTACGCTCAAGGGATTGGGGAGGCACCTGGGGTCAGGAGCCTGATGCTTCAAGGGTTTTGGCACTGAGGTTTGTGGTCTGTAATGGACCCAGAGGGACACGAGGCCCGTCTTCCTGCTTCCCTCTAGGTTGCTTAAATCCTGAAAGGTTGTTCTTTCTGCCTGTATCTAATAGCATGTGTCATGTATGCTGTGGGCAGCTCTTCATGACCTTTTGACATCAGGGCAAGCTCGCCATGGAGAATGGGGCCTCCTGTTCTGAGCACAGCACAGGGAAAGCCTCCCTTGTTATCAGAGTCCTCCAAGCAATGTGGCTTCTCACACGGAATCATGGAATTGTTGGAGTTGGAAGGGACCTTCTTAGAGATCATCTAGCCCAACTCCCCTGCCAAAGCAGGGCTGCCCAGAGCACATCACTCAGGACTCCATCCAGGCGGGGCTTGAAGATCTCCAGAGAAGGGGACTCCACACCCTCCCTGGGCAGCCTCTTCCAGGGCTCTCACTCTTTCTGATGGAGGCAGGCTATCAGGAGAGATGGATCAGTCTCCTCATGCTAGATCATGCCCATCCTGATCATTAAAGGTTTGTGTTGGTTGTTGGCCTATGGCTTGAGCCAGCCCCCCAGGAATGGGGCAGAGGAGCTGCTTGAGTACTGAGTTCAGGCTGTTCTGTGTTGAACACCACTTAGGTGTTAGATTTCTGCAGCTCTTGTGCATATAGGTTTGCATTTGCCAGACGTCATCTTTTTTTGATGATAGTAGAGTGATGTGTAGTGCTCTCCCCTACTGCAGACAAGAAGTCCTTTGTACAACTGGCAGATCTCCTCAACATCCAGGTGGTTACCCTGAAAATACGCAGCCATCCACTGAACCAATGGATGCCTCGTGTATACAAGTCAGCAGTGAGTCAGTTCCTGCGCAGCATGGTTAGGCACAGGTAAGCCTCTACTGGGGTAGGAAGCAGCTCTTCACATTCGATGCAGTGGTGTTGCTCAGCTGAGTGTCATGCTGGAAAGCACAAACTGCATTTAGGCAAACATTAAGGGTTCCATTTTTAAGTGTTCTGTGGACCAGCTCTGCTCTTAGCCTACTTTCAGTGGTGTGGAGAAACTAGACGTGGCTAATGGTGAGTCCATACCTCTTCCAGTCCCTCTTGTTCAGATCTTCTGTAGGTGCTGACTGTAAATAGTTTTTACTGAAAGCAAGAAGTACTTTATGGCCTGCCTTGAAGGACCAGACTAAATGCTTCACTTAAAGGTGATCTTATGTCCGCAGTCTCTGCTGCAAAGCTGTATTGTGCTGCTTCATCAGCTCTTACCAAGGTGGTACTATGAGCTACTAGTACTTTATTTCACGTCTGAGTCTTCCCAGGATAGCAGAATTCCTGAGGCTGGAAAAAAACATCTAGAGATGGTCTAGTGTAAGTCCCTCGCTCAAAGCAGGGTCAGCTGAAGCAGGCTACTCGGCTATGGCCAGTTAGGTTTTGAGTATCTCCATGGATGGAGACTCCATAACCTCTCTGCAGCCTGTTCCAGTGTTTGACCACGCTTGATTTAAAAAAATAAAAAAGCTTTTGTTTAAATGGAAAATCCAGTATTTTAACTTGCCCCTTGCCTCTTGTGCTCTCATTGGATGCCACTGAAAAGAGTCTGGCTCCATCTTCTCCACACCTTCCCATCAGGTATTTATACATACATATTGAGATCCCCCTAAGCCTTCTCCCCTTCAGGCTGAACAATTTGTCAGACTATCCTGTCCTTTAATCAGTTTTTGTGACCCTTTGCTGCGCTTGCTGTAGTATGTTCATGTCTCTTGTGCTGGGGAGCCCAGTTGTGGACACAGCACTGCAGATGCAGCCTCACCAGTACAGGGTAGGTGGGAAAAATTACTCCCCTCAACCTGTTCACAACACTCAGGAATTCCTAATGTAGCAGAGGATGCTGTTGGCCTTCTTGGTCACCAGGGTGCATTGCTGGCTTGTGTTCAACTTGACAACCAAGACCCCCTTCACCCCCCTGGATCCTCTGCAGAGTTGCTTTTCAGATGGTTGACCCCCTGTCTGCACCGGTGCCTGAGGTTATTCCTCCCTAGGAGCAGGACTATGCATCTCCCTTTGAACATGGTGGGATTCCTCTCTGCCCGGTCCCCAGTCTGTCCAGGTTTCTCTGACTGCAGCACGCCCACCTGGTGTACCGGCCACTGCTCCCAGTTTTGTCTTTCATTTTACTCATCCAGTCTTTTTCTGCTTGAGAAACGCTCTTGACTTGTTAGAAACACAGCTGCTGTCATTCTCTAAGAGTTTATTTAGCACTGAAAGCATTGTCAGTGGAGTACCTTGAAGGTTTGTACTCTGCTTTCAAGGGCAAAGCTAAATTCTGTAGTAACTTTCCGAAACTCTTGGGTTTGGAGAGAACTGGTTGGTAAAGGTAGTTCACCTAAATGACAGTGCTTGAAAGAGAAGGTAAAGAACTCCTGAAATAACTGTGTAATTTTTACCTTTTTGGGAGCGGCAAACTGATTTCTCTTTTTCTTCTTGCAGGGGATTTGTTTGGACTTACGATGTGATCATTCTAATAAATGCTGTTTTCATTGCTCTGGATGAGGCTACCCCCTATATTTCTTATGCAGAGTGGGTCTTCCTTGCTTTGTATATAACTGAGATACTCCTGAAAGTGTACACTTACGAACCGAGGGCGTTCTTTGGAAAAAATCAGTTCTGGAACTGGTGAGTGCAATGAATATTTGTGTTAACAGCAGTGTGAAGCGTGGCAAGATCTTTGTGTTCAGCTTCTCAAGAACTGGGCTGCTTAACTTATGTGCCAGGGTGGAATTAAAATTATTATATGCATCAGAGGACACTGTGCTTTTTCCTGGCTCTGACAGACTACTGTTCTCTGCCCTGCTTTGCTAGCTCAGTCAGAGGCATGTGAAGATGGTGGCGGGGCAGGGGAAAGAGTTTTGCTAAACAGGACTTTCCCAGTGTCCCACCCTACAAATAGTTTGAGATGGTGCAGGGCTGCCTGGCATAGATGGGAAGAAGAGGGCTTCCCACTTTCATGTGTCATGTGGCAGCTTAAGCGCCCATTCCCTGTTGCCACAAATTTAACAGCACTGCCTTCCCTCGTGCTAGGTTTGATACCCTCATCATCTTCGCTGCCTTGACTGCAACAATACTCAATACCACCCTGAAATCAAGTAAGTGCAGCTTCAGCAGTCTGCATGCATCTGGGAAACTCGGTGGTCTTGAGTTGTCTTTTGCCATCACCTTGGGCTTGGGAGGCTTTTTGGGTTTCTGCAAACTAACCCAGTCTTTTTTATTTTATAAGTACCTGTTATAAACCGTGTTTAACAAGGACATAATCATAACAGATGTAAGAATAGGCTTTATCTCTACACTTCCCTGCTTTTTTTTATAACAACAAAAAAAAAATTTTCCTTTCTCAGCCACAAAGTACAACAGCCAACAGATCCTGGACATTGTCTTCATCTTAAGGGTCCTCAGGCTAATAAGGATCGTTGACAGCATTCAGAGGTAATGAAGAGAGTGGGATAGGGGTATGGTTTCTGTGGCGGGCTGAGTTGCTCTGCATCACTGCTTTGGACTGACCCTGGCCACTCAACAAAGCATCCCAAGGCCTTGTCCCACTGTGCCTGGCACGAGCCCAGTTGCTGCATCCTCTGTGGAGAGTTACTTGTAAGGGTGTGTGGGGACCATGTGCTGGATGGGATGTGACATGGGCTTTAAAAGAGCCTCCACATAGCAGGTGTTGTAATGAATCATTTGCTGTAGGTTCCGGGTCATCATGAACACGCTGATAAACATCGTACCGACAATGTTGACATTTGGTGGGCTGACTCTGGTAAGAAATCCTGGTATCTTAGCTCAAAGCACTGCAGTCTTACAGGAATGCATCTTAAGTCTCATGCTGTTTACAAGAGGATAAATGCAAATCTCTGCATGGAAGGCCTTTGAAACTCTAAGTATCCCTTTGATTCTTGGTCATTGCACCTGTAAACATCTGCAAAAGGGGTTGGATTCCTGCTAGTTGCTAGCTTGGGGCATTCTTCTTTGCTCCACAGAGCAGGGAAGATGTTCTGTGCAGTCTCGGCTTCACATTATAAGGAATGAAACTATGGTTTGGGCAAGAAGCTGAATGACAAGCCTGTTTCTCAAATTTCCTAAAAATAGGTTTTCCTCTTAAGATTTGAGAATGCTTCATTTCTGTGTACTTGGGCTGTAGTTCTGGCTGATTATTTCTGCCCGGTAATTGCTTTTGAGTGGCTTGGGTCTCTTGGACTCTATGCTGCTTCCCAACAGCTTGTTGTGTCAGTAAAAACCAGAAAACATGCTGGAACTCTAAGCTTGCCGTGGATCTTGCTGCTCACTGGAGAAACAGGAGATGGGGTTTCTTTTCCCAGGTTGTGTACTGTGTATTTGCTATCATTGGTATGGAGTTATTCCATGGGAAAATCCAGTTCTTTCCTGCAAACTCAAATGCTCCTTATGCCCTGGAATGTGGAAACCCAGCTCTCAAGGATTCTCTGTTTGCCCGTGGGAAATACTGCAAGAACAATTTCAACAACTTTGTATCATCCTTCATCGTCCTGATGGAGCTCACTGTAGTCAATCAGTGGCATGATATCCTTTGTGGTGAAAGGTCCAAACTTGGTGATCCATTTTGTAATCCTCTTCTCCTTGTATTGCACACACCTGTGCACATAGTGCCAGATGAGAGAGAAACGGTTCCTGCAGAGGGCTTTGTTGGGAAGGTGTGTTGTTCTGGGCAGTGTTATCTTGTTACCTGGTTCCTCCCTTAGTGCTGCTCTACAGCAAGATGTTCTCTTCCTTTAGCGCTCTTTCCCTTAACTCCCATTATACTCTTTGCCAATGGATTTGCCAATGTGACGGTTCAGCCTGCGAAGCTGTATTTCATTGCCTTTCACATTGTGATGGTGATAATTATTGTCAAGTAAGTTTTGGGTTGCTCTCTTCCACTTTGGAGGGAAGAGGGGCTCTGTCCCCTGCCAGGGCACTGCTGATGGTCCCAGGGTCACACACAGTGTGACACTTAGAGACAGGTAGAACATGTCATAGAGGAATCTGCTGCATCTACTTTTATCTCCAGTGACTGCTGCTCTACCTTAGACCTCCCCATCCCCAGCAGAGGAGGGGATAGAGGGCTGGGGAATGAGCCTGGGAATACTGAGGCAGTAGCTGATGCCCAAAAGCAGGGGGTGCCAGTAAGGAAATGCTGCTGTGTAATTCTGCCCATCATTTCTTTCAGTATCTTTGTGTCATTCATTTTGGAAGCTTTCTTTGTGGAGTACTCACTAGAGAAGAGTGAAGTCGAAACGGCTATTGAGCGGAAAATCCAGGAGCTGGGAATGGGAGTTCAAGAGTAAGCCCCCCAAAAGGGTTGTGCTGGATGTGGCTGGCTTGGCACATCCAATGAGGGCTGGGGAACTGCAGGAAAATGCCACCCTCTGTCCTGAGGTGTGAGTTGAGAATCCCCTCCCTTGTCACAGAGTTCTTGTTAACCTGTCATGACCAGGTAGGCTTGGTCTAGATGTTAGCAGATGGCTACTCACATTGGCCTTGTGCCTGCCTTGCTGAGCTCTTCCAGTCCAGGGCTGTTGCCCAGAGGACAGGAGAGGTGCTGGAGACTAACACAATGGCTGGTTCTTGCCCTGCCCCAGAGAATCCATTACTACTAGGTACCCATGGGCCTCTGGAGTAAGACGTGTCCTCTGGGGTAACTTCTGGTCCTTCTTGTATAGGGATAAGCTCCAGGATGAACAGCTCCTTGATAACATGGAGAGTGAGCACGACCTTGAGGGGGAAGGTGGAACAAAGCGACAGACTAAAGGGCTGGTGTTTAAAATTGCCTCCAAACGTAAGTGTAGCCCTCCAGCGTGCCCCATCTTTGGTTTAAGATGCCAAGGCTCTGAACTGTCGCGGATGTCACCCTCTCTCTGGGGAAGCTCCAACACAATTCTGCTTTCTTTTGGGCTATAAAAGCCACTAAAACCCAGCTGGAGGTTTTTAGAGAACTGAGGACACTCAGTGTTTGCTGTTCTATCTATTTTGTAGCAACTCATTTTCCTCTGTCCTACCCAGACCCTCCTGTACACACTTTGGTCAGTAGCCAGTCTATGAAGATGCTGCTTTGGTGGCTGAGATCCTGCTGTTGCCAAGAAACCTGTCTTCTGCTTTTCACCCTCCTGTATGCACTCTGTTCTTCCTGGCTTGCATCACGGTGTGACTATGTGCTCCTTTCCTCTAGCTTAGTGACTACTTTTTCTTCTGGCTTTCTTGCTGTACCTTAGCAGTTCCCTAGTCTTGTGCTTCTCGGCATGGCAGCTGTTTGGGATCACAAATCCCCTGAAAGACACACAGGAATAGGAGTGCTTAAAATCTTAAAATAACAGTCTTATCCTTTGCAAGCATTCACAGTGCTTATGGGGTAAAATACCAGGGAACAACATTGCACTTGTTTTCTTGTCTGTTTAGTGTAAAACACAGGGGGCAGCCTTTAAGCATGAGCTGCCTTAAGGTAGCCACTACCTAACTTCTGCTGAGGAACAGGAATGGATGCTTACAGCTCTCTTTTTTGGCCACCTGCAGGGTACAGGACAGTTGATGCTCTGCTCCAGCGGATGTTTGAAGCTGAGATCCCCCTTGAGGATGAAGGCCCTTCATTTGAGGAGATCTTAAACTTGTCCCTGGCCCCTGCTGTACCCAGTAACCTGACTTCTGAGCGTGCAGTGTAATGGGAGGCAGTCGATGAGGAGAAGCTGGTTCTGCGCTGCCTGGCTGGAGTGCTCTCTGGCTGGTTGCTCCCCCATGCCTGGGGGCTGGATCACGTCGTGGAAGGGGCAGCTGATGCCAGAAAAGGCTTCATGATGTAAAGGAGCTTTATCTCGTGCAAAGTCCAGTATAAATGTTGAAACTGGAAATACTCTCCTGGGAAGCAGAGGGAGAGCGAAGTATCTGACTGTGCCAGTCGAGTAATGGTGCCATATTCAATATGTTATGAAATACCTGTTCCTTGTAACTGGAACCTTGTATTGCAGCACTTTTATATGCCTATATGGACCCATGTAAGCTGAATTAAACAGCTCTTTAGTACATTAAATTCAGCAGTTCGAAAAAATAACTAATTCTGAGAGTGTTGATGTGGGTCCAGAGAAGGGCAACGGAGCTGGTGAGGGGTCTGGAGCACAAGTCTTATGAGGAGAGGCTGAGGGAGCTGGGG
>JAOXNO010000024.1:5560944-5589928 GCA_028565335.1 Limnodromus scolopaceus
TTTTTTTATTTCTGTTGGTTGGACTAGATGATCTTAAAAGGTCCCTTCCAACCTAGGTGATTCTGTGATTCTGTGAGGGGCTGGGGTGTGCTGCTGACGGGCACCAAGGCCTGGGCCGGGGCTCTGGGGATCCTGCCGTCGCTTCCACGTTTGTTTATAAGCTGAGCAAAGCGGAGGGCAGCAACTAGCCCTATCTAGACCTGCCCTATCCGACCGTTAGCTTCGCTAAATCTGAACTTACTATTTTACATATTGGGGTGTTTTAACACTCCCTTCCCGCCTCCCGGCGCCTCCACGCCCCGGCAGGGCGGTACAGCCTCCGCCCAGGGGGCGGGGCCAACCCCGCCCAATGGGACTAGAGGGGAGGTGCGGTCTCCTGGCGGAAGCGGCTGGGATTGGCGGAGCGCGGCGGCCAATGGGAAGGCAGCTGGTGCCCGCGGGGCGCCTGCGCGCCGGGTTTGAATCGGCGGCGGCGGCCGTTGGGGCGGGCGGAGGGAGGATGGAGGTGGCTGCGCGGTGAGCGGGGACCCCCACCCCGGCAATGGGGGGCTGGAGGGGCTGCTGTCTGCGGGGAGGGCGCCGGGGACACCCGGGCCTGTGCGGGAGGCGCGTTCGGGCAGAGGGGAGGGGGCTGCGGAGGGCCCAGTGTTGCGGGGGCCTCGGCCCGTAGGCCTTGGCGTTCCCCCTCAGGCAGGGCCGTGGCGGGCCCCCCTCAGCCCAGCCTGACCTGCCCCCTCGTCTTGCAGGAGCTACGAGGCTCAGATACGGAATTACCAGGGGACGGACCCGCTGGAGCCATGGGACAGGTCAGCGCGCCCCAGGCCCGACTGTCGGCATCGCCGCTGGTGCGCGGCGGGATGGTAACTTGCTCGGGTGTGTTTCAGGTACATGCAGTGGGTAGAAGGATGTCTGCCCTTTCAAGAAAAGCAAAACCGCTTGCCCGGTCTCCTGGAGCAGCTTGTGAAGATGTTCCTAAGTGAGAAGAGGTACCACCAAGATCCAAGATTTGTTAGCTACTGTGTTAAGCTGGTAGGTATATGCTTTTTTGGGGAACTAAGCTATCCTAACAAAATTAAAGTTGTCCCACCACTCTGTGGTTCTGTGACTGCAAAGAGCTGTGGGAGGAAAAGGAGTCTTCAGGGATGCGGTGTAGAATTGAGGTGTATTGCTCTCTCCAAGCTCTGAGAACTTTTCAGTCTTGCTGAAGGATAGCGTATTTTTTAAAGCTGTGTTATTATGCTATTAAGCTTGTGAAAGGTATCTTATCTTCCAATTGCTTTTATCTTTAGAAAATAATGCCTTCTTACAATAGTAATTAAGAAATTGTTATTCTGGTTTTTTTGTCTGTGGCTCCCTCGGATTTTTTTGAAAGTGTTTATGGCTTATGCATCTTTATCTTATGCAGGCACAGTTCATCACTTCTCCTTGCCAGTATTTTGATTACCTGCATGGACAAGGAATTGGTGCAAAGGCATCTAACTTCTATGTTGCTTGGGCTCAGCAGCTTGTAAATGAGGGCAACGTGCAGTATGCAGGAGCTGTCCTTCAAAAAGGACTTCACAACCAGGCGCAGCCACGAGAGGACTTGCAACAGCTGTATTGGTAAATCTGATGCATCGTTTTACTTGTTGAGTTATTCAGGTAGCGTATGGTTAATTTTTTTTTCTTGTGTGCATATGCCCTACGCTGCAGCAGAGGTAGAACAATTATTATTTTTGTGAAAGGTAGATATAAGCTTTACAATACTTCTTTGCTGTTCAATATTTGTTGGGTCTTTTGGAGGGTGTATTGAGAAAAAACAGTGTCTTCAGTGAAGTCGGGCCCAGAAAGAAAATCCCTTAGTTAATTGATTTGTTTCTTGTCTAGTCTTTGATAAGTGGATCCAGACTATAAAGATGCGTAACCTGTCCTGCTTCAGGCAGCCTGCCTTGGAAATACTATGCGTGAGCTTCATTACTTGGAAGCTCAAGCAAGTTGGCCATGCTAATGACATTTTCAGGTTAGGGACATCTGTATGCTTTTGAGAGTGTATTAATTGGCTGTAACTCACCCTGTAGCTGCCCGAGCTTCTCTTGACACTGCCAGTTGAACACGTACTTCAGCAGCTGCTTCTTGACTTGGAGTCTTTTTGATTTTGGTTGGTGGCCATAGCTGGAACTGCAGCGAGACCAGATGTCAAATTCCTGATCTGAGCTGGATTTTTCAGCTTAGGTATATATTGACAATAATACATATATCCAGCTTCTTGTGCTTATCCTACAGTACTTAGCTGAGTGGGTGCCTGTTGGAGTTTAGCATTTAACTCTTGAAAGTGCTAGAGTTGGTGCTTATGATGGTATGTGTTTCCTCTGGTGATGATAAAACAAGAGCTTGATTTTCATATACTGCTGCCTGTTGCAGGCTTTTTTGCTTTTGAAAATGTGAAGCTAACAGGATATGTCCATATACAGTAACAAGTGTCCTGTAACTAACCTGAGTATTCTAGTGCTATTTTTCAAGACATGATGACCATACAGGGAAATTAAAGATTTCTGGAAGGTGGGGAGGAAGGAGGGACAGGTGACTTAATGATAATAACTGACATTTCTTGCAATTTAGCTGGCTGCAGAATTATGATCCTCGGAATCCTCCTTTGCAAGGTGAGGCTAAAGATATCTGCTTGTGATCTGTAGCTCAATTTGACAAATCACAGAATTGTCGGAGTTGGAAGGGACGTCTAGGGATCATCTAGCCCAACTCTCCTGCTAAAAGTAGGGTTGCCCAGAGCACATCACTCAGGACTGTATCCCAGAGGGTCTTGGGGATCTCCAGAGAAGGGGACTCCACACCCTCCCTGGGCAGCCTGTTCCAGGGCTCTGCCACCCTCACTGGAAAGAATTTTTTCCTCATATTTGAATGGAACTTCCCATGTTCCAGCTTGTGCCCGTTGCCCCTTGTCCTGTCACTGGGAACCACTGAAAAGAGTCTGGTTCCATCCTCCCTCAAACCACCCTTTAGATACTTGCTTGATCACTGAGTTTTGCCACTGAAGAAACTGTTTTCCTGCAGAAACTAATTTTTTTTTTTTTTCCCCGTATTTAAGATTCATAAGGGGAGTGTATTCAAAAGGAGGTCTTAGTTTTCTAACGCTTAAATTTAGTAGAAACTCATAAATGAGCAAATGATTTCTACTCATGAATGCAAACCTGTATTTTCTGTCTCAGGTGCTGCTGTTATAAAACCCCTTCAAACTTCACATGCTGCAAATCAAATGGCTCCTCAAAAAGATGTTTCAAATCTTAATGACCCGGTGTATGCTTGCAAAAATCAGGTAAATGACTATTAGTAAGCAACTTAAATGCTGCGGAGAAAAATGTGGAGCCCTCCCATAAAATTTAGATTGATGAGCTTGACTCAGTAAGAAAGATAGTATATAGTAACTTTATCTGGTGTATCTCAGAAATATTAGTGATTTATGCTGTAAGCATCACGTTTCATGAAAATATCTCAATTAGGTAAGATTGGGACCCATTCTTTTGTCACTTAACATGTTTCCAGAATCACAGACTAAGCGCCCATGCATCTGGTTAGCATTTTTTGGAGGAATAATCTCAATAGATTCTGTGCCAGTCATGCTGCTTAAAAATTGCCTACACTGAATTTTCATGAAATTCAAATTACTTCTTTAAATACTCTTTTTAAGAACAAATGAAAAATAATGTCAGAGGAAAAGAAGTTTCTGAGCTGGTCCTCAGTGGAATGGTGGCTTCTTGTAGAAGTCAGTCTGTTGGGCTGGGAAATGACTAGGAGATGGCTTTGTTCAGGAGCCCCTCTGTAGCTTGCCAAGTCAGTCTCTAGCAAGTTCCAGCTGAGGTTCTGCTCAGTACCTTGTGCAGATCTTGAATTGACTTTACAGTCCAGATCCTGTCATCCTGTAGTCACCTTCCTTCATCCCCTTCCCCACAATAAAACAAACAAACAAAACACCCCCATACTACTTGTAACTCATTTTAGCTAAGTGCCAGAATGCAGCACGCTTGTTCTGAGGTTTGGCAAAGCTAATTGCAATTCTTCACAGCCTTTCTGGCACATGAAAAGTCAACAGGGAGTGAAATTAAAGACTGAAAGACTGCGGATAGGAAACTGATGTAACCTTTCTCAGCTTCGTCCTGTTTTCTAAAGTACTTGTGACTCTGAGTTTGGTATTGCCTGCAAATACCAAAAAATGTCTTGGATGATGGAGTACAGCTTAGAACTTAACACGTCTGCTGCCCGTTCCTTAGACCTGAGGTGGGTTAGTTTGTCAAATAAAAAAATTGGATGAGACTACCCAGTTTGTTCTTAACAAACCCTAGTGATCTATAGCTTACCTTCCTGGGTTTGTTTTTTTTTTTTTTTTTAAATAATAACTACCTGTTCAGCTAGTTCCAGTGTTCCTCTGGACTGTAGTTTCCAGAACTACATCTCTTTCAGTTCTCTGGGATCATGGTTTTCTTTCAAAAGCTCTCAGAGATTACAGCCAACTGTTATATGGCTCATTCTTCAGGATGAACTTCCTCAGACTCAGATGACTTGTAGAGCTCTCTTTCTAATCCGTTCTTGCCGTGCTCATGGTCTGAATTTTCATCTTTTCAATCAAAATTAAATACTAGGAACTTTGTGGTTGCTGATCAAAATGGATGGTTAACTATAATATTGGAATTCTTTCTTCTTTTTTATTTTATTTTTTCTTTCCCCTGCTCTGCTTTAGGGTCCTGATTGTGCTGGTGCTCAGTCCTGGTCTTCTGGTGGAAGAGAAGAAGTGTAAGTGTTTGGGTTTTTATAAAGTCACACTGTGGGAAAATTAACATGCTCCCAGAATAAATCCAATAAACTTGAATAAAGATTTTTCTTGTTTTTCCTCACAGAAAGTATGTTACATACATCTCCAAATCTGAAGTTCTTCCTAAGTTGTCATCTACTGTTGTCGAATGTGAGCAGGTTGCAATGTATGATAAAAACCTGCTCATATGCGAAGGCTCTGAACTTTCATTTGAGGAGCTGAGAGCCAAGAGATACTTCAAGAAATATGAGCGCCTCAGAAGACAGCAAGAATGGGGTATTCTTCTCTTTCCTTCTAGCTAATTCAGAAACATTCTCTTATCCCTGGAAAACTAGTACTTGGCTGCATTCATTTCTTTTCAACCTCTCTACTGAAGCCTGAAAACCTTTCTCAAAGCCCAAGCTAGCATCCCCATACAGAAACAGGGTGGGGTGAGCTTGGAAGCATTAGGTAACATGCCAAACAACTGACATTGATATTTACTATTTAAGCTCATCCCTTGGGTTTGTCTTTTGAAACCTAGGTTGTCATAAAGAGCGGTGCTCCTTCTGAGGAACAGGAGGGAACTGTGAGCAGCTCTTAGCTGTATTAGTTACCCTGATGTGAGCTCTGGCTGTGGCTTTCTGCCACCTGTAATTCAAGATCAAGACCTTCTCGGTTCCTATCAGTAGGGTGTAATCAGGAGACCAGAGTATACTTTAAACTGTCCTATGGTTACGTATGATGCCATAATTTGCCCAAGTCAATTAAAGGCATGCTGCAGCAAAGAGAGCAGCACTCTGTCTTTGCTTGGCCTTCTTGGCAAATGTCGCTCTGGGGTACCCTTTGTATAGTCAGTGACGGCATGCGTGTAGCTGGGATGGTCTCAAGGCAAACCGTGTGATGTGAGGTAATACTTCTGTTTGCTGAATGATGACATTTTGGAGAAAAAGTAGTGGGCTTTCAAGTAGACAAATTAGGTCTTTGAGAAGCAAAACCAAAACTGAGTGCAAATAAAGAGCAGCTGCTCAGAAGTGTGTGAGTTGTGTAGCTGACCATGTAGAGGAGGTGGGGGGAAAATGTTGCTGGGGGATGTTGCTGGAGGAAAGAAGTAATTGTCTCACTTAGTAATGGGAGAAATGGATAAGTTGTAGCCAGTGGAACAAGGAGAGATTCAGCGGGAGGGAAGATGCTAATGGATTTTTAAAACAAGTGTTTGAGCCTGGATTTTTCTTTTTAATCCAGTAATTATGGATGAGATTTCCCAGGAGGGGCAGCTCTTCCCTTGAGGACAGCAGGCTCCGTCCACACCCAAATTTTACCAAAGGGTCATATTGGTAGAATCTTTCAGAGTTGGTTTCCTTTTGTGCTGAGGATGGGTGCCACTGGCATGCTTGCAGCAGCATGAAGCCTAGCACCACAACGTACACCAGGTGAGAGGTAGGCTGGCCTGTGAACTCTGCTGAAAAGCATTAGGGATGCCACTGGTTATCCAGCCACTCCTGAGTGTTGTGTCGCATTCCCTCGAGGGATCAGGAGTGAGAGGTTAGACAGAGTCCTGTGGGAAATACCTGCTTCTTTCAAACTTATGCCTCCAGATCTGAGTGTTGTCTTGCAGCTGCACAGACTATATATATCTGAATTTTAAACTCAGGCAGCTTGTAGTGTCTGTGCTGAACAATTCATTTGGATACTGATTAACTGTTTCACTTACTATCATTGTTTTATCTTAGAAGAAGAAGAGAGAGATTCCATAAGGAAAAAAGAGTCAGCTGTCCTTGAACTGCAAGCCCTGGAGCAGAAGCTGGAACAGCTCACCCAGCTCACCAAAAGCTTGGAGGAAACTAAACTGGAAAAGGCATCTACAACATCAGCTGAACCAAATAAAACACTGGTAAGTAGGTACTATGATCAAGCAGTCTTCATGAACTTATCTCATAAAATTTAACCCTGATTTAGATGGTAACCAGAATGGTTTGCTAATGAAATCTGGAAGTCAAGGCTGCAATACGTGATTAGTACAGATATGTGGCATAACTTTAAATGCTTGATGAAATATATTTTGTTAAATCCCAAAGTCTGGTTTTGCTTCTCTGCAATTTCATTTTAGTTGCATAGAAAGTTCTCTTATGTGTGAAAAACTGTTCTAATTATGCAGAAATAAAAATGAAAATTGCAGTGGCTATACTTGAGGGGTGTTTTTGAGCATAAAAGAACTTTTCTTATCTCTAAAGGTGGATGTGACTCCCAGTGCAGCTCTACAGCAGAACTGGATGGCATCTCATCAAAGTTCAGACCTGCAAAATGTCCAAGGTCTGGTGCCAGGCCAGCCTCGATCAAGTACTGTATCATCCACTGGTCTTACACTGCAGTCAGTGAGACCTGTTGGCCACCAGATGACACCAACATCCCTGTGGGAAGCAACGTATAAGAAGGATGCAGTCAAAACTCAGCTAGAGCTTGGAGAACTCCAGAACAGTTTGTTACCCGCTCCATTCAATGATGTTTCGGCTAGGGAATGGGCACATCCTGACTCAGCTCTTAATTGGAGCACTGGAGAACAGTATGTATAAACAGGCTAATTCTTGCTCTGCAAATTTTCCAGTCTTCAGTATCTACACTTCAGCTGAGAATTAATTAAAAAAATTACTTTATTTTTCTTCTGAAAAAAAAAATACCTGAAGTAGCCTGGGGAAGCCAATATTTAGACATGGATCAAACTTGTATAACTTACAGTCCTCATTTCAGGTTTTAACTCCTTTAACCCTGTATTTTAATTATAATGACCAAGAGGAAATTTAGTGTGTAACTGAAGTAATTATTAGCATTGCTGTCGCTGGCATGCCTGAAATAAACGGCAGGATATGCTTAGTTCATGCAGATCCCATATGTTACATCTTGGCCACAAAGGTCTGCAGAGAATAAAATAAGTGCTTGTATTTATCTTCTGCACTCTTGTTTGTGCAGCTAATGCAGGAAACAAAATTGGGGGGCAGAGGGAGAAACCTATATTGGCCAAAGCAAGCATGGCTGCATAGGCTTGGCCAATAAGAGGAAATGGAACCAGTTGTCATTCGCTTATATTATCGAGTGACTTGGGGGCAAACTGTATCCAAGAAGAGTATATAATGCCAGCATTTTAACCTTTTTAAAGGACTGCTGCCTTTCAAGTTTTGTACCTATTGGCAACTGTATGAGAAACTCTCAGCGGGGCAATCTCAATATTCTAAAGGATCTTTGACGTATTCTATTTGTGTGACTAAAGAGAGTCATTCCTGGGGGAAAAAAGCAGGATTACTAGTTGCTGTCTGTCTGGAATGTTTCTTTTGTTGTAGATGGGGGAAGGCCTCCTTACTCCTTACGTACTAGGCAGTACTGCTAAGTCCTGAATCAAAGCTGGAATTTATATGGTAGCTTTTATTTTAAGCTGATCTTAATCTTTCGTTTGAAGGCACTCTAACAAGAGATCCACTGGAGAAAATACTTCCATGGACATGAAAGAAGGTACTAAGCATAGTTTTGGTAGACTATTGGTATGACAGTTACTGGCTGGGGATCAATATTATGTGGCTTTTAGTTCCAACTATATCTAAACTTGTGTACTTTCCTAACTCCATCCCATTGTTTGGGCAATGTTTCTATAGCCCTTCCATGGAGCCAGTCCCTGTTTCCACCTGCACAATTCCTTTTTGTTTGAGCATGGTTGGGAGTTTGCTGTTTGTCCTTGCTGGTTTCCCCCTTGGCTTTCTGTGTCAGAATACATCGTTTGGAGTCTTCAGAGGCCACCCAGCTGTCCAAGGTCCCTCTTGCCCTTCGGGGCAGTCTCCCTTTGGAACCTGCCAAGCAGATCTCTGAACAAGCCAAAATCTGCTCTTCCAAAACTTTGGGTTGTCATTCTGCTACTTATCTTGTTTACTTCTCTTACTAGTATTTTGCTAGCTCCTGAAATGTTAATAAACAATTCTACGCTACTTCAGCAATGATCTTGCTGTTCTCATTTCTAGCATCTAGAGTTGGAAATTCCTCCTTTGCTTCTGGAAATGCTTCTCAAGCTACCCCAAACACCTCGCTGGGAGGAGCAATGCAGGCAACACCATTCAAAGTGCAGCCTTCACCTACAGTTCATACAAAGGAAGCATTGGGTAAGCATCTGTAATAACATGCGAGTTTCACTGGAACTGGTAAGATCTTGCCTGGTAATTTTAGCGGAGCCAAATTTACAAGGAGGCTATCAAGTGATGGGCATGAGCCAGCACCATTCAGTCAAAGAGGAAAATAAAATTAAATTGGTAATCTATTGTGGATTTTCTGGATGATCCAAAGCTTTTGACCAGAAATGGATGCTTTAGTAACATCCCGGGAGCCACATCCTGTAAACTCCTGGATAAGTCACTGGTGGTACACCTGCCAGGATTCTTTGGGCAGCGTGTTCTCTGAGCTGCTCTGGTCAGTACTGTCAGGGACTCCTGTTTCTGAGATGATGACCTACAATGGACTGATGTGGAAGAACATTAGGAAGGTAATAAGTCAACTCTGGTTGATGTTGAGCTCTCCCCTAAAGCTGAAACAAGGGTGGCTTGTGTGCAAAAGGTCTTTGATTATTCAACAGACATTGTCTATTCTAAATATTGCTTTTTCAAAATCCTAAAAAGGGAAATTGCAATTGTATTTCTGATGGCAGATGTGGAGTAATAATATCGTGATGCTGTTTTATCCCTTTTATACTCTTCTGCCATGTTCTTCTGTTTTGATAGTAAAGCTGTTAACTGCTACCATGTAGCAAGCTGCTGCAGATTAATATATACCTGTGAAAATAATAATTTAAAAAAAAAAAGAAAAAGCTTGTAATATTCATGTCTTTAAAATATCTAAGAAGATAAAAGAGAGTTTGCTGCTTTGGGAGAACTTGAAATCTCGTCTTGGAGAAGAAAGAAAAAAGAAAAAGTCATGGTGCCAACAAGTATGTGTTGGCCAAGTTGGATCTCCTTGTTTTTCAGTTGTCTGGAGTGTTTAAATGCAATATGAAGGAATAATTGGTTATATTGGCACTTGACAAATGATAATAATTAATTGGCATTTGATTTGACTACTACACAACAGAAGAACCTCTGGAAATTTCTTTTCTTATACTGGGGGTGATATTCTTGTGGGTTTTATTTCTTTTTTAGGATTCCTCATGGATATGTTTCAAATACCCATCTTGCCTGGACTATCTCCTCTTGAAGAAAGCAAGGAACAATTTGAAGTCTTTTGCAGAAGAAGTGGTAAGGAGTACTTATTTTTTCAGTCTGATGTTTCACTCCTTCATTTCCTGCTTACCCCGCCCACCAGTCTTCATAATTTTAAGATAAGTAGTTCTTTGATTAGGTGTGGAGTGAAGACGCCACTTCTTCCCTGATAATGAATTTAATTATTGACAGGGTCTAAATTTTGATGCATGATCTGAGGACAGCAGAAGCACTTTACCGTTAGCAAGCCTATTAACGTGTGTATTAAACACGTCGCTTCTCTGCGGCGACTTTTCTGGTATTTAAACTGTAACTTTGAAAAGGGTACAGCTGTTACTTCATATGAGTAAAGCTTTTTTTCTAAAACATTATGCAGGCTGTGTGTTAATATCTGAATTGCCATCTTATTGTAACAGTTACCATTGTCTGAAAACCAGGCAGTAGCAGTGGCTTACAAGAGTGAGCACAGAGGTATTTCGCAACGGGTCAGATGCAGCCAAGAAGGCTTCTGTACTCCTGGCCAGACTTGACACTGGGGTGGAAGAATCTTCCCCATTTCCAAGAGCTTATAGGAGAGATGAATTGTGTGGCAATTTTGAGGATGCTTCTGGTCTAGCTAGATGTAGCCATGACCATCAGTTGGCTGGTTAGGGGTGAAAATGTCACTGTTTATATGATCTTTGTTGGGTGAAGATAATAGTGGGTTTTTTTTTGTTTTTTTTTTTTTTAAAGAGCCCAATGGAAGTCTGAAAGCTGCTGTTGCTGCTCCTGTCATGCCTGCATTTGCTATCTTTGAAGATGAGAATGAAAAAGAGAACAGCGGGTAAGGAGAAAAAAAATAACAGCTGAGTTCAGTTTATTAAGAATTACATGTAGGATTTATCCTATTCCATATGATTTTGTCATGACTGTATTTGCAGTATGGGGATAGGCTTGAATACAGTCACTAGCAGCTGTGTGGAAGGGGCATGAGAAAGCTCTAGTTACTTCTCTGTGGAATTGCACAACTTTTCCTGTTTGGACAGTGTGCTTGAGATGCTTAATTTTCTTGATAACTAGATAGCTTGTTTCTTTGAGCTGCTGCAACTTCTCTAAGCATCTGCCAATGGGATTCTTTTAAAAAAAAATAAAAATTAACAGTAATTCTTTGTTTTCATACGTCTGCCTGGGAAAGTTTCTGGGGAATTTTCTAGCTCTCCTAAACTACCTGTTTTGTCAGGATCCCACAGCATAAAAACAAGCCAGAAGGGCCCAGAACTATTGGAGAACGTCCCTTGACTGACTGTACAGCGGGTACAGAAGTGAGTGTTTGGTCTTATTGCAAGAATTAGCCTTGAAAATGGGTTATGTAGTTATAGGGGATATCAGAGTTGGTTGTATTTACATTTGTTCTATCCCAGTCCTGCAACATTCTTATGAAGGCGACCTAGCTGAAGTCTACATGCGCTTTCCCATTTCTTGCCAATGGGATGAACTTTTTCAGTTGTTAATTTTTGCAAAACTTCTAGAAACTTAATAGTGGAGACCTCTATCCCTAGAATAAAGTTGACTGCAGTTGATGGAAGGTTTAGCATCTGTTTGGGGGAGGAAGGATGGGTAGAAAGAGACACTTAATGTTCTAATAGCCATCTAACAGTTTTCATAGCCAAGAAGATCCATAAAACTTAAGGCTGCTTGGATAGAAGTCATTACTAAGTAATGAAATTGGCTTTTTCAGACTCTTATGGCAAAGTTTTTTGTCTAGCATTTTGCTGTCCTATTGACTATTGCCAACATTCAGGTCTGATGCAAAACTATGTAAACCTGTGATTTAGGTTATATTGCCATTCTGTTATTTTTCGAATACTGTAAGTTGACACAGACTCAGTGCTATTGAAACTGACTGCAGAGGCTGCTGGTAGGTTACAGTGGGGCTCTGGCAGGATAGTTTTGATGGCTCAGTTTTAAATCTTTATATATTTTTTCCTGTCTAGGAAGAAACAGGGACACCGGAGTTCTTAAGGGATGATTACACAGTGTGGAATGTACCAAGTAATAATAAAACATTAGCTCCCAGTCCAAACAACACAAGAGACTTTGCACGAGCTGCCCAGCTTGTATCGACACCATTTAATTACCTGTCAGCACATTCCCGACAGGCTTTAGAGGACAAAGGTAAAATAATGAATACTTCAGGTTGAGAACATCTAATTCAATACTGCCCAACTCCACTTTCTGTGCCCTGATTACCTCGCAGCCCTTGCTGAACACTGCATAGGTATGACTCCTACTGCTGCCATTTCTGAGTATGCGTTCCTTGCAGAACAGCAGCTGGGAACATGGGCTGGCCCAGCACATAAAATTTCCAAGAATTTTTAACTGGGGGAATAGAAGAAGGTGGCAAGGGATGAGAGGTTTGACTGTGCTGTAGAACTACTGTTTTGAACCGTTCCAAGGCGTTGTAAATAGTCAAAAAATTGACTGAAGTCCCAGCACCACCTTCTTCTAGGGCACCTTTATGCATGTCTGCAGCTCTTTAGTCTTGGAATACACTCCCTTAAGAAATCAAGTTTTTGTCTTTCCTTACATATTTTTCAATAGTCTTGTTCAGTTCTTCTGATACCTTAGCAACTTTCCAAGTTGCAGTGTGACTTAACCTTCTTTTCTTGATAAGAATACTCTCGATGTGCTTATCTTTGTAGAAAATAAACATTTGCTATTGTTGCTACTCCTTTTGTTTAGCCTGTGGGGATGGCTTGCCACAAATGGATTTGGAGTTTTCTGGAGAACTGCACAAGCAGACAAAAACTAAGAAGCTAAGGTATGTCATGACTTGCTGAGATTTTCAAAGCTTGAGAGTGCTAGGCAAATCTGTACCAGAGCAGGCAGGTCTGCTATTCTGCTCTTGAACCAAGTTTTCCAAGTAATCTAGAGCCGACGTATTTGTGTCAGACTGACTCTGCTTAGCACACATCTCAGCACTTTGTGGAATTAAATGAACTCGGGTATGGTGATAATGCCCCTGAAAATGCTCCTTTAATTTAAGTTTTCCGACACTTCTAAATTAAAAGTTAACCTTCTGGAAAGTTTTAATGGCTGTGTATCTAAAACTACTGCTTTCTTTTCAATATTGGCTGAACTTGTTGGCCCATGGCCAGAGGACCTGAAAGTTATTAGACTATGGGTAGCATGATATGACCAGATATCTTTAATATGTAACTATGTAATTTAATATGTAACAGATATCATTAATATAACGGATTTTCTTAAGAAATATCCGTTATATTAATGTTGATTATGGCCAAAGTTGCAAGTATGGACATTTAACATGTTTTTGCTTACTGAAGATGCAAAAATACCATGGCAATACTGTCAATTAATAGTATTTTGTTTTAAATGTGTAGCCCTGCCCTTGAACATGTTGCAGAACAAGGAGAGCTTCAAGGAGATGTTTTGAACCAAGAAAATGGAATTCAAGGAATTGTTACAGCTGCTTCTCAAAGATTGCACGAGCAGACTGCCATAAGCAGAACTGAATATTCCTCGTCTGTTGGGGGGGACAGAATTTCCTATGAAAAGCTGTCTAAAGCTGGGCAGGACAGGACAGCCTGGAGTGTTAGACCTACAGGTACAGAGCATTGCCTACAATTTTCTTCTGTCAAGTCCGAGACCGGAGCAGTGTCATGTTCTTGCAGCAGTGCTTTGTTCCAACATGAAGGTAGTCACTGCAGTGAGCAAACTGGAGATCGCTGCATGTGTAGGAGTGATGTAAGGAAGGACGAGTGTGAGTTGTAACTGTATTACGTGATGCCAAATATATCACGAAGTACAGGAGTACTCAGGCATACCTAAGGGTTCTTTGCTAGTTGAGGCTCAAATACTATACTTCAGAATCTCTGTTTTCAACTTGCAATTAAAAAAAACTTTTTGGACAACTTTAACAGAAGGCATAGGTATAAAAACTGTATTGTCAAAATTAAGGAATGCTTAACTTATTCCTCTTCTGTTTTAGTGCCGTGTCTTTCTGTTTCGTTTTAATCAGTGATACTCTTTCAAGTATAGCTTGTGTTACCCCTTTGAAACAACAGGTTTCTTACAGCTTAAATATTTTTCTTCTTTCCATCAAGTCCTTGTTGAAAACCCTTGGGATAAGGAACTGATTTGCAGGTTCTTATCAGAGCTTCCAAAACCACTTCACACCTATGCCAACTACTTTGAATGGACATCTACTCTTCCATCCATCATACAGAAGGCTGAACTGCCACTGGGTAAGAGCTACTTCAAACCATTTCTGAAGTTTGTCTGGGAACCTCTGAAGTATTTTTTAAATTCAGTTTACTTGCATATATATCCAGATAGCTTCCAGATTATCTAAACCTCAGATTTGAAATTAGACCTGTTTTTCTCTTTGTCTTTTGTAGCATAAGCATTTTTGATGAGGTATTCCGAGTAGGGAATTTCCCTAATAATCTGTGACACAACTCTCAAACTTTGTATAGAGGAGCAGTCCTGTGTCAACAAAATCTGTATGATAGTAATTCATAGAATTACATAATTGCAACATACAAGTATGACTTAAACATTCGTGTTTGCTTTTTAAGGAATGCACTTTGGAATTTGACTACTTCCAGGGAGTCAGACTAAAATAGAAACACTGGGTTTTGTTTTAGTTTTGTTTTTTTACATGGCACTACGCAGCACTCTTGTCTCAGGAGTGAGTACAGCCTCTTGTCTATGGAAAGGCTGGCGAGAAGAAGAGACTTGTAGAGAAAGACTAGCACTGGGGTTAAAGCAATAACTTACACAGGCTGGTGCTTTTTCTGTTTTATATTTTATTTTTCTAAGTAGTGATGCCTCTGATGAGGTTTGCAAGCAGGACTTAATGTTGTTAATCTCTTAAAGGTTCCAATTCATTCCATGTGGACTGCTTGGTTGGAGAGGGAGCTTTTGCTCAAGTCTATCAGGCTTCCATTCTGGATGCAAGTAACCCTAGAAACAGTCAGAAAGTAATATTTAAGGTAAGTAGTGTTGATTCAGAATAGCTCTGCCAGAAAATTAATGCCATCTTATAGTAATGACACCTACTCTAGGTGGATTATGATGAGTTTTCTTATTTATAAATATGAAGTAAAGCATATTGGTCTATCCTTAAAGCCTTGTTCAGATTGAGTGCTGTAATATTCTACATGGGAAGTTATTTATCCTCTTGACTCGACTTGCCTCTTCATCTTTTCATCATAAAGTAGTCACAGGTACCCTAAGGAAGACTTACAGCCAGACTCTCTTTCTCAGCTGAACAAAGGCAGCTACTTGTGCAATTGCTCTTAGTTGACAGCAAATGAAAAGGGCTACAGAAATAATCAGGGGGCTGGAGCACCTCTGCTATGAAGACAGGCTGAGAGGGTTGGGATTGTTCAGCCTGGAGAAGGCCCCGGGGAGACCTTATAATGGCCTTCCAGTGCCTGAAGAGGGGCTACAGGAGAGATGGGGGGGACTCTTTATCAGGAAGTGGAGCAATAGGACAAGGGGTAACGGTTTTAAACTGAAAGAGGGGAGATTTATATTTGATCTTGGGAAGAAATTATTTGCTGTGAGGGTGGTGAGAGCCTGGCCCAGGTTGCCCAGAGAAGTTGTGGATGCCCCATCCCTGGAGGGGTTCAAGGCCAGGTTGGACGGGGCTTGGAGCAACCTGGTCTGGTGGGAGGTGTCCCTGCCCAGGGCAGGGGGGTTGGAACTCGATGATCTTGAACGTCCCTTCCAACCTGAACCATTCTATGTGGATTGATGATAAAAGTGCTCTTGCTACTAGATCACACTGAAAGGGCCTCTCTTTGTTTCAGATACATGCTCACTAGCTTTCCACAAGCATTTTTGCACTTTTGGTGGCCAGCGTGTTTGGTGGCAGCTGGCTATTACGTAGACTTTGCTGGGTGATACCTCTCTGGTACAGTTTTATTAATAAACACACTTGTCTTGATAGTGATTGTAGATTGAGTAGCTCCCCCTCTGCTCTGCCTTGTCTTCTTCCATGCTGCTACAGTACAGGAATGAGGAACAGATGACAGCATGTGTTTACATCAGAGCCGCTGCCAAAGAGTAGAGTCTGTGCAACTGCGGGGTCAGCTTAGTCCAGGAGGGTTACACGAGGTCGTGCAGCCCCGCATCTGCTGCTGGCTGAGACTGCAAGTGTACAGTTACTACAGTCTGGCTGAAACGTGGTTATGTGATTCAGCTGACACACACCCCACCCCCTTAGCCTCTCCACATCAGATCTATCTTGGAACCTTTTTGTGGATCTCCTCTGTGACATTATCTTTCAGAAGAAAAATAATTTCGTGTTAACACCTTAACTGAGAGCTTCCTGGTATGTAAAGGTGACTTTAGGTTTTTTTGAGCATCAGATATTCAACATAGGGGGGGAAATAGTAGGGGAAGGAATCAGAAGAGTTTCCCTATTTTGACTTCGAAAGCCTTTTCTCTTACACAAAACGTCTGTTGCTGGCAGAAACATCAATGTTGCAGAAAGACAGACATTTTAAATAACACAAAAGACTGTATAAGCCAGAATGGAATTGTGGCATGTAATTGAAGTCTTGATTCAAGAGGGTTAATCATTATCTCTATCGACCTGAGGTTAATTACTGTAGGTATAAGTATTTAATTTGGTCAAGGGGAAAAATGCCTAGTCAGCCATTAAAAAAAAAAAAAAAATCCCAACCTGAGAAGAACCTCTGCTTTAATGCTAATAGATTTTCCTAGTAAATCAATTTTTTGGTTACAGGTCCAGAAGCCTGCCAACCCTTGGGAGTTCTATATAGCGACACAACTGGTAGAAAGGCTCGATCCAGGTATACGCCATCTCTACATCCACTTTTATTCTGCTCATTTCTTTCAAAATGGAAGCATTTTGGTTGGTGAGCTCTACAACTATGGAACATTGCTGGTAAGTGTGATCAGCTTGCGCTCTGGAACATCTACATTCTTTTTGGAGTTATGTTACAATATTCAGATGTCTCCTCTACTATCAACTTTATGGACCTTCATTCTGAACATATTCTTTGTTTATCAATGTGGATCTGTAATCCGTATCAAATTGTTTCTGTGTAGCTGATGGTTCTTCCCTATCTTTTTGTTTACAGAATGCCATAAATATTTACAAAAAGCTTCCTGAGAAGGTGATGCCTCAAGCACTTGTAATCTACTTTGCTGTAAAAATTCTTTATATGGTGGAAGAGCTCCACAGCTGTAAAATCATTCATGGTGACATTAAGCCTGACAATTTCATACTTGGAGAAAGGCAAGTATTTCCCTTCGCTACCTGAGATGCCAGCATATTGTGGTACCATAGCTTTGATACTTACGTGATCGCTTTGTGTCCTTACGGCTGAAGGTTTCTGGACAATGATACATGTGACATAGATGGTCTCTCTCATGGCTTGACGCTCATTGACTTGGGACAGAGTATAGATATGAAACTATTTCCTGAAGGAACTGCATTTACTGCAAAGTGTGAAACATCTGGATTCCAGTGTATTGAAATGCTGACGCAGAAACCGTGGAACTACCAGGTATGAGGTTGGACAGACAGCCCGAATGGAGCTTACTGCATGCATCTGTTGTCAATAAATGGAGTAGAGAAATGTTAGGCTTTTGCACTAGAGTTGTAGCTTCAGCTTGTTGCTTTAAAAACACAATCCTGAACCCTTTTCTTACACAGCTTGCCCTGTTAGCTCCACACAGTGTTTTTGAGTTAATTTTCAGTGGTCTTTACACATCTTTAATATGAAACTTGTTTATACTTTGTTTAGACCGACTACTTTGGCATTGCAGCAACGGTCTACTGCATGCTCTTTGGTACGTACATGCAAGTGAAGAATGAAAACGGTGTCTGGAAGCCTGAGAGAAGCTTCAGAAGGTTCGTGTCAAATCTTTTCAAAACCTTTCTTTGTCTAGAAAGACGTGCCATTAGTACTAAGTTTCTCTGAGGTCAGGTTCTGGCACAGCTTTTAGTGCTACTTGCACTTACTTATGCCCTATGAATTGTGGGTTCAGTGCATGGAAACTGCTTCCTAAAATTCACTGACTTAAGGACAGGAAGTGTTTCAGCAGTGGACGTGGCAAATTGCACAGGGTCTTTGTCTTCTTGGTGCCTGGAAGGAGGAAACAACAATTAACGAGAAAAAATCCCACTGGTTCATTAAGCAGCGTGCCACAGCGGAAACCGCGTTACGTTACAGAGACGTCTGCAGTTGCTCCAGCCTGTAACTGGGAAGGGAGTGGGGTAAATACAGGAAACAGGATTTTTTTAACAGCTTAAATTTAGAAATTTTTTGATGCATTTTTGTTCCTTTGCAGGCTTGCCAATGCTGACTTGTGGAAGGAGTTCTTTGAGAGCATGCTGAACATCCCCGATTGCCACAGCCTGCCTTCTCTGGGAGTTTTGCGCAAAAGACTGAAAGACTTATTTTGCAAGTCATATGCAAAGGAAATAAAGTTCCTTCGGAACAGACTTGTTGTGTTGCTCATAGAACACAAACGGTCACGAAAATAAGCATTTAGTTTGCACAGTTACTGAGGACTGGCATTTTAATGATGTGAGATCTTTTTGTATTAACTTGTTATAAAAATAAATCTTATTAGGGTTGACTTCAGGAATGATAACTTGCATCTTTCTATGCTTTTGTGGAAAAAAACCCAACACTACAACTACTTGTTAATTTAACTTGTCCGTTTTGGGAGGCGTGGGCGTGCTGGAGACTGTAGGCAGTTGTCATATTACTGTGGATTTCTAAGGGGGGGAAAAAAAGCTCGTGAAAAGTATTGTACAGGTGAGGTAATTGCTTTCAACCTCCCCTGGGATTTTGAAAAAGGCCATTGAATCGTTCATGTTGAAGGGGCTGTGGGAAGTCAGCTGCTCTGATCTGAAGGTAAGGTCAAGGCTGAGTTCAGGCCAACTGTGTTGGCAGCCCTTAGCTCTCGTATGGAGGCCAGGAAGCGTATGGGTGATAAACGCAGTCCAGCCACGTGAAGGGCAGGCTGGTCTTGGAAATGTAACGTGTTCATGATGTCCTGAGGATGCAGAATGGTGACGCCTTTGGGGAGGAGTGAGTTATTGGAAACGGGAATATAATTCCAGACTGAGACCGTACCACTGTGGAAGACTTTTGCATCTCTTAGAAGAGAAGTGAAGACAACTGGAAGTGAAATAGCATGTATGGAACGTGGGCCCATCAGCTCGTGTAGCTTTCTACACCTGACCAGGGGAAAACCCATGGTTGGTAGGTGGAAGGACAGGTTTTCAGTAGGTGTCTCTTCTCCCAGAAGAGCCATTGCAGGTAATGAATGAAAGGAGGAAACGCTGTTTTGAGTCTGTCTGGCAGACATCTGTGGGCAGATGGGCAACAGCACCCCGAGTGCTGGTATTGCAGTTCTTGGAGGTTTGGGGCTCCTACATTCACAGGCTTCCTGCTCTACCCTTTCTCTCAGGAGCTTCTGGGTTGAAAGAAACTGAGGTTTGCAGGTCAGATTTAGATTACATAGGACTGAAATCACACCACTTTTGTTAAATTCGCTTCTGGCCGGCCATAACGCAATTACTAGAGATGGGGAAAACCAAGAAGCAAATGTCTCTCCTTACTGGAATTTGAAAGGGTTATTTTCTGTTTGTTATGAGGTTTTGTTTTCCTGTACTGTGGCAGAATACTGTGAAAATACTCTGTGGAAAATACCAGTAAAACATTCCTTTTAAAGTGTCCCCTATTCCTTTTTATCTATTTTTTTCATTTCTTAACTAGAGTGGCCGTACACCAACACGTGGAACCGTTGCTGCCTACTCACTTGAGTTTGAATGAGGTTGGCTTGACCTTAGAGCCATTTTGTCAAATGTTTAATGTCAAAATAACTTGAATTACTTGAATTGCCAAACTCCAAAGAGATCTAGCAGGCACCTTGAACACACTAGCTCCATGGTGGCATCTGCATGGGGCTGTCCTCCTTGGCTTGGGTGAGAATGGACGTTGCTTCTTTGGAGCAGCATCTCTGCATTGACTCACACCAAACGTACGTCTCGGGTGGAGGTTTCCTCTGCAGGCCTTGCTTCAAAGCAAAACTTGTTTCCCGTATTCATTTTTGCAGCCAAACGTTGAAAAGGGAAACATTTTCAATGGTGCTGGGAAGAGCTGGACACGGCTGATAGGTCCTGCGAAAGACGGAATGCGCGTCTCGATCTCCCCTTGCCACGGAGCACCTTTTCTTTTTGTTTCTCCACATCCTTCAGCGTTGCTAAGCTGAGACTTGTTGCTAAAACTAAGTCTGTATAATCTTTCTCTGGAACCACAACTGCGATCATTTTGGAGGGCTCTCTAGTTGGACATGACCTGTCTTCTCCCTCTTCTTCTGGGATTCCCGTGTGGTGGCAAAATCTCGGCTGCCCCATCTCAGGGCAAGCAGCCCCGGCCCTGCGAAAGCTGCACCACGGCTTATCGCTGCCTTTGCTTGAGCCTCTGCGGCTGCTGATGGGTCTCGGGGAATAAGGGCGTACGGGGCGGTGCTCCTTGCAGGCTGGTGGTGGGCGCTCTGCACCCAGGCCTTACTGGGTTTCCACTGGGTAACGCCCGGCCGGCGGTGCAGCCCACTGCCGAGAAGCCAGGATTGCAGAATGGTCCCAGCACTGACGTGCTTCCCTCACTGAGGACCTTCTTCCCCTCCATGGGTAAAAGGGAGAGCCGTAACCAGGAGTGATGGACCCGGCGTGATCCGTAAGGACGATGGGAGAGAGCCAGCAGCGCCGCCGGGGGAACCCGGTGCTTGATGTGTGCGCAGCACCCGGACACGGCGTTGGGGCTCTGTCAGCCTGGCCGTACTGGCCTGCAGGTCTCACGCTGCCTCTGAGCGATGTGTGGGCTTCAGCCATGGTCTCGCGGTGGGACCTGCGTGGCACAACTTGGGGGGGGGGCCTCTGGAAGAGCTCACTGTACCCCTGCAACCCACAGGATGCAGTTATTCTGTGTCCTGGTGTCCTGGTTTATTCTTGTGAAGAGGATTAAACAAAAAAAAAAGGGGGTATTTTATCGGTAGGGCGGAGGCTATTTTAAGGCTTTTGGATAGACGGGAGCTTTCAGACCCTCATACCCAAAAAAATGGGAGTTCAACTTTCCTCGTTTCCTCTCGACACTCTGGGAGGTGCTGTGCCCCCCACGCAACCCTGGGAAAGGCCGGGCCATTGACTCTCTTTGCGCGTCCGTCCAGAGGAGGGAGACAAAGCAGCGGGCTTTGGTGAGGCTGAGCTGGCTGCGGTGTTTTTCCCCGCTTAAATTGCTCCGCTTGAAAACCAGCCAGCGGTTGGGCAGGTGAGCTGAGCCCTGCGGCTGCTGAGGAGGGGCTGGTTTCTGCACGGGCTTGCCGGTGGGGCCGGGGGACCGCGGAGGGGAAGGCGGCCGTGCGGGGAGCCGGACCCGCCCGCCGCTCTGCGGGCAGAGGGACTGGGAACGCTCCTCCTCGTGCGTTCATAAATCCAGTTGCGCTGTGGAAAAGCCTGTATCGGGGGGGGGACACACACACATCGACCCCCGGCGAATGTGTCATTTGGGGGTAATCTGTTGGGTTTGCTCTTCACCTGCTCCCCCCGCGTCCCGCACGCGAGCTCCCGCTCGTCTCCCCGCCGCCCGCAGGGAACCCGCCCCGCCCCGCGGGATGCGGTGCCGCCGCCCGGGGTTCCGCAGCCGCCTCCCTGCCCACCCTGCTGGGGCCGCCCGGCAGCACCGCTCTCCTCCCCGCCTCGGGAAAGCCCTTTCCCTGTCGGGCAGCGCGGGGAGGCCCTTCCTTCCAGCGGCGGGGAGCCCCTCCCGCCGCCGCTCCTCCGCCCGCTTTTGCGGCCGATGGCTCTGAGCTCCCCCCTCAGCGCAGCCCGCGCTGCCCCTCCGCGGGCTTTCCGCGGCCCGTGGAAAAGCCTCGGGCTCGATGCGGAGCAGCTGGTGGCCGAGCCAGCTGCAGCGAGCGGCGGCGTGAGGGCGAGCAGCTGGAGAAAGCTCCTTGCCGCTGGTGGAAACGCAAACATCCCGCCCTGGGGTTGCCTCGCTTTTTTTCCCTTCCTCCTTTATTTCATTTTCTTACGAGCCAGCTGCTTTCTGTCTAGGCAAAAATCTCTGCCAGGCTGAAGCTTTTGTGTCCGTAGCAAACGCATACATACTTAATTCCCCGTCTCCCACTTTTCGGAGTGGGACTTTCTCCTAACACGCTTTTCGGAGCAGCGTATGACACTGCGGTATGAACGCGATGGAGTTTTTACCTGCTCGTTTGCCCCAAATTAATGCTAATTTCTGCCTGCCCCACCTCAGGGTGGTGATTTTTTTTGGTTTTTTTTTTTTTTTTAATTATTTTTTTCAGCTGTGGTACAGGTGTGTCCCTGCCAGCTGTGCGGGAGCCTCTGCAGCTTAAATGTCAGCCCCACTGTGAGTGGAGAAGGAGCTCGCGTGGGTGTAGAAGTTTCACATCATTATATATGGTAGATAGGTGTTAGCTATCGCTTGCTGTGCGTCCCTCCTTGCTTGGCAAGCATCCCGTCTGCCTGCCAGCACTGCCCCTGCCCAATGGCTAAAGGGCATCGGGGGGAAGCCGGGCAGGGTGTGAGCGCCAAGGATGCCTGGAGGGATGCATCAGGTGGGATTTTTGCTTGCAATCAACTTGATTTTATCATTCTGGTCTCTTAGCTTTGCCATCGATGATTATAGCTGAGGCTTGGTGGGGAGCGGAGGTCTGAGATTGGGTAGCTGGTGGGGATGGCTGAAGGGATGCTGCCTGTCCATGCTGGTGCAGAGTCAGGTTCAGATTGCCTGTGCCCCTTTATTTTCCATTAAATAGCCTTAAAGAGAAGCCCTGCCCCACGCTAGGCACCTGCTCCTGCCATCCCTTTACATGAGCATCCCATGGGGAAGCAGGAGGGATAAAGGGTAAAACAATCCCAGGAAGGGCCAAGTGGCACGACAGCTGTGGGAACGGGTCCACAGAGAGCCGACCTGGTGGGGTGGGAGCTCTTATTTCTAACCAATTTTAAAATGAGCTGCTAAAAAAGAGCTTTGAAAAAAACAACACAACAACCCAAAGCCCCAGCTGGCAATGCTGATATTTCCTCCTCGGCATGCGCTGAATCCACACTGATGAAGTTCTCTAGGTATCCCCAGAGTCGCCCTTTAGAGATAACTCATCTTGGGGCCTCCACCACCCACACAGAGAGGAGAGATTTCCTGGTGTGTGGGCGGCTTGCTTTTTCTTCTGCAGAAAACCCAAGTTTACTCACTTTTCACCCTTTGCCATTGTACCGTGCCTTGGTGACAAGCTAGGGCCCCCACCTGGGGTCTGGGGCTTCCTCTCTCCCAGGTCCTCCATTACTTGCTGGTGGCAACCCATCACCCTTGGTCAGACCCTCGCGGCTGGCAGCATCTCCCTGCCATCACTCAACAGAGGTCAAATTTCTTAATTGCAGTATTTCGAAGCTGCTAAAAGTTGCAGGCACCTCACTAATTAGTTAGACACACACTGATGGAGCAATGGTCCTGGTTCACGTACAGGTGAGGCATTAACGTCACCCAAGGCAATGTCACTCAGCCCCATTCGGTGTGACAAATAACTTCACCCACCTTGAAATGCCCGTTAACCAGGTAACAAATTACCTCGGGCCAGCAGTGAATCAAAGCAACCATCCCCCCAGGAGATGCTCCAGCCCAGGGACCACTGAGGTCACAATGGGACCGTTCTCAGCCACTGCTGCCTCTGGAAGAGGCTGCTGCTGCTGAGACACTGTCCCTTGATCCATCACCACTGCGGATGGGTGAATAATGACATCCCACATAGAGATGGTTTAGATGTTTCTTTAACAAACATATATTTAAAAGAACCATATATATATATATATAATCTTTGCATATTCATAGTAGCCACTAGGGACTTGGAGTAAGTTGGTGGAGAAGTAATGGCTCTACTTCTGTTTGGTCGGGTTGTTTAAAATTCAATGACTCTGCTCACCTGGGATGTGAAAGACCCAGGTTTGGTCCCTGCCTGACACCGGGGACGTGGAGCTGAGACACGGGGAAGGTGACCCCTGGTCACTCCAACAGTCACCCTTTGGGAGGGTGAGGGGTGGGGGTGGGCAGGTTTTGGAACTTTTTGGTGCTGATGATGTCACCCACAGGTGCCTGAGCCCGGTGGCAGCTCGGTGCACATCCTACGGCTGCTCTCACCACATCTGTGCCCAGCTGCCTGCTCTGGTATGGGCTGCCCTAACCCACACGTGCCGCCTGCTCGTCCCGCTCCGCCAGGCAGCCTGTCTACCCCCAAGCCCCTCCAGCCCTCCCGCCCGTCTCTGGCAAGGGAAACCCCCTCCTCCCCCTCCTCTCGCTTCTTCTCTGGCCCTTTGGAGGTGCCTCGGGTGCTGCTCTGCTCCAGCGCTCCCAGAGCTGAAAGCCAGCAGAGCTCGGCAGAGAGCGTGGCACCACGCTGCGGTAAAGGTCAGGCTCCAAACCCAGCTCAGATAAAGCTCTCACTTCAGGCACGATTTTATCTGCCAGCGCCAAGCGAAGTAACATTTATCGCAACGGGCTGGAGAAGAAGAAGTCACTTTTTTCCATTGGTGTGTCGTACAGTAAAAATGGGTTTGACAAGCAGCTGCTTGTTGGGGGTGGGGGAGATGTGCTTTGGGGGTGTTTTTTCTCTGCAATACTTGGGGGTTTCAGCTCACTAGGGCTGTGCTGGCAGCATCAGGGGTCCTTCCACCCCAGCCGGGCACCGTCTTCTTTCCCCCATCCCTCCTTCCCCCCCACTTTCTGGTGCCAGTGCCAGTCTGCTAGGAGAGAGCAGAGGGAGGGCTGGGTGAGAGATGAAGCTGACCAGTGCTGGCCATCGCTGAGGGGCTGGGATGCCGCAGCAGCGCAGGATCCCCCCTCATTATTCATCCCTCTCCACCTCCCCTCTAATTCCTCCCTTCTGGTTTCCATCTGGGGGACAAGAAAACACCGTATGGCTGGTGGCATTTCCATGACACAGATGCTGGCAAGTTCAAGGGCAGCTTTGCTAATTGGTTGTTAGCGCATGCTGGTACCGAAGGATGAGGGCTGAGACGTGGCATCCTCGACCAAGTGTCCCCAGGGGGCTGGGGGATGGATGCTGCGGGGACCGAGGCAGCAGCAAGAGGAGGGTTTGCAAACTCCACCTCTCTCCATCTGTGTCCACTGACAAGTGCCGTGGTGGACTGATGAAAATTAGATGACCTTTGGGGTGTCACTTTGGTGCAAACACCTCTTAGATGGTTCACAACAATAGGAACGAGGACAAAGTCAAAAGAGATTCGTTCCACGAGGCTGGTGCCGTGATTCATTTTGGGGAAAATTGCACTCGGAGTGAGGAGGTGAAGCTGGCGGCTGTCGCGGCTCTCCAAAAAATCATGGGCATGCCTGAGCCCTGCGAATGCACCAAAGTTGCCAGCTTAAATTTAGGTGTTTGAAAGGACAGGCTGTTCTCGCACAACGCTTTCCCCATCACCTTTCTGTTCACATGAGCCACCCACACAGAAACCAAAATGAACGAGGAGGAGAAAATAGACGCAGCATCTGCCTGCTGGCCCCGTGCCCCCAGCAGCCCTCCTGCCTCTGCAAGCGACCCCCCCGGCCTCTCAGGATGCCTGTCGGTCCCTGCCGGAGGGGCAAGGCCTTGGGTGGCTCCCAGACCCCAGGGGAAGCGCTGGGAAAGCAGGTGGTCCCTTGCAGAGCCACACCAGCTCTGTGCCGTGGGCGCCGCTGCTGGGGGGCCAGGAAAGGAGGCACAAGCCTAATTTTCAGCCCCGTTTCCACCTCACTGGTGGGACCCCGGTGCGGAAAGATGATGGTACTGCCGAGCTGGTGGGAGGGACCCTCAAGCCTTTCCCTCCTGTTCCTAGGCCCTGGTCTCAAATTTTTCCCTAATGAGTTTTCCTAATGAATTTCCCCAAATATTTTTTCCCACACAAACACCCGCAGGTCCTTTATCCTTCCCATCCCATCGGAGCGGCACAAAGGGGATGGGAACAGAGCTGCCAGAGCCGGGGCAGCTGCCGGGAGGGCAGCCAGGGATGCTCCTGGCTCCAGGCAAGATCAGCGTGTTGGACCTTCCCAGGCCCTCACACATCTGCCGTGTGCTGGGGCTGATTTTGGGGCCGGACAAGGTGATTTCTGCCCTGGACGTCCCGCAAGGGATGGAATACAGCCTGGCCAGGGCCACCTTCCCGTCTCTCTCTGATCCATTTTCGCAATCCAGAGAAAGTACAGCGGCAGAGGTGCCGGTGCCAGTGGACAGAACAGCATTCATCATGGAGGGCAAGGTCACCCCGAAAGCCAGGACCACGTTTATCATCCCGGCAGTTGGGCAGCGCGCAGCCCTGTCAGCGGCGAGGAGGAGGGGTTTGGCCAGCGGGGACCCGTTGCCCAAAGGTTTGCAGCAAAGCCACCCCCTGCAGTCTTGGTGCCGGTGGCCTCGGTGGCGGTGGCAGGGCAGGGGAGCCCCGGCCCCGGCTGATAAAGGCACACCCTCGCGGCGGCAGCTGGGGGACAAGATGTCCCCGTGGGCTGCAGGCTGCTGGCCGAGATCTCGGCTGGCACAGCTTGCGTGCCGCGAGCCAGACTGCTTCGCCCGGGCTCCTCGGGGGTTTTAGTTTAATTTCCCCAACAAAATTCCATCCCTTGCGGTGGAGGAAGGCGAACAGCACCAGCCACCCCGGGAGTTGGCAAAAGTGTCGGGCATTTGTGTTTTCACAAGGGTGGTTATTGACTCGCGGCAGGGCTGGGTGTCGAGGCAGACGCCAGGCTCCACGCAGGAGTCAACGTTTGCGCAGCAGCTGGGGGAAGGTGTTGGAAGGGGATGTCGTGGCCAAAGAGTCCCCCCAGTCTTGGGCTGGTGAAGCACTGGGCACCGCTGCCAGGTTGGGGACACGCTGAGTGGGACGGGGGAGCCCACGTGTCCCCCCAGCACCCGCTCCATCAGCAAAGCTCAGCCGCCGGGGCAGCTGTGCCCGCTCCTCCTCCTCTGTACCGTGGGGGATGTTTATCCTCCAGCTGGCGATGCTGGTGCTGCCCGAAGGACACCCCAGCTCCTGTCCCTGAGCCATGCTGGGGCGTCATAGAACCATGGAATCATAGAATTGTTCAGGTTGGAAGAGACCCTTGGGATGGATCATCAAGTCCAACCATCTACCCTACTCTACAAAGTTCTCCCCTACACCATATCCCCCAACACCACATCTAAACGACTCCTAAACACATCCAGGGATGGTGACTCAACCCCCTCCCTGGGCAGCCCATTCCAGTCTCTGACCACTCTTGCTGTGAAGAATTGTTTCCTCACGTCCAGTCTAAACCTACCCTGTTGGAGCTTGAAGCCGTTCCCTCTTGTTCTGTCACTAATTACCTGTGAGAAGAGACCAGCACCAACCTCTCTACAGTGTCCTCTCAAGCAGTTGTAGAGAGTGATGAGGTCTCCCCTCAGCCTCCTCTTCCTCAACCTGAACAGTCCCAGCTCCTTCGACCGCTCTTTGTGCCATTCGTTCACACCTCTGTGTCCCCGGGTGCTTCCCCAGCGCCATCCCCCGCTCCGGCCGGTGCCTTTATTTGGAGCCTCACCCCCGGTCCCGTGGCACCCACGGGCAGGATGGACCCGCGGACGGAGAGGCAGGGGACAGAGCGGGGTGGCCCCGGTCACCTCCCGGCGCTTCCCTGAGGCGGGGGCCGGAGGAAGCTGTGGTCGGTAGCTCCTGGCTGCCAGGGCGCAGCTTCGAGTTAGTCACCGCTAAATAATATTGTGATTGCTCATGCAAAACACATCGTAAATGAGCCTTCTGCGTAGTCTTTGGCTTTGGGTTTTGGAGGTTTTTTTTGTTTTTTGGTTTTTTTTCTCTGTTATTTTTCTCCCACAGTAGAATTAGTCTCCGCTGTGTGACACTGGTCGCTGGGGCTGCTGCCCCCCACCCCCCCCCCGCCCCAGGACGCTGCGCAGGAGCCAGGGGGGACGCCATGCACCCACCGCCCCCCCGAGGGGGGGGAGCAGGGGGCGGCAGGGGGTGCTCACACGCCTGTGCGGGTGTGCACAGTGCAAGGGGGGACACAGGAGGGTGGTGGGGTGCCGGGGGCGTGCCAGGCAGTGTGTGGAGCGGGGTGCAGGGAGAGTGCACCATCAAGGGTGCAAGGCGGGGTGTGCACAGTGCTTGGGGGGTGTGCATGGGGCTGCCTGTGTGCAAGGGGCTGTGTACAGGCGTGTGTAATGCGTGTGTGTGCACAGGCAGTGTGTGTGGAAGGGGCTGTGTACAGGTGTGTGCAATGTGTGTGTGGAAGGGGCTGTGTATGGGTGTGCAATGTGTGTGTGTGCAAGGGGCTGTGTGTGTGCAAAGGGCTGTGTTCAGGTGTGTGCAATGTGTGTGTGCAAGGGGCTGTGTATGCGGAAGGGGCTGTGTATGGGTGTGCAATGTGTGTGCAAGGGGCTGTGTGTGTGGAAGGAGCTGTGTACAGGTGTGTGCAATGTGTGTGTGCAAGGGGCTGTGTGTGTGGAAGGGGCTGTGTATGGGTGTGTGCAATGTGTGTGTGTGCAAGGGGCTGTGTGTGTGGAAGGGGCTGTGTATGGGTGTGTGCAATGTGTGTGTGCAAGGGGCTGTGTGTGTGGAAGGGGCTGTGTACGGGTGTGTGCAATGTGTGTGTGTGCAAGGGGCTGTGTGTGTGGAAGGGGCTGCGTACGGGTGTGTGCAATGTGTGTGTGTGCAAGGGGCTGTGTGTGTGCAAGGGGCTGTGTACAGGTGTGTGCAATGTGTGTGTGCAAGGGGCTGTGTGTGTGGAAGGGGCTGCGTACGGGTGTGTGCAAGGGGCTGTGTGTGTGGAAGGGGCTGCGTACGGGTGTGTGCAATGGGTGTGTGGAAGGGGCTGTGTGTGTGGAAGGGGCTGTGTATGGGTGTGTGCAATGTGTGTGTGTGCAAGGGGCTGTGTGTGTGGAA
>JAOXNO010000024.1:5591217-5613603 GCA_028565335.1 Limnodromus scolopaceus
CGCCGCCGCCACGGCGGGGCCTCCGCCGCGGGGCCCGCCCGCCAGCCCCGGGCCCTTCGCCACCCGCTCGCCCCTCTTCATCTTCGTGCGGAGGTCGCCGCTGCTGTCGCGCTCCTCCAGCGGGTACTTTTCCTTCGACGCCGAGCGCAGCCCCGCGCCCCTCAGCTGCGACAAGGCCACGCAGACCCCCAGCCCGCCCTGCCAGGCCCTCAGCCACTGCCTCAGCGCCATGGGTAAGATGCCGGGGGGGGGGTAACGGGGTGAGCAGAGGGCACGGGACCGGCCCCCGGGGGCTCCCCGTCTCGTCCTCTTCGTCAGCAATGCCCTTCCCCTCCACACCATGTTTGTTTTGCCTTCAAAAGATGTGGAACGCGGGGTTTTATAGGCGGCGCACCTGCGGCGACACTTCTTGCATCCCGCCATCTCGGTTTTTTTGGGATGCTGGCTGCGATGGAGCGCGCTGCTGCTGTGCCGGGGTGGCACCCTGACCCGCCCGGGCACCCGCCGGAGGCTTGTGAAGAGCCTGGAGCCCCTGGCGGGGCAAGCCGTGGGGTGTGGGGGGGCTGGCGGCAGGCAGCCTGGCCGCTGTGGGGCTGGCAGCGGGGCTGGATGCTCGCCCAGGCAGTCAGGGTGTGGGATTTTTGCAAGCTGGCTGGGCCTGCCGAGCAAACATGCTGCTGGGGAGCACCCGCTTGTCCGGCACGTTTAAAGAAAATTATTACTACTTTTATTCTTTCCTGGGATACGTCAGTCCCTGCCCTAGGGAGGAGGGGACAAAGTTGTTCAATCCGGCTTCCTAGTCAGGGCTGGCTTCTGCAAGGCTTTATGCGCTGCTTTTCTCCAGGGTTTGTGTGGTGCTGCGAGGTAAGTGACTTCTCGCTCGCTTTTCCCTCCCATTTCTTCCTTGACAAGCCACACGGTGTCATAGGTGCTGGGGTCACAAAACTCACGCTTGTTTTGGTGAAACCTGAAATTGGTGCTTGAAAGCAGTGTGGTGGCAGGCAGGCGTGTGTTTACATGTGGCTTACCAGGTAAGACTGGGTTGAAGCCTCTAGTGGTGGGGAAAACATGCCCGCTGGAGCTGCTTAAGCTATCCAGCAATGCCTTTCCCTTCTCGGGATTAATTCCCCTTAATTGGAGGAAGCCTTTTAACTTCTGCTGGCCAAAACTGGGGAAGGTGGGAGCTAGACAGGTACCACATCGGTAGCACTCCTCGGGAGATAACAGACACTAATTCCAAGCTTTGCATGATCAAGACATCTTTTCTTTTCTTTTTATTTTTTTTTTTCCTTCTCTCTGGTTAATGGCTGTGGTTACAGCTGCAGAGGACTTACTGTAATATGCCCTTAGGAAAGATTTTCTGACATTATTGCAGTAATTACAGCTTAATGCAAATTTCACAACCTCGCATAGCGCAAACACACGTGGCACAGGCAGGGATGCTGGGCTTCCTCAGCAGGGAGAGCTGCAGCCAACGTTTTAGCAGTGAGTGACTTCTTTTTGGTTTTTTTGGTGGTCCAGGAAGAAATTGAAGTTTTCCCTAACTTTTCTGAGCTGCTGCTTTTTCATTGCCGTAGGAAAGCTTTTAAAAATGCTGGTTTTGCTGGAGCCTTTGTTCTGTTATTGTTGCTAGGGGCATCATCCTAAACAGCTATAAGCAAATGGAAAATACTCAAGCTATTTAAATGGGACCCTTGGCTACTCTCAAGCACAGTTAAGCTGGGAGTGTGAAGCTGTTTTATTCTCCTGCAGCTCCCAGGCTGTCACTTCTGCGCGGCTTGCCTTGACAAAGGGCTGTAGGTTTGCTCTGCACACCTCTTCCTCAGTCCCCTTGCCTTGGCACTGTCCTGCCGGATGTGTGCCGTTAAGTTTTCCGCACGGAAACGGGTCGGTCCCTCTGCAAGGAAGCAAAGGGTATAATTTTTTTTTTTTGTTGTTGTGTGTTTAGGTGCTGATTTTTATCTCTTGTAAGGCACTAACTGCGGGTGGAGAGATGGAGAGTTTTTCTAGTAAGCATAAGCATGTGGCCTTTAATAATAATAATAAACAGGCGTTTCCTGTAAGCAAGAGCCGTTTGTGTGCGATAGGTCCTCTGAGCTTCTCCTGTGGGCAGCACTGGACTGTTTCCAAAGCTGGTCGAGCAGAGCAAGCTCATGCTCTGCCCTCAAGCTGCCTCTTCTAAATCTTATAAAACCTTCCCTGAAGTTGTCAGTAATGATGGCCCAAATAATAAAGTGCTGAAAGTGCCTCTGCCAGACAAATAAAGGTGGAGGCAGCCCTGGGAAATCACAGGATGCCTGCGGGTGTGTGAGCTGGAGGAAGATCTGTTCCGGGCATATGAGGTGCTGGGCAGTGATGCTTTGGGCTGTCTTGCTGCTCTGACAGTGCAAGGAGGTACAGCCAGCCATCTCCAAAGCCATTTTTGGGGGGGGGGGGGAGGGGGATGAGATGAAGGCAGCAAGGGGATGCTCTTGGATGGGGAGTGGGAAGGGTTGCAGTGCTAGCTCGGTATATTTGTGAAGATGCTTTTGGGGATGAGTAGGAGAAGAGCAGGGATGAGTTTATTCAGATGTGCCAGGGAAGGTATGGAGGAAAAAAGATGAACCTGCTTTTTGCAGAAGAGTATGGCAGGGGTGGTGGTTGCCCTTCTGGGAGTCCTCGCCATGAGGTCACCCAGGGCAAGAAGCCCACCTTTCGGTGGGGGTTATGTTGAATTTTAGACTGATACTTAGCAGGAGCTAAGAGTTGGGGTTTTTGTGTTCAAAGAGTAGTAGTTCTGTCTAAAGGCACAGGAGTGCATGTGGGTTTTGGGGATGTATTGGGAGCAGGTGCATGCAAGTGCTCTGTAAGTGGTTTTTCCCAGTGCTGTTTTGATTCCAGTGTGTTTTCCTGCACTGTAGAAGAGGGAAGAGAAGTAGCATGAACCTCTCATAGTGTGTGAAGGAGGTCCCCTGGGTGTAGTAGGTGAATTTAAGGGGAAACCTTGAGCTAAGAGGCTGGCAGTGTTGTTCCTGTTGTACTCATTTCAGAGCTGCTGCCATTTTCTCCCTGAGCTTTGTGTGCAGTTCTTCTGAAGCCATCCTCCAAGGAGGCTTTCTGCAGGGGGTTTGGATTACCAAGCCTGGGAGGTGGAGGTGCATTTTGGGTTTTTGTTTTGTTTTGGGGGGGTGGTGGTGGGTTTTTTTGTTTGGTTTTTTTTTTTTTTTTTTTACTTCTAAGCAGGGACTGCAGCATCATCGTGCCGGTCCTCATCTGAAGCGTCCTGTGGGCTAGAGAGAGATGCAGACATCCCGGGGGTGCCTTTCGGTTTGTTCGCATCCCCGTGGCAGCCGTCTTGCCGTCAGTGGTGGGTACCAGCTCGTGGTATGACTGGTATGACTGGGGGCCCCCCGAAAGCACCTCTGACAGGTTTTGGGACCGGTTATGACTGGACCCTTTTGTCACCACTGTTCAGCAGCGCCACAGAAAGTCCTTTCTGAAAACCTCAGCCCAATTTCACTCTCAGCCACCAACCCCAGGCTTCGTCTCTCAAGTGGATGAGCTTTTGGGTTGGGTGCAGTGCTGGGACAAAGGGAAAGGATGGAGAAGGAGCTGTACCTCTCCCCATAGAGTTTTTTGTGCATCCCTGGATCTCTGCACGTTTTTGTCCCTTCTTTTTTTTGTTGTGGTTTTTTTTTTTTTCCCCTAGCTTGGCTCTTCCTGGGAAAGGCAGTCTGGGGCCAGCTCTGGTGATGGTGGTGGGATTTTGGATGGTCACCCTGCCACATCTGAAATACCGTTTGCGTTCCTGGAGGTTTGGGGTGGAGTATTGCGAGGGCTGTGCTGTGTTTCATTCAGCAGAGAGGAAAATAAATAAGCTGGGGCCATCCCTGGGCAGACGGTGGGTACTACTGCGCTACTACAGCATGAAAACAAAACACATCCTTGAGCCAAGTAGTGCTAGTTTGGCTCAGAACTGTATTTTCCAGTCAGGTTGGAGCCAGACTTTTATTTAAAAATTTATTTATTTTTTTTACTGCCCCACTAATCCTTTGAATATTTTGAGATTGGAAGCTATGTCTATTCCCTTGTGATTCCTTCTAAGCTGTCGTGCCAAAATTTGCTGTTTTGTTTTGTGCAGTGAGTTTTTTTGGGTTGTATGGGGTTGTTTTGTTGTGTGTTTTTTTTTTTTTGTTTGGGTGGTTGGTTGTGTGTGTTTTTTTTTTTTTTTTTCCACTTAATGGTCTCAGTCTTGCTCAGATCCTGTGCTTGGGTTTGCAGGAGGGGAAAGAAGTGACCCAGGTACCACACAGGGTCCTGCTTGGGTCACAGGCTGCTCCTTTCTCCCCCAGCTATTTAGGGGATTGCATGGTGGCTTTATCACATGTCTAATGACCTCTTAAAATAGAGACTAAATTAGCTATCTGTAGTACAGTATAATTGGTGCACTAGCTTTTCTTTTTTTTTTTATAAGCCAGTACTGTTTTCTTGCATTGGGTTTATTTTCTGCTAAAGTGCAGGAAGATGCTGTTTGAGAGGTGAGCGTCCCGGTTCCCTCCTGAGGATGGAAAGTCCCTCAGTTTGCTGGAAGCATGGTTTCTCGTCATACAAATCCAATTGTGGCTTTCTTCTCAGTACGACAAAACCAATCATTTTCATTTTCTCGTTGAGCACTTCAGAACTGTTTGGGGAAGAAATGTGAGAATTCAATTAAACTATCCATGCGGAGGTTTTCTTAAGGTTAGAGAAGAAGTTGCTGATGTGTCTGCAAATTATTTAGAAGGGGGGGGATAGAAGGTTTTGCTAGTGCAAGAAATTGTAGAGTGGCATCTCAGCATTCCTCCCTATTTAAGAAGGGGCTGTTGGCTTGGGTGTGCCAGAGTAGATGCTCCTAAGGGAAGCCTATAATTAAAAAATAAATTAGTAAAAGCCTAATAGTAATGTAAAAATAATGAGTAAAAGCCTCTCCTGTGATGCACATCTTACACAACAAGTCCCACTTGCACTGCGTACCATGTGCAGGCCCTAGCAGCCTGGCATCTGCGCAGCTCCTAGGAACTGTATTTAAAAACACTTAAATAGTAATAATAACAAAAAAATAGCACTAGTCCATCGACTGTTGCCAAATTTAATAGGGTACTTTTTTTTGTTGTTCCTCGGTTTCAACTGCTCCATTTTTGTTCCGTTCAGCTTCCCGGTGGCAGTCTCACTCGATAGCAGAAGATGTACAGCCTGAGATCTGGATTGCACAGGAGCTGCGGCGCATTGGAGACGAGTTCAATGCCTCCTATTGTCCGAGAAGGGTAACTTTCATCTTTTTACTTTCCATTTCTTTACACACGGTCTCTAAAAGGGAAAAGCTTAATCATCTCTGGAAACTAGTTCTGCGGTAAATGTTTCGTTCACTCAAATGTAGAAAAGGATGCGCGGGTGGTTGTGTTCGCCTGGACACAGGCAAATTGCGCTGCCTGCGCTGGCGAGTCATCCGCTGCTGCAGCGTCATTAAATCAATTAAAATAACCTTTCAACTGGGACTTGAGGTTTTCGGGTATGAAGTTTGCAGTGTCTTTCGTAGCACTCGGGGCCCATACCGCGTGTTGCTGGATTGGGGCTGGACCTGACAATAACGAGGAAGAAAACTCTAGAACTTGAGGCAGAGAAAGTTTGGGTATGTTGGGGTATTTTTGGGGTGGCGTTGGGTAGAGTCCCTCTGGAAGTGGTGCCTGGCTGGGAGCTAGGGAGCAGTGGGGTTCCCACTGTGGTGTTTCTAGAAAAATGGGCAGGGAGCTAATGTAGTGGGTTTCTGTGCCTGGCTCCCAAATTCCTGCTGCCAGGGATTGTGTGCATGGAAGTGTAGTTGCGGATAAAAAACAGGGAATGACTTGGTCTGATAACTCTCTTTTCTTATAAAAGAATCTGCCAGAGGTGTTTTGAAACATGTATTTATAAGGCTGTAAACTTTCTCACCTTTGAGTGTTGCAACAAAAATAGGTGGCATTAATGCAAAAAAAAAAAAACCCAAAAAAAAAAAAAACAAACCAACAACCCAACAACAAAAAAATCCCAAAACAAAACCAACCCAGAGACATGAAGTAACAGTGTTTTCAGGAGAGTATCACTAGCCATTAACTTGGTGCCGAATGTTCTTGATGGCTGCGTGTCCGTGCATGTGGCTTCTGATCCATCGATTCGCCCTTGTGCTTGGCTGTGGGAAGAGGAGTCAGAAGCACATTAGGTAGCAACATTGGTGATGAAATGCTGACTGTCCGGATCTTTATCCATCCTCCCTCGCTCGTGAGTCACTCCTGCAGCGTGTTTCCTCGCTGCTCCCAGGGTCTGTTTGGCAGATGCCTGTAGGCAGGGGCTCTCCCCTGAAATGCTTGCCAGGGTGCTGTGATCTGGCTCCTTCTACGCAGCCTCTCAGCGCTGCCTTGCTGGTGACTTCTCCATTGGCTCTGTTTTCTTTCCCAATGCTCTGGCTTTCCTGCCCCACAACAAAATGGAGATAACCTGTGTTTTATCCTGAATCCAGAACATGCATCTTCCGACTTCCCCCATCCAAGCTGATCCCTTGTGATGCTTTTTTTTGTCATTTAAAGGACGTCTTTTCGATGAAAGGTAGGGACTAAGCCAATCCTAGCGGTGTTCAGAAAGCTGAAGGCACGTGGTAGTGGTGAACTGATCCAGAAGGGCTAGCAGAAGCACAAAGAGCTGTGCCATCTCTTCTCTCTGTTGGCTCTAATAGTGGTGCCTTACATTTGGAAGTCCTTTGAGTGCCTTCTGGAGACAGGTTTGTGATGAGCAGGAATGTCCTCCCCACGCCATCTTGTGGGTGCTGCCCCAGCTGGGACTTCTCATGTTGGAAATCTGTGCCAGGCATGTCATCCTGTCCCATGCAAAACCAGGATCCGTGCTGCCTGGTGGGCAGCGTAAGAGGGCATGGATTTAACAGGGGGCTGAGGAGGGGCAGGAAAAGATCTATTTTGCCCACGGGTCCAAGAGGGTGAGCGTGAAGGTGGCAGTGGGACAGGGCACAGGTGCCCAGTCACAGAGCTTTGTGCAGGTTTGCACAAGGTGGTTCTCAGCACCATGGCTGAGCTTCCAACTTTCTGCCCAAGGGAAAGAACTGAAACACAGAGTTACCTTGTCCTGCTTGCTGGATGACACAAGCAGAGGCTGTCATGCATGACCCTAAAAACAGTTTGTACCTGGCTTAATTAGCATCTGACGAATTCTCACTTGTTGTGCCCAAAAACCTGGAGATTTCAGAGCACTTAGGCAATTGGCATAGAATTATTGTCCCTGATGCCCTGCTTTGTAGAAAGGTATCTTTTCCTTCTGCCGGCGGTCCAGCTGCTGTGGAGAAAAGGTGGTCTCTGCTCAGCTAGAGCCCTTTGGCAGGAGGGGTAGGTAGGACACCTTACTGGCACGCCTGGCTCTGCTGCTCGCTGGGCTTTGCCCTTTAAGTGTGAGGTTAGAAATGGGGAACTGAGAGCCCTGCCAAAACACACTTGCTGGGCAGGTCGGAGCTGTCAAACGGGTCGGAGCCGCGTGTTCCCCATCACGTTCCCTATCAGCGCGCCCTGCGCATCATCCCCTGGGGACTGTTTCTTGGGCAATAGGACGGGGAGTCAGACAACTTGCCATCCAGCACCTCTTTGCCCCAGTAAAACTTGTGGGTCTGGCAAGTGGAGGTGGCCATGGGACCTCCAGCCATGGAGACCAGCTCCACACTGAGGCTTTTGCCGGCAGAGGGTGCATCACTTGGCCGATGTCGCATGCCCCAAGCTTTGCTGCCTGCACCTGAGCTGCCCACAGAGGTGGAAAACGTCTTGGTTCAACTCCCTATTTTTTTTTTTTTTATACCTCTTTATTAAAGAAAACCTAATGTTGGCATTTCTTTTCTATCCTTCTCTATGCCTGTTGGGTTTTGGGTTTTTTTTTTCCCTTGCTCTCTGCTGTGTTGGTGATCAGGCAGCGTGGTGGGCTTAGCGTTGTGCTCGTGGGGGCAGCTCCCTGGTGGGTAAATTCAACTGGTGCGAGGACCCAGTGTCCTGCTGGGAGATGCTTGGGCATCGTCTCCCCGTGGCGACAGCGTCCTGCTGCAGGACTGCCTGCCTTACACCTGGCAGAGGCAAGGGCAGGTTGCATATTGGTGTGAACAGCATAATTTCTCTCCGGGGCATGCACAGGCATGGTTTTACTGCACTAAATACAGCCCTAATTAGGTTGCTTTGGGGTGGTATAGAGAGGGACAGGGTGGGATGTTTGGGCTGTTCATCCACCCAAAAAAAAAAAAAAAAAAAAAAAAAAAAGGCTTAAAAATAAGTGCTCGTTTGTGATTGCTCCTCTTTCTTTTCGTTGTGTGCTGTTGTGATCCTTTGCTCCGGGGGGAGTGTTTAGCTGCTGTGTGCAGCTTCCCGTGTCTTGTGAATGAGGTGGTGCGTGCGCCTGGAGCGCTCTGAACTAAAACCCCTGTGTTGTCACCGCAGGCGGGGACCGATCTGTGCTGCTGTCCCCGCTGAGGGAGTTTTATATTTATTGTGTTTGTATATCATTCATTTTTATTTTTTCCTCTCGGCCTTCCCACCCTGTGATTTTTAAACCCACCTGACTGTGCCAGCAGGGCTTACTGCTCCTTTGTCACATTTCAAACCCCGCGGCAGCATTGTGTGCCCCTCTGTGTCCATGCACAGGGACTTTCACGTGACGTCCCTGTTGACCAGCACTGTGCTGGCTGCCCTTAAGGCAAGTGTGTCTGGGAGCGGGCAGCTTCGACCATTTGAGTATTGCAAAGTTTTTTATTGAAGGAAAACATGAAAGGTCACAGGGTTTACTTTCTTTCTTCATAAAATGCTTGATTTCACACCTCTGAAATATTTGCGTGGTACTGCACAAGGTGCCTGTAGCACAGGGGCTTCGCACTGGAAATCAAAGTCACGGTCTTGTTTGTTTTTCTTTTATTTTTTTTTTCCCTCACCTTTCATTTTAGGGTTTCTTGGATAACCAGGCGGGAAACCCCCAGATTGTCATTTTGCGCCTCCTGCGTTACATCATCCGCCTCATCTGGAGGATGCAGTGAGCGCCAGGCGCATCCCTACGTGCGGGGACTTGTTTACTTGCTGGGAAATCCCAGGGAGGATGGATGGACGGACGGACAGATGCGGGGCTCCCTGTGCCGACTGACTCCTACCCTGCCTCATCCCTAGGACCCGCGGCGGGGGCTGTCAGATGAGGGCGGGCGTCCCACACCGACCTGCTGGAAATCTCCGATGCAGGACTTTGTCAGAGAGTGGCGTTTACTGTGTTTCTTTCAACTCTTATTATTTTTTACTTTTCTGATAGAGTCTCAGAGGAAAAAAAAATTCAATGGCAGTGGAATAATGTTTTTGTCAGCGTTTCTGGAAACCGGTCGGCTCATCTGGGATAAACCCTGCAGTGGGGAGAAGGAAAACCTGAGCCAGCTGATGGGCAGAGCTGCCTTAGTTTGCCTCGCAGACCTTATTGCAGAGACTCGTGGAGCTCTCCCTGCTCCCTTTGCCTCCTGGGCATTTGCCCACGAAAAAAGAATGGCGATGATGGAAGAAGGGCAAAAGGATTTAAATCGGCACTTCTTTTACCTGTAAATACCTAATGCTACCCCAAATCCACCTTCATTTGCATCATGCAAGTAGCCTATTTCCTGCTGACTGATTTATTTTTTTTATATTTTTTTTTTTTCTGTACACTCTGAATTTCAAGACTTAGCTGCCAGACTCCCGGGGTCCAAAATATCACAACCAACCAAACAAAAAAAACAATCCACCAGGTTGCCTTTTTTTTAGAAATTCTTTCTATAAAACCTGTGAAAACGCTTTCATATTGTATTATATTATATATAATATATAATGTTGGTGACTGAGTAATTCAGCAATAAAACGTTCTTGGAGGCAGGTGGAAACAGTTCCCAGCACACTGCAGCTTTGCACCTGGAGACAACAGCTTCTGCTGTGTAATTTCAGGAACTGGTTTAAGTCATGGCTGTTGAGGGTTTTTAAGGCGTTGGATGTTTTGTTTTTGGTTTTGTTTTGTTTTTTCCTGGGATCCTCTCTATGTTTGGATAGGACAGCCTGGAGCAGGGGGATGAGTGGGACAGGACTGGCGGCATGAAGACTCCAGATGCTGGCACGCAGGGATGCAGCTGGAAGAGGCGCCAAAGGATGCCAGTCTGGTACGGATCCACCCAGGGATTTGCTGCGTGGGGTTGACTCCCCACAGACTGCCAAGGCTCCTCCCTAACTGTCCCTCTTCCCCCGGGAAGATCTGGCCAGGCGCTCAGTGCTGTCCCAGGGCATCTCCCCTTCCACCTGGAGACCTCGCAGCCTTGCTGGAGGAGCCCTTGAGGGCTTGTCAGAAGCAGCAGGTCTGTACTCCACACTGTCTCCAGTTCATCTCACGGGTGGGCGGCTGCTGCACGGCGGGCGCTTTCAGGGGGGGTGGCTGCTCTGGCCACCCGCGTATCTATGCACAAGTGTACCCCTCTCTGCCTCTGGAGCTGCCCCTTTCCTCTGGCTGGTGCAGGTGGTCCTCAAACCCACTTCCAAAAGCCACGGTTTTATTTCTGGTTTCACCAGCACCATAGGAAAAAAAAACCCAAACCAACCCAAGCCCATGACAGTGGTTTTTCCTGCAATATGCATGCAGGGAGCAGCTGTTGAGTGCCATGTATGACGATTAGTGTTTTTAATGATGGATAAACTGTACAATCTGACCTCTATGCACTGGCTGCCTGTGCCTGCTGGGTAGGCGAAGAGCCGTGGTGTCAGTGTGAGGCTGTGTGCCTCCGATTGCACTACTCTGAAGGATTATGGAGGGACTTTTTTATTTTGAATTTTTTTATTATCCTTTTTTGGACCTGCAAGATGAGCATCAGTTGCAGGAGTTGGCCTCAGCTGCAGGAGCAGGGGATGTTTTGGAAAGGGTGTTTTGGAGAGGGTGCTGTGGGAACCTTTGCACTGGTGGAGAGTGAGTGGCTAAAATACCTGGTGAGTTGCCCAGGGCAGGCTCCTGCTCCTCATCCCCTTGGTTTTGGCTCCCTGTAGCTGTGCTTTTTTTTCCTGTAGGGTTTATATAGAAAACCCCAGCCGGATGGAATTGCGTAGCTGTTGATAAAAGGAAAAAAATAATACTTGGCAGCAGAGGCAGAAACCAAATGAGCTTTTTTTCCCCCGATAGTTTCATCTGTTGTTGGTGGATGAAATGGTGCTTTCAGGTCTCGCAGCCTTACGGCATCCCAGCACTGCGCTGCCCAGAATGTGTCCCTTGGAGTACACCAAAGAAATGCTGAGCACTTTACCCCATCCTCCCCACCAGGCCACCACAGCCAGTGATGGAGACAACAATTATATTAATTTTAAGGGGGAAAAAAAAAAAAATCAAAGTATTGGCACCATCTGTCTGGGACTTCTCCACAGGAGATGTTCCTGGCCAAAAGGTAGGCATAGGAAAATTAGCCCTCAAAAAACAGGTTTTGTCCCCATATAGTTGTGATGTTTAGAAGGAAGAAAAACAAAAAGCCTCTAAACAGAAGAATGGTGTTTTTAAATAGGGATTATGCTCATTTTAGCCATGTTGGCTGACTGCTGTGGGTCATTTTAAGCATAACCTGTGGTCTCTGTTCTACCAAAAGAATGTGATGAAGAGTTTTCCTTGGTTGTGGGGAAACCAGATTTATTCTCGGGCGATCTCACATGTGTTAATGCTTCTCCTCTTTTCCATAACTGTAAATATCTGAATATTTATTAGAGTAGGGCACCATATTATTTTCATCATCTGAGCCAAATACCTGTGTGCAATGTATTTCCTTTCCTTTTCTCTCATGTAAGTTTTGTACAGCTTATAAATAAGTTAAAAAAAAAAAACCCAAAAAATTTTTTTCTAAACTTTTTTAGAGTTGAACTTGGTAAATACTGTAGATTCATTTTCCCCCCCCTGTGTACTTAATGCACTCTACTGTTCCATAATGCTGTAACTTGTAGAAATGTTGTATATTTATTTTCTGCTTATTTAAGTTCCTGAAAAGATTTCCTCCTCCCCCCTTCTCTCTTCCCTGCCCCTGCAGTAAGTGATGGATCACCTTCTAAAGCACTGTCTTCTCCTGGCAGTGCAGCCAACATGGTTTGGATAATGAGATTTATTCTTTTTTCTCAAAGTGCCTACGTCCCACTATCCAGCAGTGATTTAGGCACATCGGAGACTTCAGCATCAGTGAATCAGTGGGAATTTGGCTTCTATGTCCCCATGATTTTTGCCACCCTCCTTTCAAAGCCACGTTTTCCTCCCTCAGCCACTTCCCCAGATCAGCTTTAACATCAGGTACCGCCCAGCGTACAGGGATGTGCTGATGAATCACTAACTCGTTTCACAGGACCCAGCATATGTAGCATTTTTACTGCAATTTCCCTGGCTTACTTGTGTTTTGCACTGATGAATTTTGGACAGGGTAATTGCCACTTTACTTGTGCAATACTGCTGTAAATAATTGCAGATCTTTTTTTTTTTTTAGATGCAATCTTTTATGTTCTTAATATGAGTTTTATATGAATAAAAACTTTCAACTATTCGTTACGAGTACTGTTTTCTTTAGGGGCTCAAGCATCACCTGAGGAAGGGGGGGAGAGGGTATTTGCTGCTTTATCACCAGTTCTGCTTATCCCCCGTTCTCCCTGGATCTGGGCTGCAGGTGTGTACCCAGCATTGCCCTGGGCCCCGAAGTTCCTGGGACTCTAAAATGCACCTGAAATTTTTACGAAGCTTTATTGAACATGTTGCCTCAAGTGTTTCCAAACCCAAAGGCAGCACCTCTGCCACCCCAGCTGGCAGTGGTTTGGGGGGTGGTTTGGGGGGTGGGTTGTGCGTTTGTTTTTTCTCCACATTCATGGAGCTCTGCAGACATGGGCTGCGTCAATGGGCTTCAACCCAACTGTGGGGCACCATCAGGGTGCTCCCTCTCCCCACTTGGTCTTCACAGGTATGTCTGGGGAAGCGATGGGGGGTGTGTGTGTGTGTGTGTGTGTTTGTTTTATTATTTGTGTGTTACTATTTTTTTTTACTGTATTTTATGTAATTATTTTGTATTTTATTATTTTAAAGTTGAATCAAAATCTGCTTGTAGAAGTTGCCATCCTACCTTCCTTCTGCCTTGGCGCTCCCCCCCGTTTCTGTATCTTCTGGTGGCCCGGCGCCGGGGGGAGAGGATGCTTCCAACCTGCCCACCCCCCCACTTACTGCTCCTGCATTTATTTCACTGCAGGTAATAGCAGATAACTGATAACATCAGCCCTGGTTTGGAACAATATTCTGGTGAGATTGCTCCGCTACGGCCTTTGGCATAAAAGGAGCAGCTCAGAGGTGGTGGGAGAGGTCCCTAAATTAAGCTGGGGGTGGGTGGGATGGGGGAGGCACACAGGCATGGCTTAGGTTGCTCCCCTCAGATCAGGGTGTACGTGCTTCCTCTGGATGACCCCAATACATTGTTTTAAAGGCTAATAAGTAAAATAAGAGGATCAATACGGGAGGGAGAGCATTGTATGCCAAAAAGGGGGTGGCAGGGTGAAGGTGGGACCTGCAGAAACATCCTGTGTTTTGTGAGGTGGTCACACCTGAGCGCCTCCATCCCTGGGCTAATGCTAGTTTCCCCCCTTCTTGCCTGGCAGCCCATTTCATTTCCATTTCAGAGGCCTGCAGTGATGCCCCAGGTACAAACCAAGTGTTAAGTGTGGTTGCAGAGTTCAGTGTTTGATTTGTTGTTGGTTTTTTTTTTTTTTTTTTTTCCTTTTGCTCGAAGGTGAGGAGCTGCCTGCCCATCCTCTGCACCAGACAGGGCAGGGGGCTATTTTTAGCCGCTTTCTTCTGAAATATCAGCTGGCTGCTGGGGTTTGGGTTGCGTGACGCAACACAGTGGGACCGTGCGTCAGCGGGAAAGGCTGAAAGGCAGGAAGAAATAGGGGGAAAAAGCGGATTGAGAAGTCCACAGGAAGCTGCAGCCCACGCTGGGTGCCACTGTGCTGGTTGCACCTTGCACCCACCACATGAAATGTATTTAAAAACAAACCCAAACTTTAAAAAAAAAAAAAAAAAATTCTGGATTTTTTTTTTTTTTGTTTTGTTCTTGTGTGTGTTTCAAATTACAGAAGTTCCTGAAAGGGAAGTTTATTGGTTTCAGGTGCTATTTTGGGGGCTTCTTTAACTCAAAAAAAAAAAAAAAAAAGGGCTCTATTGCCCAGCCAAGTCTCTGGTATCTGCTGCCCCCAATCCACCCATGGAAGTTGGGTCCTGTTGGCATTTGGGAGTCCACTGGCCCATGCAGGGAAGTTGTCATGTCTCATGCTCTCCATTTATCTTTGCCGTGACTCATGTTGGAAGGAGCTCATCATCTGCATGAACTCAATGACCTTGGCGAGACAACAGGGAAGAGAAACACTGTCTCACGGGCACCATGTAGCTCTGCAGAGTGCTGATGAGATCTCGTCTCTGGGCACCTGGCCAGCTCCAGGTCTAGGCGGGCCATGGCCAAGACAAAGGTGGTCATGGCCTGGGTTGGCCATGACCAAAATCACAGGTGGTTGTGGTCCAGCATGGCAGCCATGGCCAAGAGCAAAGGTGATCATGACTCAAGTTGGTCATGGCCTAGATTGGCCATAGTGAGGTTCCGGTTGGCCTTTGTCCAGGTTGGCCATGGCCAAGTCCAAGGTGGTCATGGCTCAGGTCCACCAAAGATATAGCATCTGGGTCCTCCTCAAGAGATAGGCCCTTTATTTCTGTGGTCTTAAATTTTTACTTTAGTAACTAATTAAAACCGCATGTGATTTTGTTTTAAGGATGACAAACTTCCTTTATTCCTTGAAAAAAAGAAAAGGCCCCACTGACACAGAGCCCATGGCCAATGGAAGGAAGCCTTTCTACACTCATTTCTTCACTCATGACTATCTTGTGCACACTCTGTTGAGGACACACAAGACCTCAGTCCAGCCAGCCCAATCCAGGATGTTCCCACATCCCTTAACGCCTGCCTGCCTCAGGAATGATGAGCAACCAGTCAACAATGAGCTCCGTGGTTGGGTGCCAATGTTGTATGTTGCCCTTGCTGGGGCAGGGGCACACAAGCCAAACCACCCATCAGACACAGGCTGAACAGCACGGCTTTGGCAGAGTTGAGCAGCCGACGGCTGCCACGCCGCAGCCATCCAGTGCCACGGGAGCGACACCACCATACTGCTAGGTGCTCTCCCTCTCTCTCTCTATTTATTTTTTTCTTCCAATGACTCGCATCTGACCTTTCAAACACCTGTTCAGCCTTAAACAGCTAAAAATACCCACCGAGCTTTGCATCTGATTTTCATACTGCAACAAAGCTCACTGTTTCCAATGGGTTTTCTCATGTTTCTGGCGGGTTCTAGGATGGTCGACCTCTCCTCTGGTCAAACTCAGCATGGACGGGGATGAGAGATGGCTGGCTGCAGGCAGGGTTGCACAGTCTGCCACGGTGCACGGCCAGGGAGGTCCCTAGAAGCAGAAAGGGGGCATTATAGATGCTGTAGTGGGGCTGGGCATATATTTATATGGTGTACAACAAGCCCAAGGATGGTAGGACCAGGAGGACCTTCCCACTGCCCTCTGGGAGGCCTCTGCAAGGTGCCTGCAAGCCACTACCACTATCCACCCTCCGCTGCCCTTCCCACGCATCCCAAACTTATTCTGGGTCATTTCCGTGGAATTTTAAAATTAAGACTTAGAATGCTCAAGCTATCCTGCAACAGCAAGAGTCATGGGTTCTCCCCGCTGGGGACACCACCGTACCTACAAAGGCTTGTCCTGTGGAGCCAAGACGGCCTCAGATATTGCAGCAATGTCTTGCTCGACTTTGCATGGCTCATTGGGGCTGGGTTGGATGAGAGCAGGGACCCTAGTGGGGACACCGGGCCTTTTCTTCCCTGATTTGATGAATTTCTCTTTGCCAGCCGTTTGACAGGCTCGTACATTAATTTTCCCGGAAGGGCAAGCGAGAAGCCTTTGCTCCCCAGCCCACTGCTAATTAAAACATGCCTCATCTCGGTGCGATTATGGACATCGTGCATCAAGTAAAAGATTATTTTTTTTTTTTACAAAGACATAATTATCCTGGATATTAATTAGGGGAAATAAAGTTGGAAGATGGCGTGATAGCCATTCCCTAAGCGAAGGGATGCACGCGGCAGCAAACCACGGCTTCCCTGAGCATCCTCTCCGCCGCTCCTGCTGGCACATGGCTCCGGCACTAATTGGCTCTAATTGGCACCTCTGTGAGGGCGCAGGCTGGAGGATGGCAGGCGAGGAAGGAAGTGAAGAGTTTAGGAGCAAGAGCGAAGGGAAAGGGCAATGAGAGCTGCAGCTCTGCCTCGCTGCATCCCGGCATGTCCCCGCACCAGGGGCTGGCTGCGCACGGCCCCATGTTACAAAAACATAGGATTTTTCTGATTTTTTTGGTTTTTTTTTTTTCCTGAAACACACAATTAAACCCCCTGAGCGTCGGGAAGAGATGTGAGGGTGCTGGGTCCCCCAGACCTCAGCGGGTGCTGGTGGGCACAACATGCCCAGCACCCCTCTCTCCCAGGGGCGGCAGTGGCAGCAGAGCCCTCCCGTCAGCCAGGGAGGGAGGAACAGCCATGAGCACCTGACATTAACATTCAAATTACTTATTGGCAGAAATGAGTTTAAAAATAGGTTTTTTTATGATAAACAAACTAACCTCATACAGGAAGTGAGCTGCAAATACTAAAAACTAGTATGTTCTAAGAGAGCTGGTAGAACACAGAGCTGCCCCACAGAACCAAAAAAACAACAACAAAAGAAGCAGTCAGGGTTTTTTTAACATTTTCTTGTTGGGTTTTTTTTTTTTTAAGTTTTCCCTCCTGACATAGGGAAAAGGGGAGGATTGAGGGGAGGAAGGGCAGGAGGATCCTCCGCTTCTGGGGGATGAGATAATTCTCTCCTGGTGGCCCCTAAATTAAAGGTAAAGCCCGGCGATGCGCAACAAGATTCGCGATGTGAACCCCGGGTTTTAGCGTGCCTGGACTTCAAAAACGTTTGCTTCTGCTGCTGAAAAGGTTAAGCAGTTTTCCTACCGAAACCCCGAGTGTGGGCTGTGAAAGAACATGTTAATGAAGAAAATTTCCCCAGGGCTGCTCTTTTATTATCACCAAAGCCATCGAGTTTCAGTTTGAGTTATTTGTATTTATTTATAAAAACAAAGATTAAATAAGTAGAACAAAAACAAAAACCTCATCCTAATTTCTGAGCTAAACCTGATTTATTCAAACAAAGAATTCCCTCCCCCCCCTGCCCCCGGCAGGTAGCTGCAGGCTGTTTTCCCCTTTGCTTTGAGGGAAAAAAAAAAATCCCCACCGATCTGCTGGTGTACTGCATGTGAAATATATTTAAGGTTAAAAAACCGTCAGTTGCTCTCGTTGGCTGCAAAAAATGAAGATTGAAGAGTCATAGGGCTTAGGGGGGGGGTGGTGCAGCCACCCGGGGCAGGTCTGGGCAGGGGCTGCCCGGACCCAGGAGGTGCTGGCAGCGCTGCCCAGCCCGGCCATCGCCTCCGGCCACCCTTTGGGGACAGAGCACCTGATTTAAGAGAGAAAAAAAAGGCATTTCTCTTTTCATGTGTTTTCACCTCCATCACGGGAGAACTGCTTAAAAGACACACCAAAAAGCCCTTCAGTGGTCTTGTAGCCTTTAACGTGTTGTTTTTCTACATATTTTATGTTGTTGGCTTTTGTTATCAGTCTCATCTGCAATTTGTGGCCAATTCTGTCATGCTTTAGGCAGACATCTTGTTCCCAAAACTGTTTGCAACCTTTCAGTGACGGTACAGCTTCGAATACAGGCAGAGAAAAGCCACAGCACAACGAGAAAAAGGGCAGATTTAACCCCAAAATGATCATTTGGCCAAATTTTGGTTCTGAAGGCAGGGACGAGCCCCAGGGCACTGATGGGTAGCGCCAAGCCAGCCCCAGCCCACCCCTCTGCCCTGCCCAAGTATCCTCGCTTTAATTTGAATTATTTGCATTTCCCCATCCCAGGAGAAGCCAAACCAATTCCTGTGTAACCCGTTGGATTTTTTCCCCACCCCGAACAGCATTTTCTGCCATATTTTCCCAGCCATCGGCACGAAGCTATCCCGGCTGAGCCCTCCTTTTCTAAGCATGGTGTGGATTAAATCAGTTGAGCTGTTATTCACCACCGAAAACGAACGCAGCCAATCTAGCACCTATTTGATATTAATAGTGAAACCAAAAAAGCAAATTAATACCGCAGGATGAAGGCATTTTAAAAAAATAAAATGAAAGTCATTCAAGTGCCCGACGGACTCGGAGAGCAAAGCTGGAGTGTGGGAGCTGCTTTCGGCCACAGCCAGCCCACACGGACATGGGGGGGCTAAAATTTGGCGTTTTTTTGGGGGTGGTTAAACTGAAAGGAAAGGCTCACAGCTGTGAGCCAACCCAGCCCCGTTTGGCAGGGTTTCTGACCGGGGCAGCGCAATGCTCTCCCAGCAGCCTGGAGAAGGGAAGTGATGCGCTGCATCCCTGGTGAACCCACGGCTTTGAAATAACCAATTTTGGGGTTTTTCAAAGAATTAGCACACCCGGCAGGGCAGCCCGGCTGGGGGAGGAATGAGACATTGTGAAACCCAGCTCCTTTTCCTGAGGCTGCCGCTGCCGTCAGCGCCGGAGCCCAAGCCCTGCCCGAAAAAAAGCTTAAACGGTTTCCCAAAACGGAGGCGCCGAAGGGGAGCTCGCCCCTTGCCGGGAGCTGGCCACAATTTTGGCCTCCCCGAAGCGAGGCACGGTTGCCTGCTGCCCCCCCAGGAAGGGCTGCCTTCCTCCGCTGGACCACCGCAGCCCCGAGCCTCCGGTTCCCCCAGGACGCTTGGGAAGGGGGGTCCTGTTGCTCTACTCCCCCCGTCCAAATTTGCCCCCTTTTTACGCCAGACACAAATACACCGTATTTTTTCAGCCAGAATATATGTATATATATATATTTTAAAGTCAGTCTCTCAGGGCTCTCCCAATGCTCTCTCCACTTCCTGTGACAAAACAAAACACGCTTTGTTTGAAACTTATTCTTCCTCTATTAAGCGCCAAGAAATAATGACCAAAAACACCCCAAAAAACCCACGCTGCACCCCAGTAATCCTCTGCAGCCGCTGCTCCCTTCCCACACCTTCACCCTCCAGGCAGAGGATGGACCCGGGCAAGCCAGGCTGAAATAGCATCAGACAGGCAAAGAATCACTTATCAAGAGATTTAATTGAAAATCTCGCCCGTGGAGGGCTGGATCTCAAGCTGAAGGTGAATTTCCACTTCACTATTTTTGTCCTCCTGCTGTTCAAGTCAAATGCTCCCCCTCTCCACGTCATCGTTTTAAAACCGGAGTCAAAAAGCAGCTAAAATAGGTAGGGTTCGATAAATTCGTATTTTGACTCATCCATTTCTCTGCGGTGTGATTAAACACCCCACCGGCTGCAGTAATATTTGCCGCTCAGCAAAGGGGAGCATAAACCCCACTTGTAAGATTGAGAAAAAAAAAAAAAGAAAAAAAAAAAAAATCATTTTAGTTTGACTCATGTGGAAAGAGTGAAACACAGAGAGTGCCCTGAAATTGGGCTACACACCAGGCTTTTACGAGACCATTTACCACATGGGAAGAAAACAGAATATTGGGCAATTGCAGCCACTAATTTAACAGCATTTCTAGGCAGCCGTGGGCTGCAGGCTCCCCCTCTGCAAACACCCGGGTTTTTGCTGCTGTTTGAGCATCCTTTGGGCAGCCAGACAAAAGAAGATGGGGAAAAAATTTGTGGCTGAACTGATTTTGCTCCATCATAATTTTTCAAATGATGCTCGGTGTGTTCGGGGCAGGGGGATCAACTCCTACCTGGGTGAGAGATGGGTTTTACCCAAAGCCAGTAAAATGGTAACAGCTGGCTTGAAAATGAAACCCACCTGGAAAATCATATGGGGACTTTCAGGCAGGTTTGGCAATTTGCCTCTCTGAGAATTAATCTGCAAAAAAAAATTAACAAATGAGCCCAGGGAGGAATTTTGGGGGCTGGTGACCGCAATCTGCTGGGTGAAACTTAAGCCTGAAGACTAGAAAATGGGGGGGGGGGCTTTTGTGCCCTGACCCCCAGGAAGGAGGGCTCCCAAGGGAAATCCCACCCCTGCTCCAGCAGGATGGCTGGGAGGGAGCACTGACTCCCTTTTGTGCTGCATCCAGCCTGCACGCTCCCGGCATCCCTGGCTCATCGCCTGGCTCAGATTCTCATCGCCGCCTGAGCCGGGCGATGCCAATCTTTTCATCAAAGCTCACTGAAAACAAAACTGAGAAACAGCTTGTGGTTTGACAAGAATGTATTTACATAAAAATATATATTTTAAAAAAAAACATTTGGGGATGGTGAGAGAAGGTGCTCGTGGTGTTTGTGAGGTCCCTGACATTTAAGTGAGGCTCGCTGAGCGTGGCAGCCTCACGTGTTACCCATGCTGAGCCCCACATGGGAGCCAAAGCTCCTCCTTGGGCCTGGCTTAAATTTAGAAAGGCTTTTTAACTATCTCCCCATCGCATCCCTCATCCCTTCTCAGAGGGGACAAACAGAGGCCATCAGGAGGAGCAAGGAATTAACTCCCAGGCATGCATAAGATAACGGAGCCGCATCCATTCCCTTACATTCCAGCCCCAAAAGCCGGGCACAGCTGAAGAAAAAAACAACCCCCCAAAACCAGCCCAAAGCTGTGTTTTTGGCAGCTCTCCTGCTGCCAGCCATGCTACTTTCCTCATTTGCTCAGCACCACGAAGGGACACATCAAATGCAAGTGTACCTGCATTTATTCGCAAGGCTTGCATTGGCTTGTAATTGATCGCATTTAGTTGCAAGGTTTGTGTTTGTTTGTTTGCAGTGCAAGTATTTGCTTGCAAGCACCGAATTCTTTGCTTTCCAAAAAAAAAAAAGAAAAAAAGAAAAAGAGGGTAGGGTGAGAAGGCGTTGCCTGTTCCCGGCAAGGCAACCCCAGGGATGCGCCGGCTGGCCCGTGGGGAGCCACCGGCGAGCACCCTGCCCTGCCTGTACAGCCCAGCAGTTTCTTTCAGCAAGCCTATTCCCTCTTTTCTGAGTCATTCTGAGATCGCTCGACATCTCTAGCTCACGGGCGGTGAAAATACGCCCGTAGCGCATGGTTTGGCAGAGCGGGTCCGTGCCGCAGCACGCGCCCGGCGCGCCTCACCGCCTGCCGGCACGGGCGTCCCGCCAAGCGGGCGCTTGGGGCTCCCTGTGTCCCAGCAAACACCTGACGCAGGGCAGCAGCGCCAGGGAGCCCTCACAAACAGCACCGAGGGCAAGGAAACACAAAGGCAGCTTTGAAACCCTCGCGTCGAGCAGCGTCTCCAGGAGCCTGAAGCGCCAAAGCCCTCCAGACGCACAGCCGCAGCTTTGTGCTCAGCAGCATCCCACGCCTCCGGCATCGCTCCGGCACCACCAGCATCCATCCCACACCACCAGCATCCCTCCCGCACCCCCAGCATCCCTCCCGCACCCCCAGCATCTCTCCCGCACCCCCGGCATCCCTCCCACACTCCCAGCATCTCTCCCGCACCCTTGGCATCCCTCCCACACCGCCAGTACCCCTTCTGCACCCCTGGCGTCCCTCCCGCACCGCCACCATCCCTCCTGCATCCTCTCTAATCCTTCTCACGCTCCCAGCATCCCTCCTGCATCCTCAGCATGCCTGCTGCACCCCCAGCGTCCATCCCGCACCCTCAGCATCCCTCCTGCACCCCCAACATCCCTCCTGCACCCCCAACATCCCTCCTGCATCCTGTCCCGGTGCGGGGAAGTGCTCCCCATCCCAGACTGCCCTGGGGAGCGGCGACGATGCTCCCAGGAGCCACCAGGACCAGGCCCTTTGGGGGAACTTTGGAGTGGGGGCTGAGGGACCCCAGTGCTGCCGGCTCTGCCGAGACCCCTGCCTCGGCGGGCACGGCTGCCTGCAATGCCCGGCGGTGACCTGGCTCTGGTGGGCATTTGGGATGTGGCCCAAAACACTAATTTCAGACACGGCTATGCAAATAAATGGTGTATCAGGCTAAACCCTCCCACTTGGGGTCAAACCACAGCCCATTATAGAGCATTGTCGCACTGGGCCCTGCTCCCCAAACCCTGGTCACTTCCCCATATCATAGCACAAAGGGGAGCAGGGCAATTCACAGAATCCCAGAATGATCTGGGGTTGGAAGGGACCTCTGGAGGTCACCTAGTCCAACCCCCTGCCAAAGCAGGGCCACCCAGAGCAGGTCCCACAGGAACGTGTCCAGGTGGGGTTTGAATGTCTC
>JAOXNO010000024.1:5623112-5665060 GCA_028565335.1 Limnodromus scolopaceus
AGGAAGGAAGGAAGGAAGGAAGGAAGGAAGGAAGGAAGGAAGGAAGGAAGGAAGGAAGGAAGGAAGGGAGGGAAAGAAAGAAAAGAAAGAAAGAAAGAGAAAGAAAAGGAGGAAGGAAGGAAAACAAACCTGGAAATGTTGCCCTGACTTCATTTTTCTGCCAGACCCCAGAGAGCAGGGGAGCGCGGGGTGAAGTTGCCTTTGAGGAAGCAGCAGCAAGAGGTTTGAGTTTGTCTTTTATTTTGGCACTGGCGGTGTGTGCTTTTGGAGCACAAAGCCCTGCAGAGAAATCCTTTTCAGCTGGATTTTCCCAGCGGGACTAAGTGCCTGGCCGTGGCCCGGCGGATGCTCGGTCCCTGCTGCTGCTGCACCTGGGGGAGATGCGGGTCCCAAGGGACCACGCGCCGCAAGATGCCGCTGCCGGCATTGCCCGTGGGGTTCGGCGGCACGAACCAGCACAGGCGAAAGGCACGACCCCCAGCCATCCCCGCAGCCAGCCGGGGTGCCGAGGGGTGGCCGGGATCCCACAGCACGACCGATTTGCCGGGCATGTCAGCACCTGCCTTCCCGCAGAGCGAAAGAATCAACTTGCTAAGTCACAGCAAAACCATGAAAGCAAAACCACAGAGCCCCAAAGTGCCTCTGAGTCACTCCCCCGGCTGCCGCCAAGGCCCCACAGCCCTCCAAAACTCGCCGCCACCTGCAGCTGGCCCCAAGCTGCTGAGCCAGGCTTGGCCCACCGGCACGGCCCGGCCCGGCGTGGACCTGGCTGCCACAAGGGCACTGGCAGGAACTTGCAGGTGGCAAAGCCCCTTCCTCTGCCCGAGCGGGCAGGGGCACAGGCAGCAGTTTCCATCTGGTGGCTGGAAGAGCTGAGGGCAAAGAGGAGGACTAGTGACCATTCCCACCAGCTCAGCACCCTGCCCTGAGCCGAAACCAACCTGCCAGTCCCCAGTCGCCGGCGCCGCTTCACAGTCAAAACACCTCCTTCCCCCCTTTCCTGTAAAATCGCCCATCTATTTTATTATTATTACTTTAAATTGTGAAAAATACTAATTTGAAACGTGAATGGAGATGAAACATTCACAGAAAGTGCTACTGGGATTAGTCACCGGTTGTAACATCTCTATTTACATGAGTCACGGAGGTTGGCCACACAGCTCTTAAATTAAATCCCCGCTGAGTTTTCAGGTTTGGGGCTGTCCTCAGGAGACCTTTCGGTAACTTTTCTCCAGTTCTGAGCAGAGCTGGTGGCTGCCTCCCGGCACGCGTGCTTACCGAAACGCCGGCGGTAGCTGCGAGGGCTTTGCCGTGCCATGGCGCGGCGGGCAGGGCCGGAGGTGATGGTGGAGGTGATGTGATGCTGGAGGTGATGCTGGAGGGTGGGACTCGTCCCTGCACACCGAGTTATTCCCCTCTTTATGGAGAGGACGGGAAGAGGGGGAGAGGCAGCAGGCGCCCGGGGGCGGTGATGGAGGGGGGGGATGCAGGCGGGCGATGGCAGGGGCCGAGCGGGTGGCGCCGGGCCCCGGCGGCGGCGCCGACAGAGGTCACTGTCGTCGAAAAACTGCGTGCCCCAGCCGAAAAAGGGAACTCGGCGGGGAAGGCGGTGACGGGGCAGGCCCGGTTGCGAACAGGCACCACGCTCCAGCGGCCGCAGGGCCACCGCGCCAGGGACCTCCGCGCCGGTGTCAGAGCCCCAGGGGTGAGGAACGGGGCGGCTGGGCTGGCGCTGTGGTCTGCGGGATGGCCCGGAGAAGCCGTGCTCTCTGCCACGGCCACGCTGGGGACCACCAAAGGTGCCAACCAAGTGAGATTAAAAGGAGAGGAAAAAAACAACCAAACAAAAAACAGCAGTGAGGAAAAGAACACAGCTTGTGCACGGAGCTGGAGGGGGGAACGCACCGCCGTGGGATGTCCCCAAGGCTGAGAGCTGAGCGAGGGACGGGGGACCCTGGGCTTCCACGGGCGTCCCTTGGGCTGCCAAACCCTTGGCAGAGCCGCTGGGTTCCGGGACAGCCCCCGGGAGAGAGGAGCAGCCCCCGAGGAGGCGTGGTTTAGGATGCATGGGATGGATGTATTTGCTTCCCATGGCAAGTAATTCCCCTCCCCGCGCCCCCGGGAGGGGCAGGAAGACGCTTCTCCTCGCCCAAAGCCCAGGGGAGGGCACGCAAAGAGCTCGGCAGCGCAGCGCAACACCAAAACCCCCGGGAGGTGACTAAGCACTCGGGGTGCCCATGCGAGACGCCGGAGGAGCCCGGCCTCCCTCCCCGCCTGCCCCGGCCTCACCCTGGGGGCTGCTGCCCGCCGTTCCCGGGGCACAGCACCCCGGCGTGAGAGCGGGACCCCCAGGGGGGCAGAGAGCCTCCACCCCCAGCCTCCCCACGCCGTGCCCGAGCAGAGCTGCTGCCGTCTGCAAAGCCCCCCCCCAGGCGCCAACAGCCCAGGGACCGGAGCAGGGCTGCCCCAAGGACCTCTCGCCCCCCCCCCGGCCCCCGGTCGGGGCTTGCTGGGGATGGATCCCCGTGCCAGCAGGGTGCTCGCCCGCCCCTGGCGGGGGCAAGCCGGGGGGAGGCTTTGAGGCGCTGGGAGGCTGGGCACAGGGCATCCTGCCAGGAGAGGCGTAGGGAGGAGGATGCTGTCAGGGCGCTCCCCTTCGCCAGGCAGAGAGGGGGTCCCCATGTGCCCCTACATGGCGCCCCGCACCTCCCAGGGCACCCCCCCAGTCCTCCCACGGCCCCACCACAGCCCCAGCAGAGCCCCCCCCCCATCCCCTCCTGGGGGCAGCGCATGCTCCGTGGGCGCTCAGGGACCCCCGGGGGGACAAGGCAAAGCCCCAGACCTAACTAGCAGCCAGGGCTCGGTTTAAATGTGCAAAAATTTAAATATTCGCCCTGTGAGAGCCCGGTGCCAAGCGACACACGGCAGCACGAGGAGCGTAAGGCATATCAAAATCTATTGCATATATATGTATTTTCTGCAATTCACAGCCAGCAGCTAAAGCAACCGGTGCTTTAAGTGGCTCGCAAAGCCTTGCCCACAGCAGTAAATAGGACCTTACCCTGGCAGGCCTGGGGCAACCCCCCCCGGGGCCGGAGGGAGCGCGGGGGCTCGGTGTGGGGCTGTGAGAGCGAAGCTGGCATTCGTAACGGGCGCCAGGCACCCCGAGACAGAGCTCCTCCGCTGCTCTGCCCAGATCATTGGTCCAGGTCGCGGCGGCGGCTGCTTTCAAATTCTGTTAAGACCTTAAAAAGGAAACAGGAAGCCTCTCGGCTCTTGACTTCATGCAGCTCGAGAGGCTTGCACACCCACACGTCCTCCTTCCTACCCCTGAGGCTGAAGCAACGGCGGTGCCCTGGGCACCTCGTCCTGCCCGCATCAGGCTGGACCCGTGAGCATCCTAACCCCGGCTGCACGGGGAGATGCTGCCTCCAGCCCCGGGGAGGCTGCACTTGGCACCTCTTTGCAGGAGCTCGCTTAAAGCCTGCTCTGCTTTTTTGTATATTTGTGGTCAAAAGCATCTTCACCTCCCAACTTCACAACCCACCGGGAAGCAGACTCATGCCAGCAGGAGCACGGACCCCCCGCTGCCAGGCTGCTATCCAAAACTCCTCTGACCGTAGGGCAAAAGCCCATTTATCCAGCAGGAGGGTGAGAGACACTAGTACACCTCCAGTTCAGATTTCTCAGCTTTTCACTCAACAGCCAGCATTTGCATTTTCTGCTCTCCCTCCTGCAAGCACACACAAAAAAGTAACCGTGCAACTTGTTCCGTTCCTGGTAGGGGCTTTAGGAGGCTAAAAACCGTTTGTCCTCAGAAAAGTCAGGCTGGGGAAAGCAGTTTCATCTGCTTCGGGAAGTGAATGTTTAATGCTTCCCATTTCTCCAGTTTAGGAGGAAGAAAACAACTTCCCCAAGCTGCAGCTGAGGGGGGAGGTACGTACCCCCCCGAGCACGTCACAAACCCCTCTCCCAAGGGAAGGAACAGCCATAGACAGACCTCACGGCTCCCAGCAGCAGAAGTGAGGTTTTCTATACTTGTTATTGGGTTTATTTAATTTACCCGACAAAGAAGGTACCCGTGGTACAGGTGGGCTTGCTTTTGGTTTTTTTGAAGACTGAACCCCAGTGCCTGTGGGCTCCAGCTGCGTGAGTGGCACTGCGAGGTGCTCCCTCTCCTTTCCGAAATCTCAAACGCAAACCACGACATCTCCTGTGCACTCTGCACAGGCACTTCCCTCGGGACACATCCCGTAAGCCTTGCCCTCGCTGCTCCACCCACGAGCATCTTGCCTGCCAGGCTCATCCTTTTTTTTTTGCAACCCTTGTCCTGACCCAGGGCCAGTAGCAGGACACGGGAGATGGTCCCAGGTCACTCGATGAAGCTCTCGCTTGCAGAGAAAACCCCTCTCCTCACTCCCCATGGCCAGGGAGGGGAGTCGTGCAACCCACAACCAGGATAGCCCAGGGGCTAGCATCCAAGCTACGGCTCCGGAGCAGCTGCCTTTGAGCTCTTTGTCCATTAAGTTGGTTAAAGACTTAACCTCCTCCGGGACAGAACACTGACTCTCCCATGTGGGTGCCCAAGGAACTTAGATCAACTTCTGAACAGCTCAAAAAAACAGGAGTGAGGGTCAGGATTTGTCACAGGCCCCACATGGTTGGAACTTAAGTCCTTCCTTCAGGACATCTTAAGCGACTGAAAACCTTGGTTAATACACATTAAACACTTTAATAACATTTTGAAGGTTTATAAATTTTCTTCTTTTGCTTTCTTCATAATCACTCTTAGTTGTCTTCCTCTGTCCATCTGTGCCCTCCCTAAAAATCCTTTGGCTCCTTTACTTCAGGGTTTGGAAAAAAAAAAAAGGGAACCAGGATTCTGCAAGTCCCACAAAACAAGATCAAATTTGAAACTTCAGAATAAGCAGAGTCCAACGGCTTGGCTCCAGCTGCTTTTCTAGTAGTGATCATTCAACCTCTGGCTGCTTTTATTGGAGTAACTCCACCTGTTTTATGAAAAATTAAGTGCCTGGCCTGCCCAGAACAAATATGGAGCCCGTCACGCTCCAAATTGAGTGCTCTCGGGAAATACATAAGGCAGCGTAGCAGAGATGAAGGAAACACAAATGAATGCCCAATTATTTAAATTTTCTGCAAGTAGTTTCAGTTCTTGCCCAGACATAACGTAACGTAGTGGAGGCAGGTGTTTTCTCAGCAGCCACTGACTAATTGCAGAACAAAGATTAGAAAAGAAAACAACAAAAAGATGTCAACAGTGCAGTAGTGAGTATATTGTGGATGAGTGGGAGCAGGGCAATTTATACGTAGAGTGTGCACTTACGGCGGAGATAGACAGTAGCCTCCCTGAGACAACAGAAAAGTAAATATTGCATGAATGAGCCTGAAAGATCCTGCCAATCGTTGAAAAGCATACTTGGCACGACGTGAGCGGTGTGGCAGGTGCCTCGCTTTCCCTGCCAACCTGTGACCCGAGAGGAAAAGCAAGTTTGGTCTTCTGTGCTGCTTATCTCCTAAAACCTCCTGGAAACGGACTGAGATACATCACAAGCAAAGAAGTTACAAAACCAGAGCAATTGTACGGTTCCTGGCAAAGGTCTTTTCAGAATTCACCACAGAAGACATTTTTGTAAACAAACCTTACTTACAAAAGTAAATTTATTATTAGTTCACTTCTACAATTTTTTTTTTTTTATTCATTGTAACAATTTATAAATAACTCCCGGTCATAGTAACCACATCCAGAGACAAGTTTGAAGTTTTACCTTGTTTGAGAAGTTACAAAATCACGCACATTTTACCTGCATGTTTTTGGAAAGCATGAAACAACACACAGCTGGCTCTCTCGTTCAGTAACCGCGCGGAGAACAAATGCCACAGGCCTACAGCACCATGGACTGTGGATTTCTAAGCAAGAGGGGAGCGAGCCTTAGCAACGCACGAACTGGCATGTTCAACTGTTTGAACTTCAGAAGCAGCTCAGAGAAGTTGGTGCTTCCTAAAGAGATTAAAGAAAGAAAGAAAATGAGCACATACAGGTGTAACGATTGCCCAGTGAAAGAACTGTCAATGGAAGGAGAGCCCGCCAGCGTTCAGGGTGCGTCTCTGGAGAGGTGCTCACTGCTATTCGCGTTGTAGCACCACTGGTTATAAAGTAAATTTTTATATTAGAATTTTAAGAAATCCCACATTCAATTAATGTGGCAGGAACTCTGGGAATAGAGGCATGTAACAAGGAAAGAGGACACCAAATCCCCAGAATTTCCATAAAAGCCTTTTGACTTGAACAGATACCCAGGCACCTGACTGGAAAATGTCCAAGACAAGCCATGTCAGCCTGTACACCGCGGGTACCATCGCCTGGGACTCCTGGGCTGGGGACTCTGGCCTCTGCAAAGCCTTCAGCAACAGATTTCTCTCATCGCTGAGGTGGTAACATTCATGTCACACCCCTAATCAAGCCACAGAGTTCCTCAAATTGAAGCCCAGCTGCGTTTCTTTTGCAACCTGAGATACCATAGGCAAACTGGTGTATCCCCAGGCTGGGCTGATGGGAGGGCAAGAGACAAACTGCCCAGTGAAAGGGCCCAGAATTTCCCTGGATCCCAAATCAGATTACTACTGGAAACCTAGAAGAGCAGGTGATCCCTCTGACCAGGTACTTATAGGAAAGAGATTTAAGGACATTCAGCATACAGCTAGCCCAACAAAAACGCTTTCCCCTGTCACAGCTCATCTTATGTGGCCCCGCTGCCTGCTAGAACATCGTTACCTGCAGGTCAGGAAAGAGCTAAGAGATTTTTATAAAAAAAACATCAGGCTTCTTTAGTCCTGCATAAAGTTTCTACTTTTTCTGTCCAGACTCAACACAATTAACAAAAAATAAAAATCAATGGAACAGCTTTTAGAGGAAAACCACACTGTCATATGATTTACAGGATATACTCCTTTTTGTATGCAAGGCCAAACCCAGGAGCGTGTGTCCATGGAAGTCCACCTTACCTTCCAAGCCTCCAGCTGCCAGCTGACCTGGCGTCGGGACAGAGTGGTAAATAAGGAAACAAGCCAGCATGCTCAGTTGAGATTCCTCCGTGGGCTGCCCACTTAGATAAGAATGTAGACAGACATCTCCTCCAGCTGTAATATACAGGACATACTGATGAAATTTAGGGAGCATTTGTGAGAGGAAACAGAAAGGCAAGACAACAGTATTTCCACAGAAACTGCCCACTAAAAAGAGTGTCAATCTCTCCACAGAAGGTGGGCTAGGGGTTTGTTTGCAAACCTTCCGCCTTCTGCCACGGCCACCCCACACCCTGTGGTCACCCTTTGCTTTTGCTCCTAGAAAACTCTCCCAATGGGATATTAGGAAAGCATTTGTTCTGGGAAATATAACCTCCCACGTTAACTAAACTTCCCACCAATACAGTCAAACATAATTCTTCAGTGAATGTTTCATACCAAATGCGCTAAATTGAAAACAAATTGTTTTATGCTAACATGCAACTGCCTTCCCCTCAGTTACCATTTTTTCAGTACTTTTGAGGCAAAAGTCAATGCAGATCAGTAAGAAGACAAGAACACTGAATTGCAATCATGGCTCTAGGATTAAAGTTGTCTCCTCTGTACCTTGAAGCCACTGGTCCAAAGTATTATCAATAGTGCACTTCATCACAGGCAAAAATTCAGAGTTCATGAAGAGTCCTCGGTTTGGATTCCTGCTCATCCTCTCCTGGTGACTTCTGGAACTGAAAAATTCTAACACCAGCTTTATCTGCCACAGCTCAAACGTCTCGGTCATTTCTCTTCTTTCTAATCTCCTGACAGCCTAGCACAGGGGAAATACAAAGTGACTGTGAGAAATGTGAACTGGAAGAGGAAAGAAATGTTGCTGTCATAAACATGAAGCAAATGAATCCTAAAGCCCTGTGCTGCCAAGGGCCGCCCTTCTGAGAAAGTCTGCCAGCTAATGTTTCTGGTGTAATTTTAGTTTTCATTAACTTTGATTATTCTCCAATTTGCTTTTAAAATCTTTGCCATCTCCCCGTAAGCTTGCTAAGATGTCTCCCCTTCTTCCTTTCTGTCTCCTACAAAAATCACACACAATGAACAATATTCTTATGCTAAGTGTCGCTTTTTAAAAAGAAAAAAGTGTTTACTCCACCTGATCTATTGCTATGTACGTGGGCAGCATCTCTGGATTTTCTTGGGTAACACACTCATAAAGAATTGAGGAGAAAAGATCCAGGATTTCCTGTTTCTGATAAAAGACACATGTTTAACAAAGCACACATGCTAGATACAATTTCTTTCAGGTTCTTCCATTGCTCACATTTCCTTCCATTAAAGTTAACCCATGCAGTGACACTAGTGATAGGTAACCAACCACACAGCTTGCTTTCATTCTTGGGCTTATTAAAACTAGGCATAATGCAGCTATATTTTACTCCCTCCCTTAAGTCATTTAGTGCAGAGAAATATAGTGCAAAACACCCCAACCCTTCTGCAGTGACTTAACCCAAATGCTTCAGGACACTGAACAGGGCTCACGGTATTTGTTAAATTTATTCTGCAATGAATACAAGTGGTGTCAACAACTAGCAGCAACTGCGATGTAACCAATGGTGAAAAAACTAAACAAACCCAACAAAAACTATAGGGTCAACACTATTTTATACCTCTGTATTAAAAACCATCCCTTAGAATACTCCCTGTCCCCACTACTTGAAGGGCTGAATTCTGTTCCTCAGTTTAACATAGGATTTTCCCACCTTTTATTCATGCAAGCAAGAAACCATGCTAGTCCAGATCTAGATATCATACCTGGCCCATGTTGACAGTCGGTTTGCAAAAGTAATCAGCGAATGAAAACAGAGCAGGATCAGAAGTGAAAGCTGAAATTGCTTCTGGCTAAAAAACAGATTAAAACACGCTCTTAAAATGATCCTTTTGGTTTTACTGCACAGATGTAGTAGCAATTTATACCGAACCCTTCCTTCTCCAGCACAGAAACAAGAAGACTGTAACCTACATAAAGCACATGATGGGCAAAACGCGTCCAACGCTTCTGTCTGCCCACGACAAACGTACATTCACATAGCTGCTCTTAGCTTAAGTGCATTGCATGCCCTGTGAAAGCCACCAGACTTCCTTTCCCTCAAGCAAAGCAAGTCACTTCAGTACTCATAACTATGTGGCAGAGCTAGGTGCTGGAAATAAATAACACACCACGACCTGTGGTGCTTCCTTCAGCCTTTCTAGAGGCAGCACTCCTGGCAGGAAACCAGTTTGGGAGCAATACCTTGAATGCCCGAGCTTCGGAGTTTCGGTGAGTAACAGTCTGTGCTAAGAGACTGCGCCAGCCCATTGGGTCCTCCTTGTAGGAGAGCTGCCCAGCTCTTAGCTTCACGTACAAGACACCACCCTTTGAAAGAATGGATCTGAAATAACAACAGTGCTTACTTTAAATTGATGCATATACACAATGAGGCAGACCTGTAAAGGAAATGTGAACTCCCAACAGCTCATATGCAATAATATGCCTGTTTAGGCTTTGTCCTGATTATTTAAACCCTGCCCCACTTGCATATACATAGAAATTTTGGTATCTTCAGGGCAGGCTGCTATCAAATGGTGATGTGATGGCAGGCAATGGTGATGAAAAAGGGATGAGCCCTACTGATACAAGGAATATAACTTTCTGAAGCCACTGCAGGTTCTTGTTAGACTCTCTAGGATAAGGTCCCAGCACCAAGGAAAACCTTGCAAGTTGGTGTCCTTGGAAGCTTTAAAGGCATGCTGTGATGGTCCTTTGCCCATGTTAAAAAAAAAAACAAAACCAACAACAAACCAACAAGCCATCACAAAACAAAAAATCCAACACAACCCCGCTATTCCTGACCCAGCCTACAGACAGAAGTGTTACAGCAGCTCAAAGTTACACTATTGCAAAGCAGTTGCACGTTTACCTGATTTAGAGTGTCAGTTGTGCCATTAACTGTGGGCACTGGGCATCCTTAAAATCAGTTATCTGTATTGAAACTAACTGCTTAGCATAACAATACTGCAGCAATTCACATGTAGTAAGATGGGGAAAACTATTTCTCATGCATGCATTTATCTCCAACACACTGCCATCCGGATCTCTATATTTTAAAGGGCTGAGGACAAGATATTGTGACATGAGAGCTGGCAGATTCAAAGCGTCTGGAGACCCACATAACAGGTAAGTCCCAAAGGCAGCAAGTTTCTGTCACCCACGCTGGTTTCTGCTGCAGCAGCACAGGAAGGCTCTTTTGGACAAACAAATGCTCATGTGTGGTAAAGGCTCAACCCAGGAGAACAAAGTTGGCTTCTGCTGGCGCTGGTGCAGCAGTTGAATCAGTATGTGCCTCCTCACCTGGAGGAATCTGCACTTCGCCTCACTCCTGTTCGTTATCTTCAAAGGCATGGACCAATAGACGCTGCATTGTAGTGCCTAATTTTATCTCAATAGCGGCATTGAAATTAACTAGAAAAACATGCTACTGATGAAAGATGCAGCTGGCTGCTTCTATACTACCCCCAGTGACAAGTTACACTGTTCAGTGCAAACATGAGAATGATTTTACCCACAGATACTGTATTCCGGTAAGGTTTCTGTTTTTCACAGTTGCCCCACGGAGAGTTAAAATGCAGTAAGCAGTACTTTGTATACTTCACGTAACATGAGAAAAATAGTATTTCACAAAGCAGTAACAGTTAGCTAACTACGGTATCAACAGTCTGGGAAACGTGACATCATACCAACTCAAAACTAAACTAAAACCATGAGTTTAAGTACTGGTTAAGTTTCTGGTACTGCGCAATCCCGCTGCCAATATCTGCGGTTTTTACTATCAGGTTTTCCCCTGCCCTGTTTTTGCATGAATTATTCACATCAATAGGTGAAACCAACTACGCAGTTTCTTTCTTCACTCTAAAGTGCTGTCAAATGCACAACAGTGAACTGATCAAAACCAGACTTCTTTCCAAACTGTAGGTGTTACAAGTACAGGAGGTTTTTTTTTTGGTTTTTTTTTTTAAAATAATATTACTACAAGGTCATTACTCAGGCATTAAAAAGAATACTTACTTTAGATGATTCGTTCCCTTGCTTAAATCTATTAGTAATTCCCAGTACCGTGGTCCCTTCACTCTGATCTGTCAATGTAAGCATTTTTATTACTAGATATAAGCAAAATCACAAAATTAAGAGTTTTCTACATAAGCCTACAGTTCTTTCTGTGCTCATACAAGAGCATGTGCCCTTTTGTAGCGTTACCCACCCTCAACATTCAGGAAGAGCACCTAGCTTTGCCTCTCCTACAGTGAAGCTTTCTGGCACTGGGAACTCCCTATCACACCAGATCTTAAAAGCATTATGATCAAGACCAGAGAGAATGGTGTGACATAATTTATCAGGTGCTTCATAGTGACAGAGTTGTCTTCAGAGCCATTACTATGGGACAACTTCGTCCAGAGTCTGACTAAGGCTGGACAGGGAACCAAAGAAAAGTCACTAAGTCTCTGTTGTTGCACTGCTTGTGACACAAACTGGGTGATTAAATTCCTTATTAAAATGGAGATTTCCTTTACCTGCTTCAGTAAGTGAAGCTCTGGAAGAAGCGTGGGTGCCATCAGTTCCTCGGTGGCTTCTGCATACCACTGTGTGCCCTTCAAAATGCCACCAGTATTCACATATTAGTAAAGCTCATTTTCATGGGAAAAGAAAGACAAAAAGACAGACAACATGCATCTCATTTATCACAACTCCATTAGTAGAAGTCAGTCAGTTTCTGTTCCCGAGTTCTGAGTAAATACATGACTTAGCATTGACTTTAATGTCAGGAAACATAAGCCTAAATTAAAGGTATATTTCCCATGGATGGATCAACACATAACACTGTGCAAGTTAGGTGCAATTCACCTGCAATCTGAAGGCTTGAGAAGTAAACTATGTTACGAACATGCAGAACTCTCTGCCAGAACCACAAGGGATCCATGCTGCACCTCTTCCCCCCTGAAATCTCAACAACCCTTTCTTTAGTCCTTTCATGAGCACCACCTGTCTCGTGTAAGCCTGTATAAAATAAATCCTGCAAAGGGCTCTTCCCCAAAGGACACACAATACAGGCACCAAGGACAGACATCAAGTTGCCCATTTCAGCAGAATTACAAGACTTTTAAATCCACATATGGTTCCAACCACCTCCGTGCCTTTGAAAGTCCTTCCTCTTTAGAAAGAGAACTATGACCCTGGGTCAGTCATGACACAGCTGACTGTTTGAAGACTTTGTGGTGTCTTTTACTTGTCCTGTATTCTGCTCACATGTGCTTTGATGTCACCTTGAAAGGTGTGAGTGGGCTGAGCACAACCCTTCAATTTATTTGCGTAGAATTTGGCTTGTCTCCACCACAACTCAAAAACAAACCCAAGGCTGCTGGCCACAACAATGAAAATAGTGTGCCTTTGGTATATGAGAGTCTTCAGTTGTCTCTTCAGTTGTCTCCCACACCTTCTCAAAGGCCTTTGCTCCTTATTGCCTCCCAGACACATTACCTTGTATGTAACCTCTATCAGTGCGTAACAAGGAGTGTTTGAATCCACATCAATGGGTGTTAAGAGCCTTGGTTCTGCTGCCAGCACGTACAAGTGACGCAAAGCCTGAAGGTGGTACCTGTGTGTGGAAATGAAGAATTCAGCACCGTGCAGAACAGGCAGGGAATAACCCCCAAATACCATACTACACACAGCTCTATGCCCAAATACAGATGTCAATTAGACTAAAGAGAAATTTGTAGTAACATATTTTCATATGTTTTTTTCATATGGTTTCATATTTTTTTCAACATGTATGGGTTACCTAACAGAACAGGACTTAATGAATCGTAACTAAAACTGCTTAAGAGTCATAAATGGACAGATCTTGCCTGAAAATTTTCAGCCGAGCAAACCGGAACAGTCAAGTCACAGGAGTACAACATGGAGCCTCAGGAAACCTGCTTGCATTTCCTCACCAATCAAAGATTACTACCATCATCTTGTATCTTCACTTATTTTTTCTGCTTTCCACTTTTTTTTTTTTAAACCTTCAAAAATTTATTTACAGAGTGCCTAGGTAAAAGTTCTAGATCATTTGTCTCTAGATAAGCTAAATCATCTTATTACAACAGAGGTTAAGGAAATATGAACCCTGGTAAACCCTTACCGATTGTCTGTGCTGTGAACTGGGAAGTGAGGGTACAGAGCACAAAGGAGAGCAGCAATTGAAGAATTCGAAGTGCTCAGAGAATATCTGTAGAAAAATATTATTTATTAGTTTCAGTGCTAACAAAGGGTGGGCGCTAGCAAAGGTGTTCTAAATATTCTGGTGTCCCGGGGAAGGGAAGTAGCAAAGTGCATACAAGCGAGGAATTTACGAATGTGTTCCTACAGGAGTCAAAATAAACAAGTAGCAGTAGGAAATAAACACCAGCCAGAAACATTCCTGTGGTATTCAAGTAATGCAGTATCCAGAAAACAGGACTTTAATTTGCAATAGAGAACATCTTTATGCATCGGTATGTTATTTAAAAAAAAAAAAAAAAATCAAGTAAATTACACGCTGCTCTCGCTTTTGCACAAGAGGTGAACAAAGACAAAACCTGCCTTTGGAAATGGCAAGTTACCTTCCTCCTCCCAGAAAGAGAAGCCCCAAAGCCATGTGGTGAGCTAAGTGGAAGCCATAGTTCATCTCTCCGCCCGTCTTCTTGTGCATGAAACGGCAAAGCTGAAGGACTTTCAGGTTTCCAGAGCCAGCCATCACCATTGCGAGAGAGAGCAGCAAGACACTCAAGCATGTTTCGAGATTATAGTGACCTGTCTTCAAGTAGAATAGGGAAGGCATTATTACACTTCTGTGGTCAAACACACGCTTCTGGTCGGTCTAATGCACTGCTTTCTACCCCAGAGTTCAAAAACCACATTCCACAGAGAAAGGGAGAGCAGAAAATTAGCAAAGTCCTTAACAAAAATGATTCACAGCCCTGCCACGTTCTACAAATAGTATGTAATATAGAAAAGTAAAAGGGATGGTTTTGTTTCCACTAAGGTTTTGGTGAGGGTAATCAAAGTACGTTAAACACTAAGCCTCCCTTTCTTGACAGAAAACCAGAGAACTTACTATTGAAGCTGTTGGTGCTGACAAACACTTCAGGAAATCTGTTGCATATTTGTACTGGAAAGAAAATAAATGCATACTAAATACAGATACAAAAGATAAGTTACAGCTCTATGGAAAGTGAAGGGAAAAAATAAAACCCTCTTACCAAACACTTAAATGCTGCCAGATTTTCTGAACCAGCAAATCGAAATCCCAGTGACAAACACGCTCCAGCAATGATGTAGACATGAGCTTGCCTAATAAGCAACATAAACAGGAAATGACTAAATGTTTCTCTTTTCTGCATCTGAATACGCAAACTCCTTTATAATTAAAAAAAAAAAAAAAAGGAAAATTGAAAAGAAAAACTTATCCTTTAGAGAAAATGGAGAATAAAATTTCCTAAGTATCAAGAGATATTTTTTTTGCATACTGATATCTCTATGAAGAGTTCAGCTGCATTTTTCAGAAGAATTTTTTATGTTACTTACGCCAGTGTTTCTAAACTCAGGTCTTCAGATGACGGCAACTCTGTTGCATGAAGAGATATACTGTTTTCCCTTATGATCTAAAACAAGCATAAGAGATAGAAAAATTAATCCAGGGAAACTGATTAATTAACTGAAACTCTGGGCATTGAGGGTTCATAAGTGATACAAAACAGATCTGTTTCACAGGCATAAAAAAGCTGGGTTTTTTCCACATGCTATTGCTCCATCGTACTTCTGATCCAAAAGGGACACCTTTCAATGCTCCTGCATCTGGTCCCTTAAAGATTTCTAAAACAACGGCAAGACCGTGTCAGAAGCATGATGTTACTGTATCTACTCAAACATGAGAGAAAACAGAACAGGATGAGACCTCGAGAGGCTACGTAGTCCATCAGCATCCTGTATTTCTACTAGATATTTATCTAAGTTACTTGTAATGCTCAACTGAAACCTCTTTACAGCAATTTTGCACCTGGCTTCAAACTTGGGCAACGTGGAGGAAAGTTTAATCCCTTTCTCTCTCTGGCACCATTTTGTGTCTTGAACAGTTGCATCCCTCCTCAATCTTCGCCTCTGTAGCATGACAGGATGGGAGTTTGCAGTGCTCCCATAAAACAGTCCAGAAACCCAATGTAACCATCATCTCTATTATGTGAACATGATTAACAGATTTTCTTGCATACCTCATGAGACTAAGGAAATGTTCACATGCAGAACAATTCAGTGAGATGTAAAATTAGGAAGTAAACACATTAAGTGTAAATACCTACTTGAGGTACGTTGCTATTAACCCACTTGGAATTGGGCAAGATGTCATCCCACAAAATCAGGCATCGAGCCAAGGTCTAAGAGAGTAAGAAAGCCAAAACATAAGCAAGGAAAAAAAAACCCAACACAAACAAATAGTATTTTTTTAATGTACTAAATGCATCCAGAAATGCAGACAATCCAACTACACGCTAGCAGCTTCTTCAGAAGGCTGTTTCTCAGCCTTCAAAAAATAAAAGTGATTTTGTAATTTATGTTAAGAGATGCAAATTCTGCTTGCAGAAAAAAAGAACCACAGAATAAATCCTTGCAATGTCTGTATCTTTAGCTAATAAACTAAGATGAAAATTCATTCTGTACTTACAAAAGCTGCTAAGGCCTAACTTATTTTTTATCTGTGAAATTAGTTTGGGAAAAGCTATGAAAATTTACCTAAACATTTAACATTCCACATAAAATGTCTCATTCAAGTATTTCTCAATAAATTCTGTCTCTAGTGCTGCAGGACAAATAAGCTGCTTTACTACAAGCAGAAATTTTTTGAAGGTGTGAGTTTGGCTGGCAAGCAACAGGGTTACCAGCTACCTAAAGGATTCTACTTGATGGGTATCTGGGCTGGATTAAAAACTAGGGAAAAAAAATAGACTGAGAAATGAATCAAAAAAAAAAATCTTACCCTCAATAAAAGGAACTCTGGTTTTACAAAGTCCAGCAAATACATGGTATCTGGTGCTTGAAGCCAGTCAGCAATTGATCTGCAACACACAGTACAGGAACAGTTTCCAGGTCATATTTCAGCACCGCACAAAATTGAGCGAGCCACACAAAACAGAACCAACATTACGGCAGCTTAAACTGCTGTCACAAGTTACTGCAAAATGTCTGAACAATTCCAAGGTTAATACCTGTTATTAGTCTTTAGGTAGATCATAGCAAGTGCAAGCGTGGCACCTGGACAGGTAACGTCCACATTTATGGTGTCTCCCTCCTGTGAAAACACAATGCATACTTTCAGACCAGCTGACTAAGGTGGCAACAGCCTCTAGTGATGTGTACATACATTCAAAGTCACTGGGTACATAGAGACACACACCTCTCGGGCTTCTAGCTATTGCTATTTTCAGCTTAACCCGTCAAAAATCATCAACACGTACCTTGATTTGATAACTGGGAGACTTGTGCTTCTCTCTGTGCATTCCTGCCTGGAATCGCCTGTGACCCCCAACCATGTACTGGTAAAGCTGCTCGGGAACATTGAGGTCTGACATGCCTATCAAATTGCTGCCATGCTAAAGAACGAACAGGAGAAGAAATAATATGGAAATGCCTTCCTATGTGAAAAAACAGAATACTTTCAGCCAAAGGCAGTTGGGAGTCAAGGATTAAACAGCTCTTATCACCCCACCCCAATATATAATGATTTTTTCTACTAATAGCAGCTAAAATGAAGAGAGGCACTTACCCCGAGGCAAACCATGCCTAAGGCTAGCCCAGATGCCAGTGAATAGGACTCTCTGTCTGTGCAGTACTCCATTTCTGGGCCAGGGGGTCGCCCTGGAGAAAACAAAACCAGTGAAATGAATCTTTTAAAATTCCAGTTAAGCAAACACTGTTTAATTAAGCACTACGTGCCTAATGAAATGAGAAAACCCAAACAGTATCTGCCCCTTCTCAGCAAAGTCAGGAAAGTTCTGAGTGGGCTTACAAGTATTTGTTACTTAACCCATTCATCACCAAATGGCAAACCCCTCTATCATTAGCGTATCATTGCTAAATGATATGTTTGGAGTTCATAGAGACAGGGAAAACGCCATGTTACAACTGTGTACACTTTTCAGACCTCTCAGAGTTCAAAAGCTGTTGCTGGAAAAGATTGCATGTATCAAATTACTAGAAACAGACACAATTTCAGCCTTAAGATTTATCCCTTTCTCTAATAAACAATAGTCTCTTTTAACTAAAGTTACATATAAACATGAATAAGAACCTGTTACAAATAAAATCAGAACAACTATGCACAGAATGAGGACACAATTCAGGTAAGAAATTTACTGTTCAGAATCAGCTCTTAAAGGCTACTCTTTAGAAGGACTTAAACAAAACTCACAACAGAATTTAGGACACGATGGCTGTACTTCTACCAGCTTAGAGCGCTAAAAAGACTGCCCTTGCAAGAGGAAAGCATTTTTTTCCCCACCGAGTGCCTCCATATCTGGTTTCTACAGCGGCAGCTAGCTCATGGACAGACATGAGACACAACAAATGCCTGGGAAGCATCAGATGCATTGGGTATACAAGCGTGCAATAGATCTGCTCCAATGCTATAGAGGGTCAACACCTCTGCAGATACAGACAGGAGGAATGTGCAGTTACTGCAGCCTTTTTACCAAGTAGCTGGCAACCCCAGAAATCCCAGAACAACTCTCATCAGACAAAATTCCAGACGGAAGGTATGTAGCTCCAGCAACAACACTGCTACATTTCTACAAAATTAAATGATCGTTCTATGCTATACAAATGTACAGTTCACAGTAACTTCTACTCCTCTGAAAACAGAAGACAGGGTTTGGAAAACGAGGGGTGAATATTGTGGTGGCAGATATATAGCTAAAAATGTTAAAATTCTCAGCTCCCTGATGCATTGTGCAAATCATTCACACATTGCGATTCTCCCAGTCCTCATCCAGTGTTGGCACCTACCTATTTCAGCCAGCAGAACCTCAGCTGTGTGTCTGTGGGCAGTGCCCTGATAGACAAGGCCTATTCCTATCACAGCAGCCACCTGCACGTTGTGAGGGACATCCAGCTCTGTTGAAGTTGGTGGTAGGAGGGCAGGTATGTGGATGCTCAGGAGGCGCGTAATGGCCATATCCATTGTGCCCAGCTTGGCAGCAGAAACGCCAAGCAACAGTCCAATACTTGTCATCTCATGGCCCTGAGAAACAAAACAAATATCAGCAACCAAAGAAAGCAGACATATTCAGAAAAGGAAAAAAAACTTGTCCCAGTGTTCCATTTGCCTATCCCAATGAGCTGTGCACAATATGGAAAGATGAAGTGATAATACTACTGAAAATCTTTCAAACAGAAAAAAAGTCCTGTGCTACTAACATTAATGAAGGAACTGTGATATCCTCGCACACCAGGAAACTTCCAATTCAGTGTTTCAAAGAAATATGTTGACTTTTCTTTTTTCTTCAATTTTTTTCTTCAACTTTTTTCTTCAATTCAAGTCCTATAGATATTTCTCTCTGTTACTTATGAAAGAAGGTCTCACCTTTGTTAGGTAGTCATGTATATTGAGCGTGGCAAGTTTTGTGAGGTGCCCATTGAGACCCAGAGCCATGAGGAAGCCTGCGTATTCATTTGCTAGTTCAGCAATTTTTGGCTTGTTATAAACAATCCAAGCAGAGTCTATCTGTGAAGCAGGTGCTATCTTCAGGCCAGCAGCTACCCCGTTGTGAAAGCTGGCCCAGCAAGCCATGTTAGGAGGCACATCGATATTCCCACTGTTCAGATCAACAGTGGTATTCCTAGGAGGAGCTCGGCCTGCCCACGACAAAAAAATCATTAAAAGCAATTAGGTGATTCCAAACTGCTTCAAAAACACCTCTCAACTTCAGCTGGGTGCCACGTGAATAAACACCGACAGCACGCTAGGTAACGCTGCTTATCTGAGACAGCCTCAGGTATATTCAGGCACGTCAGAAGGGAGAAACACAGTATCCTAGATCAACGATCAATGTGGACTTGTATGACCCCAACACGGGCCAGCTGCCTGTCACTAGGCAATTTTTTCACTTCTCTCAGAATATACCTGATATAAAGTCTCAGTGTTAGATAGTAACACTGGCCTTGACCATTCCAGGAGAAGAAATAGTAGGCGGCAGATTCAAAAGCAAAAAGAGTCACTTCTTCACAAAAAGCACACTTAAGCTATGAAACTCTCTGCAGAAAGATACAGAAGATACTACAGAAACTACAAGAGGTTCAGGAAGAAACAGGATAACAATTGAAAGAAACTCCATCATGTTCTGTTAAACACTGAATTTCTTTGGAAGAAATCACTGTCCAACATACCAGTTAGATTCAGCTTAGGGATGGGTAACTGCTCCGTTGGGACAGGATGATATGAAAACAAAGTGAACATTCCTCGTCCAACAGGTAGCGCCATGGTTCGCTGGCACAGCTGTAACAACCTGGTGGGGAGATGAAAGTCAAACCAAGCCAATTGCTCAATACAGAACATTTTCCTAAATACATGATATAAAATGAACAGACAACAGGCACTGGCATTTTTTTCCCTGACTACGAGGTAACATGTTCTTTCCTTTTTTAGTAGGCCAAACTTTTCAATCAAATCCTTGGTCCTTGAAAGATTAACCTCAAAGACATACTTTAGCTGACATCAACTTGAAACTTGCCACTTTTTTTTCCCCTTAAAGCTTGTTAAACAAATCTGTGCTATGGACAATTTAACAGCCATATCAGAAACAAGGCGAAAGGAGAAAGCAAAAAGAAAGCTGATTGCCGTATGGGATCTTGCTATGACTAGTGATCACATCTAGTAATAACCTAGGTACAGAATTAATAATGTGCTTCCAAGAATGCTGACCACAATTCTCTATGATTTACTCTGGAAACACTTTCTAGACTTGTCAGATTACTCAGCTTGTTAGGTAGGTCAGACAATAATTTGATACATTCCTTTAGCTTTTTAGCTTCCTGCTTCTGCAGAGTGCTTTGCATGTTAATGATGTTCTGAAGTCTGGTTTTTTTCCTTTTGTTTTTTAAAGAAGATACTTTTAACACCCTCAAAATAAGTGAATAAAGAAGCAGGAAGGAGGCAACTGTGAGGCCGCTGGGCATATAACAGTTCTGATAAGAGACTTCAAAATAGACAGAGATGAGACAGTCAATTTGCTTTCTGTAGAATGAATTAGGACCCCTGACCCAAGCCTTACTTAGACTTAAGATAAGGCCTGAACAAAGGGCTCTCCAGTTTTAGGCAGGGGATGGACAAGGATTTGTTCTCTACAGAGGCATTTTCTTTACAGAGTAGATCCTGCTTCTACTTCATACTTTTTAGGTGGAAAAAAAAAATGCTACAATCTGCTTTCATTCAAACCCTAACTGGTCTCAACATGCTGTGTGGGGTTCACACTAACAATCTTTCCCATATGCTCCTCCGATCCAGAGAGCCCTTCAACTCAAATACAAGCAGAGTTTCAAAGACTTGGATTTCATAATCCAAGTGTCTTCTACATGTCCTTCACTCAGGCCTGCCTACTTTAATAAGTTCAGACTAAAATAAATCACACTGTTTGGTTAGACATAATTAACTTTAAGCCACCAAAAATATTCAAACAACTCAACTCAAACCACTTTTCACCTGAGTGAAATGCTAACAAAATACTGCTAGAAATGGAGATAGTGTTTACCGGTTTTCTTTCTCTTCTATGTACTCATGGTCACTAGCTTCTGGCATCTGCACTACATTGACACGTACGGGACGGGCACTCTGAAGGAGTCTGCGCACTTCCTGCACTCGCAAATCCTCACTCCATATTAGCGACATCACTTCCTCGTTCATGTCATTCATGCCATCCTCATCCTCTTCTGATTCGGTTCCAGAGGGAATGTCAGAGGACAGCACTGGGCCCACGGACTACAGGGGAGAGAGAAAGAAGTAATTTCCAGTAGGGCACATGGATATTGAAAACTGTCACAAAGCCTGCAAATACCAGCACCACAATTACCTGCACTGAGATAGGTCTGTAAAGAGACTAAGATATATGCAATCATGAATGATGGTGTTCACCCACTCCTTACGTTCATTTAGAAGGCCATGAGGATTTCCAAACATCGTAATTAACTTTTTTTGTGCATCTAAATGAGATAAATAACTATCAAGGCAGGAGGAGATGATACCTCATATACATCAAAGACGTAGCAAAGGCCATTGAGTCTTGTCTTTTTGCCTCCCCAGAGCCTCCTCTTCTCCAGGCTGAACAACCTCAACTCTCTCAGCCTGTCCTCGCAGAAGAACGGCTCCAGCCCTCTGATCATCTTCATGGCTCTCCTCTGAACTGGTTCCAACAGGTCTTTCCTGCGCTGAGGGCTCCAGAGCTGAACACAGTGCTCTAGGTAAGGTCTCACCAGAACTGAGCAGAGGGGCAGAACCACCTCCCTCGCCCTGCTGGCCACACTATTGGTGATGCAGCCCAGGATGGGGTTGGCTTTCTGGGCTGCCAGGGCCCATTGCCAGCTCCTGTTGAGCTTCTCACCCACGAGCACGCCCAAGTTTTTCTCCTCAGGACTGCTCTCAAGCCATTCTCCACCCAACCTGTATTTGTGCCTGGGATTGCTGTGACCCAGGTGCAGGACCTTGCACTTGGCCTGGTTGAACTTCATGAGGTTTGCATGGGTCTCCTCAACCCTGTCCAGGTCCCTCTCGATGGCATCCCTTCACTCTGGTGTGTCAACTGCACCACACAGCTTGGTGTCATCATCATACTTGCTGAGGGTGCATTCAATGCCATTGTCCATTGTCAACAAAGATGTTAAACAGCACTGGTCGCAGTACTGACCCCTGAGGAACACCACTCGTCACTGCTTTCCACTTGGACATCAAGCAGTTCACCACAACCCTTTGAGTGCAGCCGCTACCCCTTTGAGTTTGGGGTTAGTTATCTTGCCTTCAAAACTATTTCTTGTTTCAGAGGAGCAGTCTCTGCCTACAGAACTATTACGATGGCTACGACAACATGTGTTGATTTTTTTTTCAAGTTCAGCAGTGAAAAACAGAAACCCAGATGAGCATTTTGACATATATGAAATGGAGGTTAAACTCCGAAAGGCACAGACAGTCCCCTGGTGACAATCTGCTTTTAGAAGTGCCAATACCTACTGACCTTCAACCCAATCAGGGCTGCTGTTTCGCACATTCTGTTCGTAAACCTGTGTTATTTTTCTAACCATTGATGTTTTCATGAATCATGGCTTTAACTTGGATTCCCCCATCCAACAACCTTGGAAAAAACAAGCTACATATTAAAATAAAGTCAGCTGCATGGTAGAAAATTCCCAATGTTTGCTGCTGTCAGCCAACCTGGGTTTCATCACAGTACCAGAATGTTTTTTGAACTTCCACACTGGAGCTACATGACCAGAAAAACAGTGAAGCATTTAATTCTTAGAAGCACTGTGGGAAAGCCCTCTTTCTATGCAAGATTTATGAAATCCTTGTTTAAGATACTGTCCTCCCCTGTTGATTCACATGACACAAGTGATGCACAGGACAAGTGACAAGAATGGCAAGGATAGCACAGGTCAGGATGCAGCAGAGTACACCCACAATCTGCTTGCCCTACGCTTGCTTCAGACAAGGCTGTCGCTCTGCCTGAAGCATCATTCATTTTATTTTTAAGGAGTTCCGCAGAAATAAGCTTTCCTGCAGAATATACAGTTTTCTTATGGTCTGACAAAATAATTTGGACATTGATCCTAAGGTGGGCCAGTGTTTTCCTCTTTCTTTTCCATCTTTCATGGATGAGAGATTAATCTAAAAGATAACAAGGCATGCGATGACAAATATTGTTATGATAAATCTAGGAACAAAAAAATCCCATACCTCTCTCTAAACTGCTCATTTTTCCTGTTCTATACCTCAGAATTTCAGCAAGCTGAAACATAGAGAATCACAAAAACTAGAAGGAACACAGGGTCTTCCTAAGGCTCACTTGTAACACATGACACCAAGCAAGTAAATTAACAGTTTGATGAATGAAAACCAATTTCTTCTGATAAATATGCACTAAATCTCAATACATAACTGCACCACCCATATAGCCAGCGTCCGTTTTGAAACAGGAAACTCCACCCTGCCCTCCTGAGAAATGACAAACAATTTGGTGTTTGAAGATCACTTTATCCTTTTAAGGCAACATATATTCGAGGCATTGTTAAAAAGTGATAAAAATCAAATTTATCATCATTTTAAGATTCCGTACTGTTACAGTTGGGCAAAACTTCACCAGCAGAAAATAAAATGGATTTTTAATGAGTGGTGGGACATGGGATTTGAACATGTTCAACATTTTACTTTTCTGCTAAATGAACTAATTTTTTGTATATGTAATTAGTCACGAATTATAAAAAAAAGTGTTATAAAAAAGTGTTATAAAAAAGTGGAGTAAATTTAGTATCACTTCCAAAGCTAAGAGGAAGGAAAAAGCAAAAAGGATTTTGACCAAGATGTACTTAAGACTACAAATCCTTCTTCCTGACTTCTGAAAAGGCTACAGACAATCTGCTACTATTAAGTGTTTTATGCATGCCACTAGCCAGCTTTCAAGAAGTTTTGGCTTCCAAAGTGTCCTCAACAAAAGACACTTAAGTGAGCTACAACTCTATGAGATGCCCCACCATCAGAAGAAAAAGATTAAGAGAAAAACACCACACACTTTTTTCATTTTACTTCAGGATACAAATAACTAAACCCTTTTTGGGATAAAAGAAAAATATGAAAAGCGTATTTCAGAAAGCAATGCAGTTCTTTCAGAGGAAAGGGAGATGCCAGCCATGCCAACCCAAGAAGCAGCCAGACTGGCAAATACCCACTTCCTCTCCCTGTGCCAATGCTGTTTTGACGGCAGAGCTTCTGGACAGAGTACCAAAACTTCTCTAACACCTCTTAAAGGTACAGCCCTTCTGGAGAGGAGGAGGACGACTTACAGAGGCAATCAAATAGCTCTGTAGGCAAAATATTTGAGCACCGCGTCAAAATTAAGTTTAAACTCTGTTTCAAATCGATAGTTTACACAGCTATGCATGTACTCTTCCTGTGTCAGATGCTGGTTTTTCTACTGATACCCTCATACACATATAAGCCCTATGTTGCCCTCAGTCTTGAATTCTGCACCTTCTGATGCCCTGAGCATCAGCAGCTGGTGGGAAAGTTTCTGAACAGAGTGCTCTCTGCAATAGCCAGTATTGTGAAATCCATTTGTGCCCATACTCACAGATTTACTCTTTTGCAGGTTCCCTTCACACGCCTGTTTGGACAGATCCTGACGCCCAATCAACAGACAAACTGCTTCTGGCCAGTCTGAGGCAGGCTGCTCTCGGCAATAATATATTGCATCTCTAATAGGAAGAGCTACACCAAAGGGGAGAGACTCCAGATCTCTTAAGGTGAAACCTTAAAATTAATGAGAAAATATGTTGTTTTATCAAAACTAGATAAAGTGTTTTTCATATTATGCAAGCACAAGACTATTACTTATGATTGTTACCATTTTGCACAATGATAAAAGCTGCTCTTACCAACATTAGTCATCCAAATAACTAACTTTTCAGCCAGGCTGGAAACAGATGTGCTGTGTCTGAAATTGTGTCTGTAAAATAAAAACGAATAAAGGAGAAGCCAATAAAAGCTAGTCCTAAAGTCAGCAGAAAGTCAAAAACTCAAGAGTTTAAAATAATACTAAAAAAAGCCCATACCGATTGTCATCCTGTTCTATCTGCTGCTTTCGTTGCCCTAGGAAAGACAAGGCCACGTTACTCCCACATTCTCCAAACAACTGAATAGCACGTAACAAGCACAAGACACTAGGATATACTATGATGGCATCAAAGCGTCATTACCTGATGTAATCTTGTACAAATAACGGGAGGCTTCGTTAGATACAGCGCTCTCATCACCAAGTATATACAGAGCCACACTCTGGATAGGAAAGAGACACCGTAATACACAGTCACTTAGTGTGCAGCTATTGCGATACTGCCCATCAAAACAGGCAGAAGACAACTTTAATAACTTAAACAGCGGGACAAGTTTATTATGAAAACTTCATTAGTAAAAGGAGATTGAAACAACTGAAGCAAGCAACAAACTCTTATGCTTTAGATTTCAATCTTGAAGTTTGGAAAAAATAAATCCCGAAACAATTCATTCAATTTTCCCTAATAATTGTTTCAAAGGTAAAAAGACAAAGATCTTCTAAACAGAAAAACATGTTCCTAATATATTTCCCATCCCTCTCACATTTCATTTTATTTCTCTTGCAAAACACACACATCTTCTACGGACATGATTTTTTTTCCACTTTGTTTTCTCCACATCTTCAATATTGGCTACTTTGTGAAGGCAATATGCTTTGTGAAGCAGGGTCTACTTCAGCTATCTAGCCAGCAAAATCAAAGTGATCTGTCACCCTATTTACTTATTGACACTGACAGATAAGCTGGAATGCCAAAGGAAAAAAACACAGGTAAAAATCTTGTGTGTTTTTCATTAAGATTTTCAGATAAGATACACTGCCAACAGGCCAACTCTGAGCTCTGCACAGGCAAGTCACACAAAGGTAGGAGAAAAGACAGCTGGGTAGACAGACACAGGTGACAGCCCAAGGGAAAGGCTCCAATTCAGAGACCGAATGCAGAGGCAAATTTTAAGTGCTTTAAACAGTCTTAAACCAGCACTTTAAACAGTCTCAGTGCTGCTGCTTCAACCCTCCACACTCTGAAGCAGAGGACAGGCTGATTCCTAGCAGAGACTCTGCAACTCATCTTGGAGGCTTGGGGTCAGAGCAGAGTCTCTCCCTGTTTTGCTCTTCAACCAGCCCAGGCTCGAGACCTTTGCTCTGAACCCTGCACTGGCATGTTTTCTCCATAAATGCTTTGTGAATAAGCAAGCAAAGCTGACCAAGAGATAACATCAGCACTTCTAACTACTCATGCGGCTAAATATTTATGTTGATACATGCCCAAACAGAAAGCTGGGAAATTCTCACTCACAAAATACAGTTAGTTTTGAGTTACATTATTACTTTGCACATGCCACTACTGCAAACCACAAAAAAAACCCCTAAGCAGTGCAGCACAGGCTATTCACTCTGCACTCGCAAGCTCTCCTTCCCAACCTCAAATATCTCCTCCCACCTGCTAAAACCCATCCACACCCTTCGGTAACATTAAAGTAATAAAAGAGAAGAGGCAACACACAGGGATTTCTGTCTGCTAAATACATATTATTCTCCATGGGGAGAGGTTGACACTGCACAGTTGACTATACTGTAGCGATGCTCAAGAGAACTTCATGCAGACAGATGAGGTCTACTTTGTATGCAGTAACAACATTCAGAGATGCTTAAGTCTCCAGACAGCACAGTTACAGCAAAGCTATTTATCACAGGCTCAACATCCCTCCAGTTTTCCCCCGTTGCTCCACATGGTATGATTAAATCCTGTTATTTGATTTCCCATTGGGGATGCTTCACCCGCAGGAAATTAAGGAGCTGGGGCTCCCTGGAGCACCCTTGCCACCACGCTGACAGAATAAAACATACCCTTTTTAGCAAAGTACATACCACTACTACCAGTTTGCTCCTTTCACAGATTCCTGGTAAGTAAGGATAAGGCTGCACTCCTCCCTTCAGACAGGAACTCAGCCACTGAAAGATACTTGGAGGCTCGGCAGAAAAAAATGAGGGATGGTGCATGAAACCTGTTTGGACTTAATCATACGTACAACAATGACACTGAGTTCACGGCAAATGCACAAAAATTCTCTGCTATTCCCAAGACAAGCCCTACAGTACTTCCGTTTTACTACAAAAATACAGTATTTCCCCAAAATGTTACAGTTCACATCTCCCTCCTATTAGACGGAAGTTTATAGCTAGACAGTAATGTCAATATGAGACACTTATTTGTCTTTCAAGAACAAAAATTATCTCAGCCCACACTGAAAAGGAAAGCATAAAATTAGTAATTCCCCAAAACCTCATTGGAACAGTCTTGTAATTCAACAATAAATTCCTTAAGTGAGAGGACAACCTAAGTACAACCTCTTTGCCTTCCCTGACCACAAACATGAGTAGCCAAGCCTGACCAATGCTAGGAGATTTTTTTTTTTTTTTTGTCAGGAGAAAGAGTAGTTTGTCTTACATGACTAGCAAATTTCAGCTGGTACCATACTAAACAAGTGCACAGACAACATATGACCTTATTTTAAGTTTTTATGAACTTTAAACTGAGGGCACGCCAGCCTAGCAATACTTTCCACAAGAGATGGACATCTCACTACCAGGCTTTTCCACAGCTGTCTGCTAACATTTCTCAGCCAGCCTGAGCTGCCAAGATGAAACCATCATTCCCTCCTGAGTTCTTGTTCTGTGGAATGTCCCACAAGGCATTGGACTGAAGGCACCAGCTCATGACTATACTATGCTAATGTCCCTCCAGTCTTCTTAGGAGGTTATTAAAACTAAAGGAACAAGGCAACCTCCACGTTATGAGCGCAGCTTTGCATACTGAGATTAAGTTCTGACCAGCTTTAATAGAACAGTTACCAACGTGCTCAGTATTAGAGGTAATTTGCACATCATTATCACTGAACATCCAGCTTTGCAAAGCCTTAAACTCACCTTGATCAATTATGCACGTCTGTCTGGAGGTTTTTACAAGGGCTGGATAGTCTCTGTAGTAATAATCTATATAAGCTTCAAGTTTTAAGTCCCTAGAATGAGAGACAGGTCAATCACATTAGAGGGGGAAAAAAACCCGCTTCATCTTCCTGCATTTCTGTGTCACTTTCTGTTGAGGTTTTTTTTTTTTTCTGTTTAATGTTTGTATACGCACTAGATGTAAGGAGGGAAGTTCTGACTTCCTTAACTAAGGCTGCTTGTGGGCACTGCCCATTCCCCAAGTAGTGAATCTGTATGTTTCATTTTTCCTCAGCGCATTTCTCTTCAGTTGTTTTTCTGCTTTGTCCCACACCTCCACCACTGCCACCATAGTTTCCTCCAAATTCCAATTGTTAAACCTAGATATCCTGCTGGGTATGCAATACATGAATGCATGTAACAGCTACAATTTCAAAAGACACAGTCTTTTATTTCAGACTTGCTTCTCGTTGGCATGATAGAGGACAGGCCAACCTTTTCAGCATGACAGACTGGACGCCCCTTCTGGGAAGCATTTAGCCAGCCAGCTATAGCAGGTGCTACTGGGGAAGAATCTATAGCCACATAAAACATTTGGCAGATATAGCAAATACAACTCCAGGAAACATTACCAGGCGTTTTACTTAAGCACGTATCTCTATCTATCTATCTAGATGCATGCAATGCAACTTAAAGGTGGTTGTGGAAGACACGAAGATGCAGTCATCGGCTGCAGGGAAGATGTCATAACAAACAAGAATATTTGACAGATCTCATGAGCTGAGCTGTGACAATACAGTAGAAAAAACACGAGCTGTAACATCTAAGGTTTGGGAATCACACTGATTTTGGGAAGTGGCCAGAACCATACAAGAGATTTGCTACAGCAAATATCTTTAAGCACAATAAGGTTTTAAATATTCACTCATTTTCTTCAAATACGTGAAAAATCTGCTCCACGTTGGGCAATCCCCAAAATTTCCATAAAAATAATACACAGCCATCATCAAGAGACACTGCATGATATATAAAAATCTGTGTATTATTTGTCAGTTGGGCATACCTGGCCAGCTGAACCAGAAGAACAACAAGCGAACGAATTCCTTCTCCCATTAAAGTATTCAGCTTGAGCTCCTCATAGATCAGATGAAGAACAAAGAAAATAGCAGGAATATGGGTGAAAAGGAGGGTTGAGGAATCCAAACTAAGGCTCTGTGAAAAGTCATCCTTCGGAGCTGAAGCTTCCAGAATATCCAGTCGCAAAGCCTTGGCTACAGGATGAGACTCAAAATTCCTATGGTAATCACAGCTCAAGAGATATTCCCAGTCCTAGACCAAACAAAGAGGAAAGAGAGACAGAAGTTTCACAGTGAATGTAACCTTCCATCAAGAGAACTCCAAAGTACCGTTACAGAGGAGTTCTTTTCCCCATAAACCAATACAAATGTGATTGTTGTACAGTTAATGTGCTGCACAAAGCCTGCAAGCCACAGAGATTCAATTGTGAAGTTTCATCCTTTCCCCCTCCTCTTGTTGTGCATGAGAGAATCAAAGCCTTACATTTAAGAGAACAAGACACAAGAAAGCTGAGTGACTTCTTTGCACCAATATTCTGTGCATGAGACCTCACTGAGTATTTATGCAATTCACCTAGGTCTCCCACATGTCTTTGTTCCTCCTCTGTCACAGCACATCAGGCATTAGATCCTGACCTTTGTTCCATGTAGACTCTAGTCCATAACCTCATGGGCTCATTGAGCTGTCAACCCACAAAAAACTAATAGCACGGCTGGACCTCCATAGCTTGTAAGCCTCTTATGATCAGATGACAGAAAACTTCCTATCCCTGTCTAGGCAAAACCCAGTGAATCAATCTTAAACACTCCACTAAATTTGGTGAGAAATCAGTGCATTCAGTGGAGTACATAATTTGACGGTCCTAACTTGCTAAAGGTGCTGAGTAGCCATCAGTGAGACAACCTCATTTTAAAGGGATGAAATATCTAGGAGAGATTTGACTTTGTCAGAAGACTGTCTGGGTGATTTGTGATCCAAATTCATTCCTGAATCCAATCTACTTCTCTGGAAGTGACAACCCTGACAAGCAAGGTGATATGATGTAGCCACTATACAGGGCAAAGTAACTTTTCTTTCCCAAAAGGCATGTAATCTCAGATGAGTTCAGATGAAATGCACTACTCAGACGGCGTTTCCTCTGGTTTGCCTTTAAAAAACACCCAAACAAAACACCCAAACCAACCAACCCCTCCCCCCCCCCTGCCTCCGCAAAGGTCTTATTTATAAAAAAAAAAACATTTCTTACTTCATCTGACCCTGTTTCTGACGGTCTAGCCTTCTTTGGAGCAATAACCGGTGAAAGCGATCCTTCAAAATCAAGCTGCAAGAAATAAAAAGATCAGAAGTAGCTCAGTATTGAAACTCCTAAGGTTGCATAACTGAATCACCAATCATAACATCCAAATTCAATCCAAGCACTACATTACATTGCTTTAGGTACTTCTATACTTTGCTTTCACATAAGACACATAGTGCAATTAGATTTTTCTATACACACCCAGTTATTCTAGCGTATGGCGTATGATTTCAGTTTGACATTCGTTATTTACTAGGACAGAGGAAATACTGCGGATGAGCTAATGCTAGTAATGTAGATATACTGTAATTGCTTTCATTTCAGTTGTATGCACATCCGTGCTGGGGTTTTTTTCCTGCAAGTACTGCAAATATATTTGCTAGCAGGAAATCCGCTTACAGAAAACTCCAAATACATTCAGTAAAACAGCTGAAAAAAAATATTCTGTGTAATTCAAAAACTGCACGGATAATCCTCATTAGGAAACAGGAATCTGAGATGTGAACTGTGTTTCTACTGAGAACAGGCTTAATACAGATAAGACAAATCAAATCCTTAATGCATCAGTGATAGTCACTAAACGCAGCAAAATCTTTCTAATCTATTTTTATTTGACCAAGACAGTTGGTGGTAAGTACTTTATAAATAGATTCCATTATAAAACCCAGACTAAAACATACACCTTAAATTTAGAAATATTGACTTGATGACATCTTGTGATTTAAGACAAGATACAATCTACTTCTGATTTCAGTGTCTCTCTAACCATTTTGAACCTTGAAGAATTATCAGTAGCATTAACGTAATCTAGAAAAACAAACATATGAGATTGCTTACATTACGGGTCCAGTACAGTCTCTCTGTGTTGTAACCCATCATATTCATGAGACACGTTACAAATAAATTCCATTCTGAATGATAGCTTGGTCCTCCTGGAGCATTATAAGCATTGTACCACTTGACAAGCATCTGTACTGCTACCTCCTTGGGCAGGATAGCTTTGATGCCTTGCAGACATCTTTTCACTGTTGGAAAAGAAAAAAAAAAAAAATATGAAAAAAGTGGGTGTGTTTTTCATCTTACCTCCTAGTACTTCTTCCAGTCCGTGCTATAAATCTCTACAGTTCTTGGACCTTCTTGTGACTCTCCAGCAACTCTTTCAATAAAAGCCAAACCACACAAGCTCCAACAGCTGTTCCTTTAGTTCAGGTTAAGCACAGCCCCTCTAATTCACCACACAAGGAGGAAAAAAGTTCCTTTTTTGCTCATTATTGAAACCAGCTTCTGTCTGAACTGGCATCTCAGCTCTTCCTCAAGCAAGAACATACATAACAATAGAGAGCGAAATGTAACTAACAAAGGAATCTTTAAGAGCACAGCAGGTGAAGCACTAAAAACAACAGAGCACACCTGGTAGCAATTCTAGAAGGTAAGTTAATAGAGCTTGGAATACGTGGTACTGAATCATTATAATTTAAATTATGCATAAGCTACTTTAAAAATGAAAATACGGAACAAAATAAGCTACTTCAAAAAAGAAAATATGGAACATATTTCACATGACGGATACTGAATCATACCTAGTTCTGAAGTGGCAATTTCAGGAATTGTGATCCGAACCATTGTATTATTGCTGAGTTCCTGAAAAATGACAGAGTAAAATTATGCATAAAATAAAGCCAGAGTCCTTTTCTTTGAAGTCAGAACTCATTTTTATATTAAGCACATTCCTCGTCCCTGGCTAAAGATTTGCAACCTCAGATGAAAGATTTGCAACCTCAGGTCCATGAAATGAAATAGAACTTGAGCTGAATCACTTGAGGGAATCAATTAAATTCTGTGACTTCTAGAATATTCTATAGAGAGCAAAATGTGGAGCCACCAATGCAGGTGTGATATTTTGCTGTTGATCAGGAGCTGCTAGCAATGTCTCACGATGCAGTAGAAGTAAACTTGACCCTCACTTTGCTTTGCTAACAAAGCATTGACTCACTCAAATTACAGGATAATACCTACCAAAGTTACTCTGTTGTGGACAGGATCTCTGAGAGCATGAATGAAAGTCCCGAGCTGCTGAAAAGTACAGTCTTCAACATAAGTTGAGTCATGCAGTTTGGAAGAATCCCTTAGCTCTGGAACTGGCGACAAGAGCACACCCTGAAAAGTGGTAACAACGATTGTTTAGAATTATCGAAATAAAAGGATCTGAGCAAAGGACAGATAAAATGACCATTCTTAATGTACTAGTAAGTATTTTGAAACAACCATAAATATCTGTCCAATCTCTGCCTCAGTTGCTTTACAGAAATCATAAATAAATGAATAGGGCAGCACTAAATAGATCTTATTTAAACACTGTTTATTCAGGGGCTTTACAGAAGAAAAATTTAAAAATTAGCTCCAAAAGATACCTATGAAGTTAAAAATCAACCGATCATTTGAAGCTGTTACAACTAAACCCTTCCCAAGACAGGACTTCTTTTCTTCTTACCTCTTCTAGGGGCCCCAGGTGCTTATTCAAAGACTTGGATGGAGTGCTGACACTATCCAAGGGAGTACTTGGCCGAGGCATTTGGTTGGACATTGTCAGGGATGGAGCAGGCAGCCCAGGGATAAAAACCTTCCCCACCTTTTTGTGAGCAATATGAAGGAAAAAAAATAGCTAGTTTTCATGCCTGTGCTTCCAGGAGCTTGCTTACATATACAGACACTATCAGATTTTAACATCCTAAAGGAAAAGTTTTAAGAAAAGTGGATACGTATTTAAACTAAAGTCTCTGAAGAGATTAAAGTTTACTTCATGTAATTACTTTCCTCAGGTGATGACACAGTGAAAAACCTACCATATATGGTAAGTATTGTACGTTACTGCTACAGGTCTACTTCCACTAAAAGTTCTAACAGTGCTTCACTGAGAAAGCTCTACTTTCAGAGAGTATACTTTTTTTAAAAAAAATATACATACATATATGTGTGTGTATATATATATATACATACACACACACACAAACGTGCAAGCACACACATACAAATTGCAGTGCCCAAGGTTTCTGCATACACAGAGAGATTTGAGAAGAAATTTTAATTATTTTGGAGATTAATTATGTCTATCCTAATAATAGGCCATCGTGCAGCAAGATAATTTGACATCTAAAACTATCTGGCATGCTACAGAGAAGTTTGAAATTTTTTTGTTCTCAAACAATTCTTATTTTCCATATTGCCGAAGTTATCTTTCTTTGAAAGCATTTCATTACTTTAGTATTGTACTATTGCTGAAAATAAACTCAAGAGATTGTTTAAGTGTACAACAAGGTGCCCCTGATTCTTCAGAATTACCTTTCCAGCACTGTGCATAAACTACACTTCAAATGTGAGCACAGCCACATACGTGGCTCCCAAGCAAGTCCCAAGCAAGCAGCAGTCTGAAGCAGCTTACAATGATACCTTGGAAGGTATGGTGCACACGGGATCTCTCTGTACAACCCAGCTTGTAACCAAAGATTCAAACTGTTATTTTTTTCAGCTATTTTGGGACAGAAAAACTGTTACTCACCCGAACCACTCCAGAATAAAGCACTAGATTTCCACTGCCTTCCAGAACCAGCAGCGTATAAATGCCCTGTAAGAAGCGTATTCAGCTGCTTGTATTTAAATAAAAAGACAACAGTCGGACAAGTGACAAAGCAAGATACTCCACTGTTAATAGTCCATACAGAGGTACATACCTGCACCGGAGCTGCATCCTTTGCTTGAATATTGGTAACAGAACCAAAGATCAGCTGCGACTTATCGTTGCTCTCCTGAAATTTTACACACCTAGAGATTTGAGAAAACAACACGAATCATAGAAGGACTGTCCTATCTGGTGATACAGAAAGAAGACAGAAAATTAAAACTACGTTGCACGGTGCAATTACTTTTATTGTGGTATACCTGGTTCCTTCCTCCTTCCTTTGCTTGTTTTGCCCTGCTAGTCAACTTATTTTCACTCTGCTAGTCTAATTAAAATCCCCAGTGTACTTCTAAAGGGTAAAGGTGAGGATAAATAAAAATACCATTCAAATTATAGTAAATGTTCTCTCGCAACTTCAGCTTTATTTAAACAGCTCAAATCATCTATGCCACCAGTTAAAAACATGTCACATGAGAGCCAGTGAAATACCACATGTTGTCATAACAGATTCCACTAGCTGAAGTAATCTGTATTTTAAAACCTGTATTTAGCTGGTAATTTCTGGAGTGCTCCCCTTTGTTCACCTGTCCCCAGTATAGGGATGCTCACCGCAGCTGGAGCTGGGATTCCACTAAAAAGCACAAGAACTTCTGCCCACAAAGGTCAGTGGTAATAAACACTTTCGATGCTTGGGAATTCTTCTCTCTGTAAAGGAGACACAGAAATGAGCACGCTTTTGTGTGAGTAGACACATTTTTGTCTACTATAAAGATTTTAATGAAGAAAAACAGTGTTCGCAAGCTGTAGGGTCACCCTAGACTTCAATTAGCAGTGCATTAACTTGCTAAAATGCACCAGTCTCAGTTTTAGTCACTACTCTTGAAATCGGTTTTCTAGCACTCCAATCTCCACGTTTCCCCACTTTTTGGCACACAGAGAGCATGCTATTTGGCTTTGTTCTCCTGTTCAGTCCTAGGTTTTATGCTGTGTTTCGCTCCTTTTGATGGTAACACAGAAAGAGATACGCCCCCCGAAGGCAAAAATAATCCCCAGAGCAATAACCAGGTTAGAACCTATTTTGCTTTAGAGATCTCATGAAACTATTCCCCAACTCAGAGAGTGGCAGATAACACAGCAGGTAAAACTGTTCCAAGTGCCTTCCAAGACAGCTGTGCACACAGTGAGCATCATTTTTCCAAACAATTAGGAAGCGTGTGTCCACACATCTATTTTAAGGCAGCACCGTTTGCAGAAAGCACACACTAAAGCAAGCTGTTATTTTACTTTATTTCACCCCCACAACAGACACGCAGAACTACTCGCATCCCAACACAAGCACCTAACCTCATGTTTGTGACTGTTTCTGTCCACAGATGATCTATACACAGCTCAGGAACAATTGGTTCAGTTTCTGGTACAAGGAAGGAATCGCTGCAAGTGCTGTTTGGTGAATGGGTAATGCTGTGCCTCTTCGGTGACTGAGCATTACCGGAAAAGTTGAACCTCTGCACTCCTGAGAAAGAATGCACTCCCAGGGCAGGGGAATGAGAGCGGCTGCAAAGACATGAGACACTACTTAAAAGTGGGTTTTCAAAATCAAGTACAGAATTTCAAGGAGCTCATACACTGGTAGAGACTTCAAAAAACAAACCAAAACCATCCTGACCCAGTAGCTAGTTCAGTACTAGCTTCCTTTAGCAATGCAACCCGGCATAGGAAAACAATTCTCTACTTAATTTCCAATCATCTCTGTCAGAACCCAAGAGATGAGATTTCAAAAGTAAGAAAATCAACATTTTAAGTTGCATAGTCCATTCCATCAAAAATTTCTCCCAACCTGTTCCCTCTAAATATGGCTTTCTTTAGAAAAGCTAACTGAAAACACTCCTGGGACTGAGAAGACCTGCAGACAGTCTCTGACTCCACTACAGACTGGCTGTGTGACTACAGAACAGCCTCTTTGGCTCTTGCACACCAATTACCCTCTTGTGCTATAAGGATAATAGCACACCGAGCATCACAAGGGCATTCCAGGAGGGCTTTCAGATGCTGTAACACAGGAGGCACCTGCACCTTAGATAGACTTGTAACGGTAGAGACAGATAGACAGCAATTCCAGATGTGCATCCAATTCTATAGCTCACATTCTTCAGTATCATCTGTCTGCGCATCATGTTCAGCACCCACCTCAAAGCAGCCATGTTGGAGATCGACGGCGAGCGGGACTGCATGCTGGGTGATGACACTGATCTGCTCTGGCTGTGGATAGATGAGTAGTTTTGGAAAGGGGAGCCCACAGGAGAGTCTCCTTTTGAGAAGCTTCTGAGATGAGCAGTCAAGGAGCTGCTAGTGGCCACGTGCTGCGGTGTGCCCATCTGCTCCGAGAACTTCAGCACTGTGCTCTGCTCCTTGAAGAGAAAACGAAGCCATCTATGCACAAACAGCGCATGGGCAATAACGGCCAGGAAGACACTCAAATAGTTTGTTTCATCAGTTAGGTGTTAATAATTTATGCCTAGGTGGGTGCTTAGCATAGCAAGTTATTCCTACTGACCATACTCTCTTACTCCCAGTCACACAGTCACACTCCTATGGTTTTCAGGACACTAAGTTATTTGTCACTTGTCTTACAGAAGACAACAGTTGAAGCAGACTCAAAACCTTCTGGTACAACGTAATTCTGGAATATCATGATAAGCACAGTATATTTCATGGCCATCACCATTTTGTGATCTCCCCTGACTGGTACATGCAATACATGAAAGAAACTATTTTTAAAAAACAACAAAACATACCAATAAACATCTTACTCTTTCATAAATGAAATAAATCATAAATACCAGGCATTTGTAACACGCATAGCCATAAGGGCACGTAAACACACACAAAAATTTTTGATAATGATATTTAATTGACAATGAGTTTGTACCTCTGGCTTCACTCTCCGAAGAGCCCAAACAGTATGTAAACTTTGCACAGTATCGTATGTCATCACAATGGAAGGTTCAGTGTTGAGAAACACAATCCTCAAGGTGTAATCGGCAACATACTGCACTCTAGCAGAACCAAACACACCTGCTAAAGAAGCGGTTCACTTCAGTCAATGCACAAGGATCATTTCTACAGCCATTGTTATCCACTACAGGGTTAGCATTTTTCATACCCTCTTTCTTCTGCAATTCCCAAACAGTTTCCCTGTTCATGATGCAACTAAAACACCCCACTTCTGAATTACTGAAAGTGATTATTTGCAAATTTTTTAATCCAGAAAATGCTGAAGTGACACATTAAGTGTTTGATGCTATACTGATGGACTCCAAGGGATACATGTAAAGATGTAAACCTACCTCCAGACTTACAGACAAGAGGTGTTATCTCATCTAATGGGTGTAGCATGCTGAACATAGTAGGCAAAGGTTCCCTAGAAAGAAACCAAACAAAACATACTCAAAACCCAAATGCTAACAAGCATAATTGTTCTCTCTTGTAGCTGGTACATGTGCTGTGACCCCAAAACAGCTCTCCAGACCTTAACAAATCAGAGCCTGGAATCTAACAGTAGTGACATATATTCCATTCACAGAAGTTTGTGGATTAACTGAGTAGAGTCAGACAAAGGCTGGTGTATCAAACGTCTTGTTTTCACATTTTTCCAGGCACTTGAGAATGACCCCACCTGGCGGCTACATAACAGACTTTGGCTGGCCCGAGTGAACAGAGCTGGCACCAGTTAAGTTAAGAGGAGGACTGGAAGAGGAGAAAGCCCTTAACCCAGACTTGTCTTAGGAGTTTAGGTTCCACAGGTCCCAGATAAGCAGACAGCCATCAGGTCATTTGTATCCTCCATAGAGCACTGCCATATGTGGTGGCAGTAGCAAAAGGAAGAATGTTCATGGTAGGCCAGCTTGAGTAGGGTCAATCATGATTTTTGCAACATACCCTCTTGAACATTTTCAGGACCTCTATTTCTAATCTCAACTCTTCTGAGGACTAGAGAATCACAAGTGCCTGGAATGGACACATAAAGCCCAAGAGAAAGCAAGTGGCTGTATTAAAGCTGCTCATCAGCACACCATCCAACTCCTTACTCTGCTTCTCAGCTGTACGCCCAGCCACAGAGCACAGCGTCTAGGATCCTCACCAAACAGATAACAAGATGCTCCACACAGTTAAAGCATCCCGCAGCTGAGAGAAAATGTCTCAGTGACAATCCCTCAGTGAATCTCCTTACTCATCCATCATAGCCTGGAATCAATTCCAAGGACAAACCTTAATGAAATCAGGCTACTAACACCCATATCGTGCCTTCCATACCCTATTCCCAGAATCAACACTCCCATCTATTTCTTAACACAATCTCAAAGGAGTTTAATAGACTAACAGTATCCAGCCCCTTCCTGCTATTTCCTTATGTTTCACCTGATTTCACCCATCCCTGTCACAAAAACACAGATCCTTTCATTATTGCTCTTGCACTCCAGTATTAGATTAACAAACAGTCTATAACGAAACAATCCAAGCCACTCATTACATACCTGGGGGGACTTGGCGGTACTTCATGTGAAGAACTGCTGCGCTCAAATAACAAACCATATTTTGTTGGCCAGACGTTTGCGACCTATAAAAATTACAAATAGATTCATGACCAAAGAAAAAAATAAATCAAGAACTTATTACACCGATTATGCTTCATGTTTGAGTATTTCATTGTAGCAAATTAAGATATTTAGGCCTTGAGAGAAGGGTAATGTAAATTGGAGCAGGTTCTCAGACCACAAAGCGGTCATACCCGTGCTTTCCCACATCATACAACTGGCTGCCACTACTTCCAGAAGTATTCAATGACCTGACCACACAGCTGCACTTTCATCAGCTTTGATGTTTTCACCCAGAGAGTGAAGAACTCAGGCAGACACCACCACCAGTGTTTTACACGCACCTCCCCACCCCAGCACAGCATGCAAACAGATAGCAAGCCTGTTTGTGGACAAAAAAAGGACAGCACTTACCTGAAAAGGTAAAGCAGCAATATAATCCTTTCCCTCTATGCTATGCACATTTATACAGGAATTCTGCAATATGCAGATACATTTCTCTACTATTTCGTCACCGTCTGAAACTAGGGAAAGAAAAAAAAAACCAACAAAACAAACACACAGTGAAGTTTCTCTCTTTCCTTACACATCCCCTATATACAAAATACAAACTTGAGGGAGGATAGCTGTCTTAACATAGCAAGTCTCAATGACTAAACTTCTCATGCCAAGAGAACTGAACTCAAAGCGTTTCTTTGGCCTTACAGTAAGCAGGAAACTCACCATCAGCTTTTTCAGATTTTTCCTGGGGTATAGTGAAGTCACACCATAAGGCCTAAAACCAAACACAGTATAATTATTTCTGAAAACCAAGCTGATACTGCTACACAATCTCATCTTTCTGTATTTCCCAAAATAACCTCATGTCAGAACACTGTGTGAAAACAGCAAGTATTTTTTAGCTAATGTGCATTCATTCAGTTGCCCCAAGTTTTCATACCTGCAGAACAGGGCTGTCGACAGTGAAAGCCTTATAAACAGTAGACGCTTGGTTTTTACTTCCTTTGCTCCAGATGACCATATTGCTGGCCACATACAGCTCTTCGTCATAGTCCACTTCTTCCCCAACATCACTGACGCCTTTCCTCAACTGCCAACTTTCCTGAAAGCCAAGATTTTTTTAAGGAAAAGTTATGAGACCTGCTGGTGCAGTCAAGACAGCTGGTCATCGCTCAGCGGTCATGGTTTGGCCAGTTTACTTAGGAAGCCAGAAAGCCAGGCCACGGCCCCCCTTGCCCTCGACGCCGCAATCGTACCCGCTGCCGCTCATGGATGGTCACCTCCCGGAGGGACCCCACCAGGCCGGCCGCCCCATCGGAGGAGCAGAGCTCGGAGGCGGGCTGCAGCCGCCGCAGCTGGAGGGTGAGGGAGCTGGGGTGGCGCCGGCAGTGCTCGCGGCCCCGGGGGGCGAACTCCTGCAGGTCGCCGGCCGCAATCATCGTCGCCCTCTCGTCAGAGTGGTCCGACATGGGGGCCCGATATCCTCATTATTTCTGGGACGGACGCACACCCGCCACGACCGGGCTGCGGCTCCCGCGCCGCCCCGGGGGCCACGCGGGAAGCGGCAGCGCGGCTGAGGCGAGCACAGGCGCCAGCGGCGGCAGCTCCTCACACGGGCGCAGCCATCTTGGCGCTCCCACACTGCCCCGCGGCGCCGCGTGGGGTACACCGGGAGGGAAATGGCGGCGGCGGGCGGGCAGCCAGCAGGGTAGCAGCTTCATCCCCGCGGGGATTTCGGGCCGGGCTTAAGGGGGTGTTCGGCGGTGTCTCCTGAGGGAAAACCTGCTCTAAACCGCCGTATTGGGGTGGTGCGGTCATATTGATGTTTAAAACAGAAGCGTTGGTGCGCAGGTGCAGTTCAGGCCCTTCGCAGCCCGGTGTACATCTGGCAGCGGAGTACTTTGTGTACTGTGCTCACCTCAGTGCGCTGCACGCTCGGCCTTTGTCCATCGCAGAAGGCAACCTTCCTCATGAACTTGGACTTACCTCACCCCCCACTGACTGAATTGTCACTCTTGTGACTGTGTCAGCAAACAGGCAAAGGACTGTCCTCTAAATGCGAGGCCTGCAGAAGAATCCCCCTTTACAGCCAGGCCTGTATAGTTCTGCAGTTAAATACTTTAAAAGCTTTAAGAGACACTGATATTTCAATGTCTTTTTGCTTTAAGGTGTGAAAGTTTACATAGTGTGGAATTCGTTTACCTGTACGGTTTATGCATTATGTATGAGCAGTTACTTTCTAAAGGCAGGCATGGTGCTTAGGAAACACACTACACCGTTTCGCAGGACTGGCAGTGCCTCCCACACCCCTGTCACTCCGCAGTCCCCAACAGGTGCGTTGTACAACCCTCTTGTCATGAATGAACCTGCTGACTACACCAATTTGTCATGAAAGAAAGATTATGGATCCTACACAACTTTGAGGTAGCAGCAATTTAAGATTTATTAACACAGGATTAAATTGTGTGATTTAATAAAATTTGCTATAATCAACGCAGCAACTTAGTCAAAGATTCAAGAAGAGCAAGGTTCAATCACACACAAACAAACACACAGGAATAGAGGTTAACCTGCATAATCCAGATGTTTCTCTTTCTGCAAATAGTACTAAATTATTGGTACCAAATGGTCTTTGAACCTTGAGAAATCTAATTGTAGGGAATTACTCTTCTGCTTTGCTGGTGTTCATCAGAAGATGATCTTTGAAGCCTTCAGCATCTGTCAGGATGATCTTTGGAACCACATGAAATCTACCCTGAGAGGTGTCCTGGCACAGGGAGGGAGAGAATAATAGAATGGGTTTGGTTAAAAGCAACCTTAAAGATCATCGAGTTCCAACCCCCCTGCCATGTACTTCCCCAGGTCTTCCTTTTTCCCTTTTTGAAGATGGGGGGTTATGTTTCCCCTTTCCCAGTCAGCAGGAACTTCCCCAGACTGCCACGACTTTTCAAATATAATGGAAAGTGGCTTAGCAACATCACCCATCAGCTCCCTTAGGACCCGTGGGTGGATTTTGTCAGGTCCCATGGGCTTATGCACCTTCACATTCCTTAGATGTTCTCAAACCTGATCTTCTCCTACAGTGGGTGGTTCTTTATTCTCATAGCCCCTGTTTTTGCCTTCTGCAACTTGGGCGGTGTGGTTAGAGCCCTTGCAGGGAAGACCAAGACAAAAAAGTCATTCAATACCTCAGCCTTCTCCATATCCTTGGTGACTAGGTCTCCTGTTTCCTTCCAGAGAGGGCCCATGTCTTCCCTAGTCTTGCCTTTATCTCTGATGTATATTGTTGTTAAGAATAAGGTCCAGCATAGTTCCTCTCCTCATTGCTTCTCTACCATTTGAAGAAGAAAGTTGTCATCAACACATTCCAAGAACTTCCTGGATTTCTTGTGCCCTGCTGTGTTGTCCTTCC
>JAOXNO010000024.1:5672613-5691661 GCA_028565335.1 Limnodromus scolopaceus
AGGGATGGTGACTCAACCCCCTCCCTGGGCAGCCCATTCCAGTCTCTGACCACTCTTGCTGTGAAAAACTCTTTCCTAATGTTCAGTCTGAACCTCCCCTGTTGGAGCTTGAAGCCATTCCCATTTGTTCTATCGCTAATTACCTGGGAGAAGAGACCAAGAAACACTGCGGGTTGTGGGACGGGGACGCGCTTTGCGGTGCTGTCGGTCTGCTGCTGGCTTTTCAGCTCCACGGGCTTGCTTCCCTGCAAAAAGAAATGCAAAGAGGCAAAAAAAATTAAAATAAATAAAATAGAGGTTTTGGACTTAAAGCGTGCCGTCGTCAAGGCTGCCCGACGCTCGGTCAGAGGCTGTGAGCAGCATCCCCTGTGATGCTCAGGGATGCTGGGGGTTCGGAGTCAGCGGGTTTAGCAGGGAAGGCAGGAGTGCAAGTGTTTGCTTTGGGCAGGGTGGAGTTAAAAGCTTGGCTCTGGAACAGCAGGAATCTGCAGCGAGGTGAGCTCTTTGTGGATTTAACCAGCATTCCTGGACTGGTTTATACAAAAGGTGTTTGAACCCCAAGTCTCTTTGGAAGTCAGGTGTGGCTCCGGGGGAAATTAGCTTCTGACAGCTCCCAGGGGATGGGGAGGTGGGAAAGCCCGCAGGCAGAGACACAGGGGCTCTGCATTCCTCCTCATGTCCTGCTCCTGCCCTGTCTGAGTGTGAAGATGCGCTCAACAAGTGCTTGAGCAGAAAGCTGTTGTCAGCAGGTGAGTTATTTCCAGTAATGGGAAATCCAGGGCTGGGCACGTAGGGAGTATTTTGGCAGACCTGGGTGTTTTCTGTTACCTTCCTTACTGGCACTTCAGCAGAACAACTTGCTGTTACAGTCGCGGGGTGTGCAACTCCCTGCCTTTTGTTTTCATCCATCGTAAAGTACTTTGCCTCTAAGAGCCCGCAGATTTTCTTGTTAAAACTCTGTTCTCCAAGCTAGTCGTGGAGAAAGGCATGTGGGACCTGCTGGGCTGCACAGACGGGTCCGTCTTTGCTAGCACTTTAGTTTTGCTGTGATCCCCCCTTGCGTTTTCGAGGGATCGGTGCTGTGCTTGCAAGTGGATTTATTTCCACGCCAGCTTTTCCGTCAGGCCAAGCTGTGGTTTAGCGAGGGGAGCTGCTCCGGTGTGGCAGGCACCCACACAGGCACGCTGTGGCGTGGGCTTTTGGAGCCAGCCTAAGCAAATTGCTCTGGACACAGGTAAGGGGCGTCCTGCCACACGGGGCAAATCCCTTCCAAAGACACTGCAAAGATATCCACATCCCAAAGAGCTGGAGATGGAAGGGGTACCTGACGGCGGCACTAGATATGACAAATCGCTGTTGTCACATGAGTCAGGGAGAAAAGTATTTCATTCCTCAGCCAGCAGACACCTCTTTCCACTTAATCGGTACAGAAAGCGAGGCTAAGATCACCCTTGCTCTTTACCTTTAACCGTGAAGCTGCCTGGGGGAGCAGAAATCATCCCCGAGCAGGCAGAGCGCTGGCACTCGGTGGTGTCCTCCCTGGGCAGGGGTCCTGACCGGGGGAGCTGCTCCGGCCAGAGCAGGAAAGCTTCAAAATGGAGCATGAAAACAGCTGTTTGAGGTTGGATTGTGCCAGGCAGCGAGCGGCTCCAGCCTGGGTAACCTCCAGCAGGGGAGGGGAGGGGATTTGGTGTCGCTGGCTTGTTTGCATTTAGCAAATCTTTTTGGAGCTGCCTGGCTGTTGGAGCGCGGGTGACGCAGCCCGCAAGTAAATGGCAGTCGGCTGCATTTTGCAGCCGTCACATGGCTTTTGTTTGTGTTGGGATGGGAAAGCTTAGGAAGCAGGTTGGAAAAGCTTAGGGTCTTTTTTTATTTTTTTTCTAAAAGGGAAACCCATTGTTTTGTGAGAGAGCCAGGGAGAGCCTTGTGCTTTCCGCTGCACCACCAGACCAGGCAAAACTTAAAAACCCGACTCAAATTTCTGTCTAGAAGTAGCATTTCTCGAGGGTTAAAAATAGTGAGCAATTTAGCAGAAGAATATATCCAGCCTCAACGTAAGGCTGTGTTTCTTGGCTCTCGGGAAAGCACGCTAGGCTCACGCTCCATTATTCACAATAGTAACGACGTAGCTTTAAAAACTGGTGGTTTGATGCTTGAGGACTAAGACCTGCCTCAAAACAAACTCAGCTGAACTCTGGTTAAGTAAAAAAGTTGTGCTTTCTACCTGTGGTATTAACTTTTAAATTGTCTGGCACGATGCCTTTGCTTGCTGAAGCAGCGAGGGTGATTTACTGCTCCACTTGGGATTTCTGTGTACCCGTGGAAGCCTCAGGAAGCTCAGAAATGGTCTAGGAAAAGCATCTACTTGTGGTATATTTTCTAGATCTTATCTCTTCAAAATACACAGTTTTGTTTGGGAGGAATGGCTTTATATGGAGCTGCTCGGGGCTTGTTGGGGACTGGGGTGGGAAGTGCTGGGAGGGCGGTGGGGAACGCTGTTACAGGGCTGGTATGTGAAGTGATTTGTAGGTGGGGACACGAAGCCCTCAGGAAGACCTGGTAAATATTTTCCCTTGGGAAAAGACGCCTGGGAAAAGACCCTGGGAGAACAACACTAAAGAGTAGCCGGCTCCTACACACGGTCTGAAGGCATTTCTTCATCTGCCTGCAGCTGTTTTCCCGAGAAAAGCAGCTCGGTGGAGGCACTTAGCTTAGCAGGGGGGTTTGTGGTTGACTCCCAGAGCATCTCCCTCTTTCAGAGCAGCTCGCCCTGTCCTGGAAAGGGGGCAGAGTCACCAACAAAGAGCCGAAACTTAAAGAAAACCCTGCCGAGGACTCACTCTCTGCCCCAGCTGAAAATGCTTGAGATGAGGCCCCCGAAAGGGCTTTGCTGGCGTAAAGTCCCAAATTCCTCCTGCCCAGGGATCCTTATATATTCCAGTCCCAGGAGTGCGATGCAGCAGAAATATCTCCTGCCTCTCCCCTGACAAAACAGAAGCAGCCAAGCGCTTTCTTTAGCCTGGGCTGCTCTGGTTTGTTATAAAAAAATTTTTTTTTTTTTTTTTTGAGGTGCTGGTTCTACATATTTAGTCTTGAGGCAGCCCCTGCTCCATGTTTCCTCCTTGGGGCTCTTGCGAGAGGTCTCAGTGATTCTCAGTTTTTGGAGCATCTGTAAATGAACTGCCTTTAATTCTTAATGGAAGCCGTGGGGCTTTGCAGGGTGTTGGAAGGGGGCACTTGCTGGCTGGTGGTAGCAAAACCGAGGTCTTCTCTTGCAGGTGATGCTGACCAAAATCGAGATCCAAGGCTGTACCTGTTGGGAGAGTCCCACCACCCCGAGCAAGGCTTGACCACCGTTGGCCACTGGCCTCACCAGAGCACAAGGCACGCCAGGGAGGAGCCCTCAGCCAGTTCTCTAAGAAAGATTAAGTTTAACCCCACAGCGCAACACATTGTGATTAACGAGCACAAGGATGTCACATTTAATTGCTCCATCAAAGTACCTCAGCTGCTGCTCAGGCCGGACACCCCTGGCATTTCCTTGTGGAAGGATGGGAGGGAGCTGGACATGCAGGACCGCATTTCCACCAGCCACTTTGAGATCTCTGACGAGGAGGAGGTGTCAATGACCTCCACCTTCAGGTAACTAACTGGTGCCATCCTTCCTGGAGGGATGCTCTGAATGTTGGGTCCCAGGGAGAGACGGGAGGTCAGATGGTTAGCAGGAGTTTGGAACTGGGACTGTGACAGGCAGATGCTCCCTAGCCCCCAAAGCCTGGCTTTGCAAGCCCAACTTCTTCTTGGTATGTGCTGTGGGGTGGGTGGTACTGACTGAAACCCACTGCCAGGCTGGCAGTTTTACCGTGTCCTCCTGCGGGAACAGTGTGTGGGGCAAGGCTCCCTGCCAAAGCCCTGACATAGTCTCCCTTCTCTCTGGCAGCATCCTTGCGGCCCAGCGCTCGGATAACGGCTCCTACGTCTGCAAACTCAACATTTCTGGCATGGAAGTGGTGTCGGATCCCATCTTGGTGCAGCTGGAAGGTGAGATGGAGGAGGGCTAGGGTGCCCTGGCTGAGTGAGAGCCATGGGGACCACAACCTGGGAGCTGTGAGCTGTTCTCCAAAAATGGGGAGTCCTGCATGGAAAGGGGCTTGTTGCCAGAGCCTGGCATAGCCCTTGGCAGGAAGTTTGGGGTCGTTAATAGAGCTGTGTTGCCAAGCTCTCTGAATCTCTTGCTTCCCTGCTTGTGTCTGTGCAGGGCTCCCACACTTCATTCGTCAGCCTGAGAAGCTGAATGTCACCAAGAACACTCCCTTCAACCTCACGTGCCAAGCCGTGGGCCCGCCAGAGCCTGTGGAGATCTACTGGTTTCGCAACAATATCCAAGTCAATGAGAAGCCCCACATCTCCCCATCAGTCCTGACCGTGCCAGGTGAGCACAGCAGCATCCTTGCCACAGCCAGCTGGGACACCGCCGTGTGGCTGCTGGGAAGGGCAGGGTGGGAAGGTGTCTCGTGCCATCTCACAGCCTCTCCCTTTGGCCTCGCACCTCCTGTTAGGCAGAGGCTGTGGTCCTGGGCACCATCACAAGGTTGTTGCAGCCTGCTTCATTGTTGTGGGGCACTGTGCATTGCTGGCTCTTGGCTGAAAGCTCAGCACAGGTAAATTTCCCAGGAGGGCTGGCATAAAATATGGCCATCAAATCGTATACAGTGGAAGTCCAGCTTTGCAAAAGAGGTACCACAGAGGTACCAGTTTGCAAAAATGAGTCCCAGCCTGTTACTGCTCCATCCTCGGCAGTGGGAGCATGGCTTTGCCCAGCTCTGTCTGTGCCACTTGTTTGGCAGCCCTGGGGATGGCTCTGCCAGGGATGATCTGGAGTCAGGAACTCCCATCTAACCCTCTCTGGCTGCTGCTGGAAATTTCTTCCTTGGAAGAGGCAGGACACTCAAACTGCTCTTTCCTAAGAAAGAAGCAGATTTTTCCTCTAGCCTGTGGCCATGCCAGCAAGTACACTGCTGCTTTTAGGGGCTGTTTTACTGACGGTCCCCTCTTAGTATCTCTGGAAGACCTTGGATTGTCCCCTGCAGTGAGTCTCCATGCCAGCCTTGTGGAGCACAGGGAGAAAAATCCTTCATGTAACATAAAAGCCATCATGATTTTGCTGCGGAGGCAAAAGAGAGGAGGGATTTCTTGATTTGCTCATGAGAAGGCCACCAGCTAATTAGCAACCAAGCTATAACTGACTCGTCTTGGCATCCAAAGGCAGGCTTTAAAAGGCAGTGAAAGCCGGAAGAGTTGACTCATTCCTCTTGGATGTTCTCGCATCCGGCTGGCACCCGCTGGATCGGGTCATTTGAGCAGTCCCCCTCCTGGCCCAGGAGCCCCGTCAGAGGCACTGCTGCTGGTGTGAGCAAGTGCTCCGTGTGGCCAGTGCACCGTGGCCAGCCCTTCGCCTTGCAGCAGCAGCAAGCAACGTGCCCGGGAGGTGCCCTGCGCCTCCAGTAAAGCCCTGAGCACTGTTGCTGCCCAGGGTCATCTCGCAGTGGCCGTGCCAACACCCCAGGGGAAACAAGCAGCCGTCCGTTCTCGGGTATTTCCAGTGGCCCCCAAAAGCGGCCGTTCTCCCTTATCATCTGGGAGATTTGAGCAATCTTCGAAAAGCAATAAGTCATCTGATTCAAGCCATGGTGGTGGACTCTTCTGCTTTCTGCCTTTCCTTTTTTGAACACGAACCAAGTGCTTACTCAGGAGGTTGTGCAATGGCCCCACGGAAACGTACAGTCCTCCCCGCTGTGCCGCATCTGGCACTGACAGCACGCTCGTGCTTGCAGCGTGGAAGGTGGGTGACCTGGATGGCGGGGGTCACGCCGGGGCAGCGAGCGAAACAATGCCGTGAAGAGAAGCGACGAGCGCGAAATAGAAGGTCTTCTGTATTGCTGGGGAAAAAGAAAAAAAGCAATAGTGCAAGGAAGGGAGCCAGCAGGGTTTCCTGTGAGCAGCAGGTGGAGAACTGGTGTGATTTGGGCATTTTGCGCGGGTCCAGTGAACAGGTCCTGTTTTTTCCCTGGGCAGGTCTCAGCGAAGCGGCGCTGTTCAGCTGCGAGGCTCACAACAGCAAAGGGCTGACTGCGTCCAGCCCGGGGCAGGTCAACGTGAAAGGTAAGAGGGAACGCGATACTCACTCTACCTGATGACTACCTGTGTCCAAGCAGGAGATTTCCCGGTCTCCACACTTCCAAACGCTCACTTTACATGAGCTGAAGGAGATGTCTGTAGGACTCGCATGCTTATTTTCCCTTGTTTTGAACCTATATTTAAAATCAAGCGGGATGCACGTAGTAGCGGTTCTGTCATCCCAGTATCACCACCATGGGAAGAAGCACAAAAAACCACATTTGAAAGCAGAACTGTCAGCCCCGGAGCAGGTTTCGGAAGGGCTATATCACTCTTTTCCTTCCTTCACAACCAGGGTGGTGCTCACAATTTTCCATAGGAAATGATGAAAATTCTTGACATTCCTGGCGGAGGCCACTCCGGCAACGTGAGGAAGGTGTTCCCCAAAATATGTCATTGCCTCTAAGCAATGCAGAGTGCTCTTTCAGCTCACAAATATAGAACATGGTCAAAATAGTCCTGCAAATGACTTTTTTCTGCTTCCATGTCCAGTGGTCTGAAACGTCCTCAGTACGCGGCTGGAGGATGCCGCTGTGGCTGTGCCCAGGACAGTCCCTGGGGTTCACACACAGTCGGACTGAGCCCCAGGAGCTGCCAGGGGGAAGCCAGATGTACCGTGTTTATGATTAGGCCTCCAGCTGACTGCCCTTGGCTTTTCCCTGCAGGAATACCATCCGCACCCGCCAGCGTGCATGTCCTCAATAGGACAGGTCACAGTATTGCGGTATCCTGGGTGCCCGGCTTTGATGCGTTCTCTGCCTTGAACAGCTGCAGCGTCCAGGTAAACATCTGTAACCCCCCACTTGCCCCTGCAACCCCCCTCGCACAGACGCGGGTGGAAATCAGTGTTGTTTGGCGTGAACCGCGTGGATTTGACCAGGCTGTTGGTTTGGGCAAATAGAGTTGGACATTCCCAATGGCATTGAAAGGGGAAGCTGTCGTGCTGTCCCACCTGCACCCTAGGATCCGGGAGGCTGGGCAATTTGTGAGGCATGGTGTTGAGGAGTCCAAGTTGAGCAGTGAGCAGAGTCCCCACATGCTGGGACCTGGGGCACCTGGAGCACCACCAAGGTGGTCAGGAGGCTTGGAAGGAGCTTCTGGAGACCAGTGTGGCAGCTTTGCTCTGCCCACTGCAAGAGGGAGGAGTTGGTGGAAGGGGTCTCACGGGGAGACTGGCACAGGGAGCATTAAGCAGGCTTTTGTCCTGAGAGTGGGGTGGTTGAGTGGGGGCAGAAAGAAGGGGCGATGGGAACGGGCAACCCATCTGGGCTCAGCCCTGTGAAGTGTGCAGGAGCAAGCTGCAAGAATCTCCCCTCGGGCGAGACAGTGAGGGTGTCGTGACTCTTCATGGAGAGATGCCCAGAACTGCTCCAAGCAGCACTTTGGGGGACTTTGCGAGCTTTGAGTTGCTGCAGGCACATGCTTGTCCCAACTTATACCTCCTGGTCAAACGCTTCCCAACCAAGCATACTTCCTGCTGGGGTTTGGAGGTTTCTCTTGGCTCTTCACTCCTTGGAAGCACTGGGAAGGAGCTGAGGGATTGCCTATCTCCTGGACAAGTCAGGGAATGCCATCTCCACGGGTACAGCCCTGCAAGTAGTTTCCAACTGCTCTTTCTGTTTGACATTGCCGGGTTCCACAGTTCAAGCCCATTGTTTGCTCTCTCGTGGATAGTATTTTTTTACTGGCTAATCTACAGTCCAGCTGAGATAACACGTGGAGAGAGGTGATGTTTGAAGCCAGGTAAAAGTGAAAGGAGTTGCAGGGAGGAAAGGTACCAGAGCTAATATTAGCACCACATCCACTGCTGCCTTCCAGTTGGAGCTCAGGAAGTGGGGTGGAGAGCCAAGGAATTTCCTATGACTTAACGTTCACAGTCTGTCATTAGGAAATAGCCTTTCGAATTGGAAAACAAGGCCTGATATCTGGCAAAAACACAGCTGTGACTAAGCCTTTTTTCTCCTGTCCCCTTTGATAATTCTCTCGCTTGGGTAGCGTGGCCCACCAGCCAAGTGACTCATTTCTGACCATGCTGGTGCTTAAAAGGGAATCGCACCTGGCAAGTTCAAGCCACTTCAATTTGCAAAAATCCTAATTTTTCAAAAATACATTGGTCCGATGGATTCCCTCCAGAAGAGGAGTTGAGGATTGAGATAGCTGAGATGTGCTCAGGAGCTCAGGAGAACAGCCAGTCCCAGTAGTGCTTTCAGAAGTGGCTTGCGTGTTCATCTGATTGCTGCTCACCTCCCCCAAAGCATCTAGCAATGGCTTGGGGATCTTCTCAGCTTTAGGAGTCTGAAGGCTGTTCTCTTTCATTTTTGCTGGTGTTGATGCTGAGACCATGCTGTGCACCCTGAGCTACCCAGAGGGTATGGTTGTTCCTCAAGCAGAAGGGCAGCTCTCCTGCCACCCCCAAATCCTGCATGGAGGCTTCTGAGAGGACTTGTATGACTTTCTGATTGTGGTTCACGCTGTAACATGTCCTGTGGGTTGTCTTCCAAGTTAACTGTCTCACTTGCACTGGCGTCCCTCATTCTTGCCCTTCCCTCTTTCCTCCCACCATCCCGGCTCTGGCCACTGGTTCATGGTGCTTCCCACAAAATGAGAGGCTTTCTGGAGAGCTGCAAGGACTGTGTGGGCAGCTACATGGGCACTCAACAGCCACCCCTCTGGGGAGAGAGCAAGTTCTCTTTGTGTAAAATCCGTGCCTTGTTTTTAGTACGTTTAATTCACCCATCCTGCTAAATGTAACGATGGAGTCTGACGAAGTCTGTGATTAGTGCTGTGATATCTGATGGCGATAGGTCCCGCAGTCTAATGATGTGTTGCATGAAAAAGGACTTCCCTTTTGTTTATTTGGGACTTGTTGCCTGGAAATGTTATTGGGTGCTTCTCTTGCTCCACGCCCCAAGAAACAGCAAATTGTCCCTCCTTCCTCTTTTCCAAAGTGATGGTGATTTCACACATCTCTGCCACGTCCCCACTGCGACTCTTGCTCTGCATGCCTTGGAGCCCTCGCCCTGACCCCCACGAAGGGCCTGCCGTCAGCTTTCTGCTCGGCAGAGATGAGCCAGCGTGCAGGAACAAGGTCCTGCTGGTGTTTGGATGGGAGGCAGGGCTCTGGGGGCTGTTTACAGATGTAAAATCCCTGCCATGTGTCTCACCCTGCAGGTTGTTGCTGACTAATCCCTGTTTGTGGAATGATTTTTCCGTTAAGGTCAAGGAAGCTGTTCCACGAAGCAACCTCTCACTTCTGCTCTTCAACACCTCGGTGCCTCCCCACGTGTATCACATCCAGCAGCTGGGGCCCATGGCGGACTATAACATCCGCGTTTCCTGCGGGAACGAAGTCGGCTGGTCGGCGTTTAGCCCCTGGATAACCGCCAGCACCACCGAGGGAGGTAGGAAATGAGCAGCGAAGACTGAGAAGGGTTTCCCTGCCACGGTCACGCAGCTGTGCTTTGTGCAGGACTCTCTGGGTGAGATGCTCATCCAGAGCCGTGGTTGCTTACCGGGTAGGCCATTTCGACTCTGTTGACTGGGGAAAGGAAATTTACCCAAGGGTGGTCACCTGCTGGAATTATTAAAGGCTGTGAGAAATACTGTGTGCTCTCTGGTTGAGCTGCAGCTCATTTTCCATCAGCCAATTCTCTTGGATTCCTGCAGCTCCAACGACCCCGCCACTGAACGTCACAGTGTCATTCAACGAATCCAGCTCCTCCCTGGAGATCCGATGGATGAAGCCGCCCCTGAGGAGGATCCATGGGGAATTACAGGGCTATCACATCTGGTACAGGTGGCAGAACTCCAAGGGGTTGGTAAGTCACCAGTGGATGGGGAAGAATGGCTACAGCCTAAAAAAAATCCCATCAGGCATAAAGCAGGGATGTCCACTTTGGTCTTGGTGCTTCCATACATTCCTTCTGAGCTTATTTGCCTGCTGTCTTGTGCTTTTATCTGGGCGTTTTTAATACAAGTGGTCTCTCTTGTGTGTGTCTATGTAACTCATGGTAATGCCCTAAGTCATTAATATGGGGAAGAAGCAGTTCTGCTTGAAGGAGACAAGGGGTTTGCTACCACGGCTCCTATTCTCTAAAACAGAAGCGAGACGCTCTTCCTGATGTTAACCATCTTTGGTATGGCCTTTGGAGTGGCAGTCAAGGTTTGGCAGCGTCTCTTGGTACTTTCAGCAATGGAGTCAATCATAAGATGTTTGGGAGAATTTGTTCCCTGGCTTTTGGATCGTTCCTTACTCAGATGGGATTTATTCTGTGCATTAACTCATCTGCAAACCCATGGCACAGAGTTTCATAGCTCAGGGAACATTTTGGGATGGGGGGGCCTGGCCACGAGGGTATGAAGTCATCTGACACAACCTTGCTTGCCTTTCCCAGGATTTGGGAAGTAGCCTTCAGGAATTTGCTAGGGCAAGGTTGGCCTGACCTCTCAGGCAGCCCTGGCTCATCTCAGCTCCTGGGCAGAAGAGCATCCTGTCCAGGCTCTGCCAGTGGTTGGGGAGCCTCTGGATAATTGCACAGATGTATCCAGCTGTCGCCTCCGTGCTGTGGTTTGGTCTTCCTCTGTCCCAGGCTGAAAGCACAGAGAGGCACTGATGGCCTGAACCCAGGGTGGAAAAAGTGACTCACACCCTATTTTTTGTAGGATGCTGCATTTTCTGTTCTCCTTTTGTGCCTCTGAAAAAGAGTATGCATAGATCCAGCCTGAATGAACTCAAGGAAACAATATTATGGTCTTGTGACTAGCCTTGAAAAAAAAAAATGCTGACATATTTGTTCTCTCAAGCAGTAAGCAAAAAACAGGACTTGCCCTTTGAGCACTGGGAGACTATCTTTTGTTATTGTTGTTGTTGTTGTTGTTGTTGTTGTTGTTGTTGTTTATATATTTCCCCAGTCAAATGCTTATGGGGTGAAATTTCTGCTTGGGTTCCTGGTCAATAACTGTTGTCATTAACGCTGGCTTTCATAGGGCTCAGAAAGCCCACCTAGCGGGGAGCAAGATGAGGAGGGAGGCAGCTGTGCGAGGGACCGTGGCTCTCTGCAGACCAGAGGAAGCAGTTGTGCTGTTGTGTTTGTTGCTGATCTGTTTCGTCAGCCCCCAGGTTTACGGACGGCAAAAATGTGTGTCAGAGCCAGCCGAGGGCAGGGGCCAGCCTGTCTTCTTGTAAGGGCTGTTGCAGAATTAAGAGGCACGGGAGCGGCTGGAACCTGAGCCATAACCTTTCTGCAGAGCACCAGGGGCTGGTTCTCCCACGCAGCCCCAGGGGTCTCCTGAACTGATGGACAGACAGTCTGAAGCACAAGAGCAACGTGCTGGCTGTCGAGGGGAGCTCTGATTTCTCAGAAATAAAGTCTCTTGAGTTTTGGCCCTTCACAAGCTGAATGTGAAATGCCCCAAAATAACCTTTGGTTTAACAACCCAATAAAGGCGGGGGGTCCTGTATTTCTGTACCAGCAGGGCCACCTGCAGGCTTCTTCTTTCTCCACAACCAGCTTAAAAGCTATTTTAAAAACTTCAAAGAAGTTACTTTATTTTATTCTTAAACCAGTAGTTCTTGTTTGAGCCAAGGCTGCCGGAGCTGCGACGTGAAGAAATTCCTCAACTACCGCAAGACTCATAAAAAAACATTAACTTTGTGAGTTCTGTCCTGCCAGAAGAGCAGTCTGCTTTGCCAGCGTGCTCACGCTCTCCACGATCCGTTTGATAGATGACACACAGTTTGACAGAGGACTCTGTCCTCAGATGACACAGCGGAGCTGTGTGTGATTTGACAGGATCCTGGGGCAGTTCTAGGCTGGCGGTAGGGAAGGGATCTCACGTGCCTTTCTCCCGAAGGATGCTGTGAGTGTGAGGTAGAGGAAAGCAGGAGCGGGGGAGCAGAGGCAGCAGCTCTGATGGCACAGACACGCTCCTGGGGCTGGGGCATGTTTCACATCCATTTCTGTGGCTTTTTTATGACTGTGAACAGAAACTGGTTCCCTCTGAGCAGCTCCGATTTCCTCCTCCTCGCCCGCCGATCCCCCTCGGCTGCTGCCCTTGCTCGGCCACGTGAGGTTCAGCCAGGGTAAGGAGCTGGGCTCTGCTGGCCGCAGCAGCCCACCAGATGTTTTGGACGCCACTGGGCAGCTGTTTTGCAGCTGGGGGTTGGCGGAGGGCGGCAGCAGCAGCACTTTCTCAGCTGAAGAAGACCAGGAAATGACAGGGAATTTGCAGGGAAAGACTCACTTGTGTTTTTACCAAGGAAAAAGGTCTGTGCCATGGGGCATGCTGACTCCTGCCTTGTCACATGGCAAGGAAACACGCCTTAAAACTGGAAATATTATTAGCTTGACACAAAACCACACTTGGTAATATCTGCCCTAAGATCTACTTTCTGTGGCAGGGCACTTGAGCGATCAGATCAGGAGCAGCGTGGCTGAAAGCAGCCGGAGATGCTCTGCCGAGGAGCCGTGGTGGCGAGTGCCGAGGCTTCGTGGGTGCTGCCTGGCACGAGCCACAAGGCATCCCCGGCTGGCAGCGGAGAGGGGGGGCGAGCCTCCGCTGGCAACGCTGGCCGCAGTGAAGGCTGGGGGTCAAAACGCATGTTACCATCAGTGTGTGAAATGTTTTCCACAAGGAAAACCCTTCCTTGTGAGGTCGCTTTCCTGCCTCTTCTCTGGCTCAGGCTGCTGGTCCTGCTGCTGCCGACAAGCAGAGAGCAGCAGCAGCGGCACGAGGTTTGGATGGGAAGGGCTCCACAGCCCCTTTCCAGATTCCATCCGGCTTTTGTAATCAGGGCTGTTGGTCTCCGTAGCGCAGCTTGATGCTGCGTTTCCTCTGGGCTTGGGAAAGCAAAGCAACGCAGAAGTTTGACAAGGGGATCTCACTAAATCTCCAGGTTTCCGTCCCGCTGTAGGGACGGGCCGCTGTCTCCCTGAGCCCAGACTTCTCTTCCCTTCCTCTCTCCAGCAGAACGTCTCCGCTGAGGCCCGGCAGAACGCCAGCGTGGCCATCCTGCCTGTGGTGGCCACCAACGCCACCTGCTCTGTCCGTGTGGCTGCTGTCACCAAGGGGGGAGTGGGACCTTTCAGCAGCCCAGTGGAGGTCTTCATCCCTGGCAGCGGTAAGGAGATGCCCATTCCTGCCCGCGCAGCGTGCGTGCAGGGGCGGGTGGTGAGGACGTGTGCAGGATGTGCTTTCCTTGCCCAGCCAAGGCCATTTGGCATCCCTCCAGCCTCTTTCAGATGCTGTCCCTGTCGGCCAGGCTATTGGCCAAGAATCCGGGACCTTCGGCGTGCTTTGGTAGCCAGGAGAGACTTCCTCTCTACATGCAACCTTGCTCCTCGTGCCCTCTTCTCCCGTCTAACCCTTTGGGCTTTACTGGGTTTGGTTTCAGCCCCTGAGAAATCCTTCCCCAGTCACTGGGTGCTGCAGGCTGACTCTTTCCTGGCTCCATTAATGGGATATTTTCTTAGGATTAATAACCTCCGCCCCCTCTTCGACTCCAGCCTCTGGGAACGCGGACTCCTTTATCATAGCCCTGGGCTTTATCTGCGGGACAATTGCTGTCGGGCTGATCCTCTGCTTGACTGTGGTCATCCAGAAAAGATGCGTGGAAACAAAATACGGGTAAGCCGAAGGGAAAAGAGCTTGCAGAGGTGCCCTGAGCTGGCCAGGTGGCAAGTGCGTGGGGCACAGACAGGCAGGGTGGGTGGCCAGCAGCCCACGCTGGACGTGGGTGGAAGGCTGCTGCCTCCGGTACTGACATCATTCCCACAAATGGCATTTTTTTATGCCCACGGTGAGAGACTGAGTATATTTTTACTGCAGCGACGGTACTTCCCCCTCTCTTCTTTAGCTCAGCAGTTCACCTTTCGCTCACTTTTCCTATTTTTTAAGGGAAGTAAACTTGTGCAACTTGGTTTGGGAGGGTGGACTTGGCATTTTGACGCAGAGGTGAGAGAGCAGATATGTATAATATCCTGTTTCCTGTGGCCTAGAGAAACCCCTCCTGCCTCATCACATGCCAGATCTGTCTGGGTCCAACGTCTAAGCGTGGCACCAGCCCTGTCGGGCAGAGGGACTGCCACTGGGCTGCATAAGTGGTGTTTTAATGATGTGGACAAATGACTTTCTGCTACAATAAGCTGATGCTGCTCACTCAGCCTTGTGACTTTCTTAAGTGACATTTAACTGCCCTGTGCTACTGCTTCCATTAAACAATTGTGGTGCTCGCTGCCTTTCCTTTAAGTGCTACCACTTGAGTGTCTCCTGCCAAGTTGGAAATGTGACACAATTAACTCCTTTGGAAGAGCATCGTTTCAGTCAGGGAGATTACTGAGCTTGTAAAGGAATCCCACCTGCTCTGATCTCCCATGGCATCACCTCCATCCCAGTTTGGAAACTGGTAGTACATTAGGAACCCTTTCCTAACCGGTGTAGCATTGTCGCTCTTCCCTTGCAATGCTAGCTCCTTGGGAGCTCTTGAGCATCTGCTGTGCTTTTGTTTCCCGGAGCTGGACCTCTGCACAGTCCCATGCTAGAGGGGTCGCACAGCATCTCCCAGCAGCACACCCATCACCGCTGTTTCGGGGCCATGGTGTGAAGCTCCCTTTAGTTTCTTTTTGGCCAACGGACAGGGGTTACCCATGCTAACAGAGAGCATTGTCAGGCTGGAGTTGTGCATCAGGCAAGAGAAGAGATCTCTTTCGGAGGTGGTAGATCTGGGCACCATAATTCTACCAGTACAGACTGCGCTCTGAGTAGGAAATGAGTATCCCATTTCCTTCCCCAAAAAAAACCTCTGTGACTCAGCCCTTGATAGATCAGCCTTGTTTATCAAGTGGCTGTTCTGCTCAGACGTTGTAAGCCATGGCACTGATCCAGTAAGAGGGAAATGAAAAAGATTAGGGTGAGTGTACGTTTCCTTCTTCACTACTGATACCCCTGGCAGTGCTGTGGTTGCCCGCCCCTGCAGTGGTTGTTCCTATATCGGAGGAGAAGCAGCCACATGTGGCCCAGCACGGTCTGTTTTCTGTCCCTCCAGGAATGCTTTCAGCAGAAACGACTCAGAGCTGGCAGTGAACTACACGGCCAAGAAGTCCTACTGCCGGAGAGCTGTTGAACTTACACGTAAGCATATTTTTTTTTCCCCCGCAAGGAGGTTATCACAGCAGTGATTCGTCTGCAGGTTGGAGGTGACCTGAGCTTCTGTTCCCCTCTCCCACAGTCAGCAGCCTGGGCGTCAGCAGTGAGCTCCAGCAGAAGCTGCAGGATGTTGTCATAGACAGGAATGCTCTCAGCCTGGGGAAGGTCCTAGGAGAGGGTGAGTGCTGGGTCTGGAGACCTGGGGATGGACATAAGGGGTAAGGGCTGCCACCGTTACTTACATCCTCCCCCAGCTCCAGGCCCAGGGGATGTGAGGGAGATGGTGGGTCAGGATGACCAAGTGCCAGGACCCCTGGGTCTATGTCCTCCTTCTGCCACTGATGAGACACAAGCCTCCCTGTCATAGGCTTTTGGGGATGATGTCTCCGTTTTAGAGCATTTCAGATCTTCAGTGACACAGTGGAGTGCTGTCCTGAAAGGCGGTGCTCCGGGCTGCGGATAAAGCGCTTGCTTCTTTCCCGTGATGCAGGGGAGTTTGGGTCGGTGATGGAGGGGCGTCTCAGCCAGCCCGAAGGCACCCCACAGAAGGTGGCTGTGAAGACCATGAAGTGTAAGTCATCACCCTGACCTCGCAGAACTTGATGCTGTTTGTCCCAGTGGGTGCCAGCACTCCTGCCAACCATCTCAGGTGGTGCTCTCTGCATCCCGGCGCCATTTTGTGGGGATGCTGGCCTCTTTACCACAGCTCCTGGTGCCAGTCAGGAAGGAGCACTCATATCAGACAGCCAAGGATGGCAGAGACATCCCGGTGGTCCCTTCCCCCTGGCCCATGCAGGAGCTGTGCTGTGAAGGGAGACGGCAGCAGTGATTTGTGATGTTAAAGCTCTTGGGGTTTTAAACCTCCTCCTTTTTCTCTGTGTCCCAGTGGATAACTTTTCCCAAAGGGAGATAGAAGAGTTCCTCAGTGAAGCAGCATGCATGAAGGACTTTGACCATCCCAATGTCATCAAGCTCCTAGGTATGGGTTGTCACTCCCCGCCCTCCAGCTGGGATTTGGGCTGGGGAGCCTGACTGGGGGGTGCTCAAGTCCCCCCCAGGTGTCTGCAGGGAGAGTGCGGTGCCTTTGCCCCCAGGGCTGTGGCGACCTGTCTGTGTTTTCCAGGTGTGTGCATCGAGCTGAGCGCCCAGCAGGTCCCCAAGCCCATGGTGATTCTCCCATTCATGAAATACGGTGACCTGCACAGCTTCCTACTTCGCTCACGACTGGAGATGGCCCCTCAGGTAACGAGCGCAGGGAACAGAGGGCCCTGTGTCTGCGAGGAGCAAGGTGGGACTGTGTCTATTTTGGGGACGAACCTGCCTTTGTTTTTCAAGAACATCGAGAGGACGGTTGTAGTCCTGCTTCCTGCCTTTGTAAGGTGGCAGCAGTGGAATCCAGCTCCACGAAAGCCTGTGGAGTTCTCACCTTCCCTTCTCCAGGCTGAACAAGCCTAAGTATCTCGGTTTCTCCTTTTACACCATCTCCTCTAGCCTCATCTTAGTGAGCTCCCCTGGGCTTGCTCCGACCCGTCATTGCCTTTCTCCTTCTGAGGAGCCCCAAACGGGATGCAGTATCCAGATGTGGCCTCACCAGTGCCAAATTAATGGGAAGAGTAGCTTCTCCCGACCCGCTGGCTGCTCTCTTGCTAATGCAGCCTGCTCTAGGTTGGCCTTTTTTGGCCCAAAGGCACGCTGCTGAGCCACACTCAGCTTGCTCTACGCCCGGAGTCCTTCTCTGCAGCCAGAAATATGCGGTCTGAAGGCAGCCGGTGGGAAAGGCAGTAAGGAAGGAATGTCTGTTTGCAGACTGGACTCCAGAGGTGCGGAAAGAGGAGGTGGGGGTGTGAAGGGTGCTACGGCAAAGCACGGAGACAGTGCTTGGTGTTATTTCTAAAATAACTGGCCCCACACCTGCAGCTTCTGCAAGCTTGTGATTGGGTACGTTTTACGGTTCCAATGGGGGTGAGAGAGTCCAGGGCGGCTGCTGCTGCTGCTGCTGCGGGCTCCTTGTGCTCTCTGAGGTTAGGGAGGCCACTAGGACGTCAGCCGGCAGCCTGGACAGGGAAGCTACATGTGCCTCCTAAAGGTCTTACGGTGTCTAACCTGCACCTTCTCTTCCCAGTTTGTGCCCCTGCAGACACTGGTGAAGTTCATGGTCGATATCGCCCTGGGGATGGAGTATCTGAGCAGTCGGCAGTTTCTCCACAGGGATTTGGCAGCTCGAAACTGCATGTGAGTTTGTTTTCCTCTGCTGTGTCCTGGATAGATGGACACCAGTGGAAGCCTTGTGGTTTTACAGCACAATTTGGCTTCCTTCGATAAAACCTCCTTCCGTCTTGAGAAACGTGGGAGAAGAGCTCAGCCTCGGGTTTCTGCTCCCGAAGTTGGCACGTCAAACGTTTCTGTCTTGCCGTCCCTGTTTCTGCCTGACAGGTTACGGGACGACATGACGGTGTGTGTGGCCGACTTCGGTTTGTCGAAGAAGATTTACAGCGGCGATTACTACCGCCAGGGCCGAATAGCAAAAATGCCAGTGAAATGGATTGCCATCGAGTCCCTGGCTGACCGTGTCTACACCACCAAGAGCGATGTGGTAGGTCCACATGGCCGGGTAGCCAGGTGGCGGGAGGCAAGGGCTGGGGACCCATCCCTGGGTTGGGTCGTCTGCCCTCGCTGCTCTTCGTTATGGCTGGTCTTGTGCCCTGAAGCGCAAGGCCGGAGGAGCAGGAGGCTGTCTGGTACAGGAGGGGCTGACCTTCTGCTGCCTGCCCAGTGTCCTGGAATAGGTTTATTGAGTGAGCTGCTTGCCTCTCCCATGGCATTGCTTATTATTTCCAGTTTTGGGGAGGGCAGGACTGGAGCGACAACTCTTAGCATTGTGTGAGGGCCCACTAGACGCTGGGCAGTGACCTTTCCCCATGAAAAGACTCATTCATTCCCCCTGGAAATGTCCTTTCAGTGTGCTTTCCCTTTGTCCCCGCAGTGGGCATTCGGCGTTACCATGTGGGAGATAGCGACCCGGGGGATGACGCCGTACCCAGGAGTGCAGAACCACGAGATCTACGAGTACCTCTTCCACGGGCAGCGCCTGAAAAAGCCCGAGGATTGCTTGGATGAGCTGTGAGTATTGTAACCCCGGCCCCGGGCTGTGGCACAGCCTCTTTGCTCTCTCTCTGCCCGCAAACAACCCGTGCATCTCTCGCCCCCGGCTGAGGTGGATTCTGGGGGGTGCTGCTCTTTGGGCTTTGTGGCTCTTGGTTGCTGATGTCCTTTCTTTTAGGACCCAGCAACTGCTTGTGCTGTGGATTCGTGGCTTAGCACTGAATGCGGGTGAAAGCCTGCAAGGCTGTGCATCACGGTGCAATTAAAGGTTGTCCCAGTTCGCCCGTGCTCCCACCTGGCTGCAAACCTGCTTCTCCAACTGGAGTAAGACAGGTCTGTACCGCAGAGGGAGTCACCTCCCACCTCACGCCCTCCATTTCTCCCACAGCCCCCAGAAATAACAGTTACTAAAGACTGATTTAAAAAAAAAAAAAATACGGCAAGGATTTAACCTTTTCTTCCTTGTGGGGTTGACAGGTAGGGAGCTTACAAGAACACACATGTAGGTTTGCTCTCAGAAGAAAGCTGGCCAGAATCCCCCTGTACTGGGCACTGGTGAGGCCCCACCTCGAGTACTGTGTCCAGTTTTGGGCCCCCTACCACAAGAAGGACATTGAGGTGCTGG
>JAOXNO010000024.1:5695683-5707011 GCA_028565335.1 Limnodromus scolopaceus
GCTTTCTTGGGGGGGGAAGGTCTCCTCTCCTCTTCCCTTCCCTCCCCGTCTGCCCGCCCGCTCCTCGCCCGGCGGAGCGCTCTGCCGCCCCGGCAAACAGGTGGGCAAAGCCCGGGGTGGGGGGGGGGCAAAGGAGGGGGAGATCAAACAGGCCTTAAACCGGGCCCGATTCCTTTTGGGCTCTGTTTTTCCTTCTTACCCTGTACCTGAAGTCACCACCGAGCACACCGGGGGGGGGGGGACACCAAAGAATCCTCCCTATTTTATGGGGGAGCGGGGGTTTACTGCGGTTCGGCATCCCCCGGGGAGATCCCGCTGGCTTTTGAAGTCAAAACCGGCCCTGACAAAGAGCTGTTTATTAAAGCCAGCTCCGTGCCAGGCATCTGTTTGCTTTCGCCTCCCTCCCTCTCGGTGTGAGGCACCCCAGAGCTGCAGGCACACACTGCCTCACCCCCACCAGCAGCCCGTGACCCCCCAAAACCGCACAAAGGGGAGCAGAGGACGACACACCGCTTGGGCTGGCTTTTGTGTCTTCTTGGTAAACCCTGAGCAGCTATTTGGAAACAGAATAACTTCACCCCTGCACAGCGCAGGCGGGAAAGAAATCCCTTTGCCCAGGTGGGCTGGAGCTCAGCACCTCTGCTCCTTTCCTGGAGCTCCTTTGTCCCCGGTCCCGTGCCACCCAGACCAGACCTTGTGTGCTCTCCTCCATGCACTCTGTAAACCTCGGAGCTCTAAAATTGGCTTGGCTTTGCTCAGCCCTTGCTCTTTTTTTTTTTTCGTGTTTCAGTCAATTCCACAGGAAACCTATAATAACGATGCCTGTCTCCTGCATGAGTCAGTCCCATGGTAGCGACTGGTTTGCAGGCAGGAGTCCCACCAGTGCTCCTGGCCCCAGCAGAACTCACAAGACAGCTGTTTTCCTCTTATTTTGTAATGTGGAAGTGGGACAGGGCTGTAGCTCCAGCAGGATGAAACATGAGTTATGGCATCTCTCCCAGGGCTAACAAAGCGATTACAGCCCCGCTCGTAGCGCTGTGTTACCCGCTGAGGTGCAGGAGAGCGTGGCCCAGCTAAGGACTTCTTGCATAGGCTAAAAAACCTCCTGCATCTGGGTAAATGGGAGGGGAAAACAAAAAATAATCAGATATCCCGGGGGACCTTTGATGCTGCAAAGCTCCTGCGGGAGCACGTCTCTGCGGCGGGGGCAGGCTGCACGCAGCAGGTTGGGTCCCGGCTGGCTGGGGCTGGAGAGATGTCCCCATCCCCACAGAGCTGCCTCAGCAGGCAGCAGCTCCTGGCTGCCATCCGGCAGATGCAGCAGCTGCTAAAGGGGCAGGAGACGCGTTTCACCGAGGGCCTCCGCGTGATGAAGAGCCGGCTGAGCACCCTGCACGCCTCCCTGGCCAAAGCTGCCCCCGAGCCGCCAGCTGGTGAGTCCTCCCTGCCTCCCAGCATTTGCTGTTGTGGCCTTAGAGGATGCTAGGGGGGACAGGTCAAGATGCTCAGGGCTGTCATAGGTGGAGATTTGGGCGTCTCCACAGATGGAAATACCTGTTCCTGGTGTTGGCAATTCGTGCTTGTGAATTCGAGCACTTCTCCAGCCTGGTGAGACGTGGTGAAGCTCAAAATCCCACAGCTGGAAGGCAGAGAGCTCCTGGCAAACCGCTGGAGGCAAGTGTGCTGGAAACCCATGTCTCCAGCAAAAGACCCACATTCCTGTGCTGGGAGCATGAGAGGTATGGTAAGAATGCCACCAGCCCCCTTGCCAGTGATGCTCAGCATCCCTGCTGGGCTTTCACCGTGGGGCTGGGTGTTACTGGTTGACCCCAGCAGGCCAATAGTTGAGGAAAATAACAGTTAAAGAGGAGGTGTTTGAGGAACTGGGCGAACCATGGGCCAGGTAGACTTGGGGACAGGAAAGATGAGGAGGTGGTCCCCCAAAGCACCCACCTGAACACTGACCCCCCTCCCCAACGGTGCTCTTGCAGTCTCCTGCCCTGCGCTGCAAGCCCCCGCAGATGGGAAGAAGTTTGGCACCAAGTATTTGGTGGAGCACGAGGTTCACTTCACCTGCGACCCGGGTTTCCAGCTCCTGGGCTCCAGCACACGGATGTGCCAGGCCAACGGCAGCTGGACTGGGCAGGAGCCCCGCTGCGCAGGTAGTGCTCCGGGCTGCCACGGCCGTGGCTGGGAAACTGCTTTGTGCCCGTGTCTGCCCGTGGGCACCATTCGCTAGAGCGGGATGCAATTTGGGCTCATTTAAACATGGGGAATCACTGGGGTTCACCAAACTGGAAGGTATCACAGCTGAGTCCCAACCAGCCAACATCCTGTGGATGCTACGGATCCCACAGTACCCCAAAGCTGGTACTTTGGGGTTTCTCATCCTCAAGGAAAGCTGGAAATGACAGCTGGAGCCTACCTGGAGCTCAGCAGCACAGATGAGGGGAGAAGGCATCGGTGCTACGATGGCTCCCTGAGTCACAGCCAACCTTCACATCGGGGTATGGCCGCAGCATCGGGAGCAGCCGGTGCCCGAGTTCAGCAGAATAAATGGTTATGATAGAATCATAGAATCACAGAATCATTCGGGTTGGAAAAGACCCTTGGGATCATCGAGTCCAACCATCTACCCTACTCTACAAAGTTCTCCCCTACACCATATCCCCCAACACCACATCTAAACGACTCCTAAACACATCCAGGGATGGTGACTCAACCCCCTCCCTGGGCAGCCCATTCCAGTCTCTGACCACTCTTGCTGTGAAAAACTCTTTCCTGCCAGGGGGTACCAAAGCGGCCCGGTGTGCGTGGCGCTCCTGTGGCTTACTTCCCAAAATAAAATAAAATGAAATGTGGCTGCTTTTTTTTTTTTGCTTTTTTTTTTTTTCCAGAAATCAGCGAGTGCTCGAGCAGCCCCTGCCAGAACGGTGGGACATGCCTGGAGGGGCTGAACCAGTACAAGTGCCTCTGCCCCCAGCAGTGGACCGGGGCTGCCTGCCAGTACCAGGCGCAGACGGGTGGGTGACCCCCTGCCAGGGTGGGTGACCTGCCACTCCCCAGGCGTATTTCAGCACCCCATCCCATCATGCCAAACCCCATCCCGTGGTATGTGTGTGTGTGTGTGTGTGCGTGTGTGTGTGTGTGTTTTCCCCAGCTCCCCCCACCTGGAGCGTGACGGACGACCCGGCGTTCAGCCGCCAGCCCCGCTGCGCCCAGATCGACCAGACCCAGCACTGCAGCTGTGAGCCTGGCTTCCACATGAGCGGCACGGCCGCCAACGGCCTCTGCCAGGGTGAGCCACGCCGCGGGGGGACCCACAGGCTGGGGTGGGCTGGGGGATCTCGGCCACGCACCTGCCTGCTCCCCTCGTCTCTCCACAGACCTCAATGAGTGCGAAGTGTACAAGCGGGAGGGGGGTCCCCGGCTCTGCGCCCACGTCTGCGTCAACCTCCCCGGCTCCTACCGCTGCGCCTGCCCTAGTGGGTACCTCCTCCTGGGCGACGGCAAGAGCTGCGAAGGTGAGGCTGGGGCTGAAAACCCACGGGTTTACCCCTTATCCCCAACTTGCACTATTGCTTTTTTTTTTTTCCCCCCCTTTTCTCCTTCTTTGCAAGCATTTCTGCATGCAAAAACCTCAGAGGGTTTGCACAGAGAGATGGTTCCCAAGCTGGGTGAGGAGGGGAGGAAAACGGTTAAGGTTCAAGCGCCGGCAAACCTGTGCGATGCTTTAAGGCTCCATCTCCCCAAAAAAGAGCATGGGAGCACCACTGCCATGACAGAGCTGTCCCGTGAGAATGGGGCATCCCTGAGAAGAAACACAAACAGCTTTAAAAAGCGAGAATTAGACAGCGAGGGGTCAGCTCGGAGGCTGGCAGCTCTTCCGAAAGCAGGGGAGCTGGGGTGTGGGCTGAGAGCAAAGCAAAGTGACAGCAGGTAGGAACAGTGAATGGCCAGAACTGCTCATACAAAAGTCTCCTCCTGGGGAGGAGGGGGTTGTGCTATAAAGTGTTGATTATTGCAGTCCAGGGTGAGAAAATGCACGCTTTCTCCTCTTCTCCCCGATTTCTGCGTGTTTCATAGCATCTTGCTAATGCTCCCAGCGAGTACCTGCATTCAAAGCTCCTGATTTATTGCCAGGTATGGCAGTGGTTACACGGGTGTTTAGTAAATAAAAAGAGATTGTGTTTTCAAACAGTTTAGCAGGAAGTTAGGAAAATAAGCTGCCATCCTGCTGTGAGAGAGCTGCCATTGCTTGCTGGCCCAGGGCAGAGGCTCGGGGAGGAGAGCAGACACAGAACAGGCTTTTAGGCGATTTAAGTGGTTTCAGCCGAAAGGAACCCCTCAACGGGGCGGGTTTGAGGTCTCCGGTCAGCTCGACCCGCTGCCCGGCCCTGTTTTGCAGACATCGACGAGTGTGCCCTGTCCCAGGATAACTGCACGAGGGGGACCACCTGCATCAACACGGGCGGGGGCTTCCAGTGCGTCAGCCCCCAGTGCCCCCAGCCTACCGGCAACGTCACCTATGTCAAAACATCACCCTTGTAAGTGCGTCGGAGTGCTAAACCTGGCCCTACTTTGTTTTTTGGGTGCTGGGTCCCAAAAATACGTGCATAGCATCCACGTGGATCCAATGCCAGCGAGGTGGGGGGGACATGGACCTCGCATCCCTTGGCTTCCCTGAAATCCTCCCCCCTGGCTTTTGCCTTTGCAGCCAGTGTGAGCGCAACCCCTGCCCGATGGAGAGCCGGTCGTGCCACCAAGCGCCCAAAACCATCTCCTTCCACTACCTGCCCCTACCATCCAACCTGCTGACCCCCACCCCGCTCTTCCGCATGGCCACAGCAGCAGCGCCCGGCCGGCCGGGGCCCGACAGCCTGCGCTTCGGCATCGTGGGGGGCAACAACCGCGGCCACTTCGTGATGCAGCGCTCGGACCGTCAGACGGGAGAGCTCATCCTGGTGCAGAGCCTGAAGGGTCCCCAGACCATCCAGGTGGATGTGGACATGTCCGAGTACCTGGATCGCGTCTTCCAGGCCAAGCACGTGTCCAAAATCACCGTCTTTGTCTCCGCCTATGAGTTTTAGGGGAGGCGGCGGTCAGGGCAGCTTCCCTGACGGTGATGGTCCCTGCTCAGCATCCTCCACCCGAAAGCGCTAGCCCTGGAGGCTGGCGTGTAATGGGAGCTCCAGGTGACATCCCATGCCAAAGCCCCTCTGCAGCCAATCATCCTCTCCTCTGCCTTAAGGTTATTCTGCCCAGGTGGCTTTTACACCCACCTATGTGGGGAACAATGCAAATGAGGTGCAAAAGAAACCAGGTGCAGGGGTTACCCGCTCTCTGGGGCACGGGAGCAAGAGCATCCTCACCCGAGGCTCCAGAAGGATGATGTCCCGCAGCCTCAGTGCCTACACAGCGCAGAAAACAGGGGCTAGAAGCCACAGCCCGAATTTCCTTTTTAATTTGCTTTTTTCTTTAGGAAAGAAGTTAAGCTGGTGCATGCAGGAGGAGGGAGGCTCACAGTGGCTACCGCTCTCCTCCCCGCTGGCCCAGGCTTGCTTGCACTGATCCCAGCCCGCACAAGCACGCCTCTGCTCCCCTGGGGATGCCGAGAAAACCCATGGCAGCCCGTGGGGAGGGGGTCGGTCCAGCGTCTTAATCCCCCAGGACTGACTGGGAGCAGAAAAATCCCCTGAACATCTATCCCTACAAGACCTGGCTGGCCCTCGGTGCCCTCCTTAGCGAGTGGGACACGTCTGCTGGGTGAAGGAGGAGTCCCAGTGCCCTGCCAACAGGCGCTGGCAGTGGGGCTGGGGCTGTCCCATGCTTCAGCCCTCGGGCAGCAGCTCCTTCCGCCTCCTGAACTGGGTTGCGCGTCTGCATCCCCCCTCTCCGTGACCTCAGGGAGGGCTTCGGGCTGGCATTGAGGGTGCTGGAGGTGTGAATATTTCATGTTTCAGTCAGCTGCAGCCTCCACCCCGCTGTGTGCCAGCAGCTCCAGGAACAGCTGGGCTTCGGCTGCGACACATGCTGGGGGGGAGGGAGACACCTCCCCGGTCTCGTACCCTTCGCCGTCGGTACCCGTTCCTCGGCGTGGCGCTTGTGCATGTTAACCACAAACCCCTGACGTTATGCATGTTCCTCCATTATGCTGGTTTTAGTACAATTAAACAATGCTATAGCCTCCGAGCAGGTGCAGAGCAAAGCACGTGACGCGCGTGGAGCTGGAGGGCGAGGTGTCCCAGGGTCTGTGGGGATCTTGGGGGGGTTGTCCCAGGGTCTGTGGGGCATGAACCCGCCTCCATTGGTGTTATTTTTCTGCCTTACGTTGCTTGGAAGGGGCTGACTGGTGGCAGGGCGGTTCATCCCCAAGTGTCCTTCCCCCCGAGCATCCTCCAGAGGCCTCAAGGAGCCTGCTGCCGCCCCCGCCGAAAAAGGCAGTGGGGCAGAGCACCCCCCGGGCACACAGCGTGTGCTGAGCTGTACCCCCTAAAATCTTTCCCACTCCTGGCCCCGGAGGAAGAGGCTTCACAAGACTGATCGGTGCTGCACTCTTTGGGGGATCAAGCTCCCGATTTTTTGGGGGGATAGGGCTTTTCTGTGGAAGCACGAGAGGGGGGCAGGACCTCTCCCCGCAGAACAAGGAGGGACATTCAGAGCCTGCTCCTCGCTGCTGTCGGCTCGGGGCTGCTGGAGCCCAGGCACGGCGGATGGAGGATGTTTGGGTTGGCGGGCACTCCAGCTGGACGGGGGAGCTGGGCAGGGAAATGCATCCCAGGGCCGTGCTGGAGGAGGGAAATGAAAACCCAATGGGCTCGCTCCTCCATCCCGGTGCTTAAAATAAGAAAAAGGAGAAAGGACCAGCTGGTGGGGCAGCTCAATGCTGCCTCCCTCAAAGGAGACCTCCCTGTCCTGCTGAGGACACCCCGTTCCTGCTGAGGGCACCCCAATAATCCTGAGGTGGCATAGAGAAGCCGTCACCATGCAGCTGGCCTCAGCATGGGCAAGGAGAAGGCTTTTTGGACCTGGCCTGGGAAGGCCCACCAGGAGGTTGTGCTGCAAGAGAAATGAGTTGCAAGGTGGACAGCAGGGGACATGCCCAGTTTTATTTCCTCAGCATGCACGGGGACAGATGAAGCCTGCCAGGGGCAAATTTCCTTTAAAGCTCTGTGGCATAAGAGCAAAGAGGTAGATGTATGGGAGTCTGCCAAAGGCAACACAAAGGGTCCCAGGATATGGGGAGAAGAAAAACACACAGAGAAAATTTGGTCTGTGGGGGTATGCCTGGGGAAACCCACCTTTACCTTCCCCCCCGGGAGCCTGGGGGTCCCAGCTCAGTGCGCAGCCCAGGCTGTGATGAGAGGATGATGCCAGGCATCGTCAGAGGAAGGACAGGGAACGGGGAGGACATGCTGCCGGGCTTCCCTGCCGTGCGCCTGCATCCTGGGATGCTCTGAGCAGCAGGTGATGAGGTTTTCCTCGGAGCTACTCGGACCCTGGCCAAGCTGTGTTTCGTCCAGGAAAGGGAGCAGTTGTCCGCATGAACCCACCCCGGTGCGTGTTTTAAATTAGCGTCTGAGATAAGAGAGCAGTGCTGTGGGGGCAGGAGAAAGAAGGCCACCAAGCCGGCAGCCCAGAGGCTGTGGTTTGCCGGAGGCATGGTCTGCCCTGCTGTGGTTGCTCAGCCTGGTTGGACATGCTTCTGCAATGGGCTGTTGCAGCGTTTTAGGGATGATAAAGAACTCCCTGGATGTGGGGATGTGCTCCTCCACGAGATGCGGAAAAGGAAGCTGGGGATGTGCCAGGAGCAGCTCCTGGTGCCTCACCTCTGCTGTCTCCATCACCTGTTCCTAGCCGTGGTACCTCTGATGGTGAATACGTTTTATCATCCCTGCACTGACAGCACTTTACACCCCCGCCTTGCCGGGCTCTGGGAGCCAAAAACCAGGAGCCTGTAAGAGGATAAGTTCCTGACAGGGCAGAATAGTTTCCATCTGATGCTTTAACCGGCTAACAAGGCTGGAAACGGGCACTTGAAGCTTTGCACTGGAGCCTTTTCCTCACAGCACAACCCCGAACTGATTTCTTAATTTCCGAGGCCAGGGTGAACTGGTTTCCCCTCTCCAGGAGAGTCTGGCGTGCTGCTGGGGCTTGCCAGGCCTCGCCTGTCCTCCCAGCTGCTTCTCGCCCTCCTCAAGGGCCAGGACCAGAGCGGGAAGCTCAGCCATCTCTCCCAGCATTTGCTGGCTGCGGATCTCCCTTTCAGCCACAGAAACATCTAAGGTCGGCTCTCCAGTGTCTGGACTGGGCTGCAAACCTCTGGCCAGCATTTGAGCTGACTAAAGGAGATTTTTTTCCCATCCCAGAGCAGCCGCTCCGGCATCTCGCAGACTTCTCGAGCCTGGAATGTGCAGAGAGAAGCTCTTCTGGCCCTGGTAAATACAACTTCTCTTTGGGATAATCATATTTTGGAGCTCAAAAAATAGCTGGTTTGCCTCTGCTCCCCTTCCGTGGGCTGAAGGCAGGCGGCTGACTCCAGATGTGCTCTGTGTGCCCCGGGAGAGGCTGGCTGCCCTGCCCAAACCCCAAAGCCACATTCTCTCACCCCAAATGGCTGGGGGTGAGGATGAAGAGGCTGAAAACCTCATGCAGAGGTGGCCTTGGAGGAAGGCTACGCGGCGCCCATTAGGTTGAAGGAGAGAAATGTAGTGCCTTTGAATTTCCAAGGTCTGCGTGGCAAAGTGTTCCCTCTTCCCTTCACCCCATGAGGTGAGACAAGCCCCAGCCTCAGGGCAGGGGCGAGAGGAGGCTTCATGTCCTGTTTCTTCCTCCTCCTCCTCCTCATCTTTCCAAAATGCATTCCTGATGGGCCTTTCCCTGCCGAGCATCCATAGTCCTGAGCATCCCTGGGCTTCTCTTCACCTTCTGTCCCTGCAAACCAAAGAAAGATAATTATCTCTTTAACACGCAAGAGAGCATCAGGTTATTTTCAACTGCAGATTAAAATCTGAATTCTATCACCTAACTAGGAAACATGATAGGAAACATCCCTGAGAAGCCCGTGCCTGGCGCATGGCACATCCATCAGTGCTGTCATGTCTCCTCCTACCTCACAAATTTGTATTGCAGTTCAAATCCTTGCTGAAGGGAAAGCACAGGCACACGTGCCAAAACGCTTATTAATCCTGTTACAGGCTTTAATGAAGAGCTGAACCATTTTTGTTTGTTATGGTTGCTAGGTACGTTGCTACGCTCTCCACACCATACCCCAGATCCCAGTATATTTGTGATATCCAAGACCGCATGCATACTGGGGAATTTATTTAGCCACTATTGCCAAATTTAGTCACACTTTGAAAAAAAAGAACCATTCAGGAGCTTCTCACAAGGGTACCTTTTTCCCTGACAACGCAAACACACATAAGGGCACTTAAACAGCTGCATGTTTGTTTAAAATGTATTTTTGCACCTGCACACTTTGAAAGACACGTAGGAAACAGGCTTTTATTCTGAATTTGAAATCCCCCTTTTTTTTTTTCCTATCTGTTGCCTAGGGAGACACTACTGAGCCCTCTGGGCACTGGCTCCTGGACTGCCACCACACTGAGATGCTCACATGCTGATGGAACTAATTAGCCTTAATTAGCCCTAATGGCCCTCCCCAGCCCCACCTGAGGCCACCACCCACGTCCTTCCCATGCTCCTTGGGGCCCTATTTCAGGCCCTGAACTGGAAGAGTGTCTCCAGTTCAGGGTAGTTTCCTGGGTTGACTTGTGTGATTATCTAGATCTTTGGTTGAGCTTGGCCATGATCTTCTGCTCTGCTCATCTTGCTGAGGTACTAGCCAGAACAGAGTGTCTTCTTTCCTCGTGGATGCGAGGCCATGCTTTGCCTCTGTGTAAGGGGAAAAAATGTCTCTCCTGAATGGGAACTGATGTGGGTGTTCTCTCTTTTTTATTTTTTGCTGGGATTGTTGGCACTGGAAAAAGAGAGTCATATGTCCTGAAAAGCCCTGTAAGCCAGGGAGACTCGCCTGTAAAGGAAAATAAGTTGATGTAACTTGCTTGGGATTTTTCCAGAAAGTTTTGACAAAGTCCCTCAAAAGACAATGTTAAAAGAAAAATCGTTAAAGTGGTTAGAGAACAACAAACAAGCTTCTCCTGGGGACTACAAACTCCTGAGTCAGCAGAAGCGGGGCAGGAATAAAAGGCCAGCTCCCAGCATGTAGAGGTCTAGCAGGTGGGACGTGTCCATCTCAGTGCCAGCGGTGTTGCAAACGGACACATGAAGTTTATGGAAGCAATGAGGTGACACCATCTGCAGCTGAGGCTATTTATTTGAGTTGGACGAGACCATCCCGAGGTGAAGGTAGCGAACTTGGGAGATGCAGTACTGCAGAAGAGGATGAAATTCACTGAAAACGTGAAATGACGTGCCGAGAACGGGATGCTGAGAGCTGTCCCGTGTCACCGGGTTAGAGGGTGGCCAGAAGAGGGGAAACACCAGCCTGGGACGGGCTGGGATCCAGCTGAAGGCGCAGGTCAGGCCCGCACCACCTCCAGCACAAAGTCAAACTTCTTACCGTGGGATTATCAACACAAATATCACCAGTTTTTGTGTTTTTTTTCCCGCCCCCCCCCATTACTGGCTTCAACAATGCTCCTCAGCATTTCATTCCACAGCTCTGTTAAGGGTTTCTTAATGCGTTTTGAATTTTGCCCTTTTCAGTAAAATAAGTCATTGAAGCGACGCTAACAAAAGCGCATTCTCCTTTAATCCCTCACCACTTTTGCAGACGTTACTGCCTCCCTGACCTCTTTACCACTGCTTTTATCAGCCCCCGGCCAATGACCCCTTCTCTAAGCGGCAGTTTTATTACCCGGCTCGGCTGACGGGCCCGTTTGTCTCGGCCCCGTGTTTTAAACGCTCCCCGGCCTGAGGAAGCGGGCGGTGAGGGCCTTTACCTTGCGGTGACGGCGGCCCTTACCGCCGCCGCCGCGGGGAGGGAACCGCTGGTTTTAACAAGAGATGCTGCTCCCGGTGCTAATTAACGGCCCGGGGCGGGCGGGAGGCAGGGCCCGCTCTGCGGGGGCCGGAGAGGGTAGAGTCGGCGGCGGCCTTAGCCCGGCGGGAGGGCCGGTGGCTGAGAGGGAGGCCGGGCCCGGCTCCCGGCTCTCGCGAGGCGGAAGAGGGGCGGAGGAGGGGGTGGGGCCCGGAAGCGCCATAACGGGCGGCGACCGCCATCAGCCGCCGCCATAACGGCCGGCGGGCCGCGCACGTGACGCCAGCCCGCACGCGGCGAGGCGGGGCCCCGCGCCCCCCTCC
>JAOXNO010000024.1:5707221-5717779 GCA_028565335.1 Limnodromus scolopaceus
AGGCGACGCCATCGCGGCCCTGACGGGCGCGGAAGACGCTGCGGTGGTAGCGGCGGCGGCGGCGGGTGCGGGCCGCGGCCGCTGAGCGAGCTGGGGGCCAGCGCCGGAGGTCGTCGCTGCCGCCGTTCTCCTGCTCCTCCTCCGCCGCCGCCGCCGCCGCCATTTTGTGAGAGTGCCTCGAGCGGGCGCCATGTTTGTAAGGAAGAATTAGGGCAGCCATCTCCGGCCACCAGCACCTCCCTTCCCCCGTGTGTGTGTGTCCTCTCGTTCTCCTGTGCCCCGGGCCTGCTCCTCCGAGCCGCCGCCGCTGCCGCCTCCTTCTCCTCCTGCCCGCGCGGGGCGGCCGGGCTCAGCCTGTGCAGCCTCGCCCTGCACTGAGTGCCCGTTAGTGTCTTACTAAGTAACCGTGAGTGAAACCTTCATCATCTCTCCTCACTGAGGGACCCGACCCTCCTCCTCACCGAGCCGCCCCCAGAGCGGCTGTGCGCGCCGCCGCCGCCGCCACCTCCTCCTCCTCCCTCCGCACCACGGGCAGCGGCAGTGTCCTGCCTTCCTCCACCTCCCTCCTCCTCACCACACCACAGCCAGCACAATGGCCTTTGAAAGCCTGTTCTCCAAACCCCCAAACCCAGTTCTTGACCCAAACATGCCCGACTCTGACAGGCAACATGCAGGGGACGAAAGGTCGAGTAACATTCTTCTCTCTCTCCGCTTCTCATAATGGTGATACTAGTGGGATGATGCTGATGCTGATAATGATGATGATGCTGTGTGTTAATGTGCCTAGGGGGTTAACGATGTTTTTGTGGGGGCAGGTCACCTTCAGGCTTGGAAGACCGGGGCGAGGACTGGGGTGGTGGTGGGGGAATGCAAGGAGGGGAGGGGGAGTGTCACTGATTAGAAGTGCATTATTAGTAGGGTTTTATTTTTTTGAATGCATGCATTTTACATCTTCATTTATTTATTCTGGCTGGGAAGGGGGGCTGTTTTCCATTTCTTTCCATAAATTGCACTTTCCAGCGGGTGTCTGTTGAATGTCACCATTGTTCTTTTTCTCCCTTGCCCTGGCGTTGCTAGTGAGGTAGGAAAGGGTGCTTTGAGTTGGATTATTATTTTTTTTGGTTGTTTTTGTTTATACAAGAATCTTTCACTAGATCCATATTTAACGTCATTTTCTTGCACCTTACACATTTAACTGAATCTTTTTTTATGCAGATTAAGGTCTGACTGACGTTATCTTTGCCACCTCTCAATCCCCATGCGCAGAAAACAAGAGTCCTCTTCCTGGTGAAAGGACCTCTGTTCCTCCCTCCCTTTCTCTCCTGCAGCTGCTGGAAATTCAAATCCTTTCTCCAGGCAGCCGTGGTCTTCCTAACTAGTTCCAAAAATATTATGCCAGGGTGACAGCTACCCGTCCTTCAGCCTACATCTACTCAGAGTATTTGTGACACAACTGCAGGAGTTAAAAATGCTGGTTTTCGACAGCTGGGCTTCAGTCTGTCCTCCCCACACAGCTCCACAACCATGCTTGGTACTTGCTTCAGAGGACTGAAAAACACTGGGGGGGGGGAAAAGGGCTTGTGAGTAACGTAACAGTTCCCTCACTGGAGAAAGAGTCACTAGTTCTGTGTTACAAATGGGGAAGTGGAGGGCCACATGAGCTGACTGACTGGTCCAAAAATCGTGCAGTGATTTAGCGACAGGTTCAGGGCAGACTGCAGAGCTGCTGATTCTTGTTTTCACCTTCCAGCTTTTAATTGTGAAATAGTGTAAACTGTGTTATGCTGTATATTCCTAAAAGAGTGCTGTGTAAAAAGCAAACTAGTAATCCTCTGGGATTGCTGAAGATACGGCATAACTACTTACTAAAACTGCAGCAGTAGCAGGCAAAGTGTTTTAGAGTTGCTGGAGTTAGTAAGTCTGTGACTTTTTACTGTTTCAGGGATTGAAAATACTTCGTGTTTTAAAGTCCTCCTCGAGGACGAGCCCAAGTTACCCACTGTTCTGCTGGAAGCATAGTTTTCTAACTTGGAGTTACTTGTGCGATGTTGACAAGTAGAGTTCCTCTATCCAGCTGTTCTCACCAGTACGCCTGTTGTTACACTGGTAAATTATGAAATAGAATAAATAAGTACTCTCTAATAGTCTAATGTACTTTTAATACAGCTTAATTCATAAACATTGCTTTATAATATTTTACTTTCAGAAGAGCAGAAGACTAACAATAAGCACATTTATCTGTTAATACTTTCTGTAAACAAGACTTGTACAAAACTTCTGCTCCCCTCTGATAGGAGACATGTACAGTAAAGTATATTCTTAATACACCTAGAGCATTGTTTAAAAAAAAAGCCCCAAATATAAGTCTTTGTATTATATTTGGTGTGCAAATGTAGTCCTGTCAAATTATAATATTTTAATTTTCAGAAATTTATAGATACTTCCCTACCAGCTGGTGACTGGGAAGGCCTAAAGGGAAGGATCTTTCTGTCCACAGAAAAAATGATGGACTCGCCAAGGGGAGAGCCAGCACAGCTTTAACTGTGAATATTATTAGTACTGAATTGGTTTTGTCCAGTCTCCATTGTAGCCAGTTGAAAAGTCAGTTTAAAGTTCCATAGAAAAGATGCAAGTATCTGGTGCGCTCATATTCTGAGTTACCTTGAATTGGAGTCTCACTGTATTAACTAGTTTGGTATTTTAAAATTAACATGTCTAGTTTCACTACGTTTTATCTTGCAAGGAATTTTTTACTGTGTTGGTAGCTCAGTAGGACTAGTTTACTTTAGGTACAGCCCATAGTAGGAAGCTGCTGAAAATGTTTAACAGATTAGATCAATTTGTGCAGCATGAATTAATAGCATTTCTGTTAACATTTATTTAGTTTGGTTTTGAACTGATCTGTAGAATTATGAAGAAGTTGGTTAGTGTTTTTGAGCAGTAAAAAATAGTAAAAAACCTTGTCTGGCTACACTTTGATTATTCTAAGCTGGAAGGTTGTTTGAATCCAAAGTCTTTGTTTTCTTGGTTTATAGATGGGGCACCTGATTAAGTGAGGAAGGTTTTTCATTCTTTAAATATTTTTACTTAACTCATTGTGGAGATGTTATCTTTGGTGAAGTAGTTGAGACTTTATACACACATAGAACAGTTGTCTTTTTAAAGTTTTTCCTGTAAGATTAGGTTTTATTAAGGATTGCTTGTTATGTAGGAAATCTTTGATAGGGTAAGAAAGAAGTCAGAGGCAGGGTGCAGGCAAACTCAGTTAAAGCAAATAAATAGACAAAAGCAAAATCCTCGTGGAATATACACAAACACACCTCCCCCTTGCCATCAGGAAGGTGAGACTGTGTTGGAAAGAACAGTGTAACTCTCAGAAAGGAGCCCCAGTATATAAACGGCTGTATGTGCAAATTATCGCTCTCTTCTGGAGGTCAGCAAGGTCTGATTACTTGCAATAGTTTGTGATTGCTGCTACCATCATCTGCAGGACCGAGTGCTTCATGTTTCTCTTAAACTACTTGGTGGGCATTATACCACCTATATGTAATGCAGTAGATGAATGTACGTGCCTAAGAGAAGAACTAAACGCTTGTCACAAATATAAAATAAGTCAGTCCTCATGTAGACTTCTGTGGATTTTGATTTTCTGACTAATCGTGAGCTGTTAGAAGCATGAGAAGGACTTGTTTGCTCCAGTTCGTTCTGCATTTGAAATTGGTGCCAGATTTACAGTTACCAGGAACTTTAGAAAATAACTTGGAGCTCATTTATTTTTAAAATCTGAAACGTTAGGTTGGTACTGATACTTTCTGTTGGCGCTCTCTGCTTTCCTGTCATTTAATCTCCAGACTTGGAGATTTCTTAGACCATTATCTGCTGTAAAAATAGCCGTGACCTAATGATGGGTCTGAACATTGAGATGCTAACTCACAGATCACAGAGGTGCAAGTAATGCTTCTGTAACCAGCATGGTCTTATTAGTTACGTTGCAAGTGTAAGTATCAGGCCCTTTTCTGTCAGCTCATTGTACAATAAAGGGAATCCTACATTAGAGGGAGAGCTTTTCAACAGATACCTGAGTGGCCTGTGAACTTTCTTTAGAAAATTGTCCTGATTTTTGCAGAGGGTGTTTGGAAATGCCATTTCTAAGCTGGGCTTGTCTGTTCCTTTTCCCAGGAACCATGCTAATCCTCATTGTACACTTTTTCGTTATGTATGGGATATAATTTTTACATTTTAGAAGGATGTTGGTACAGTCACTTTCTTATTCAAGATAGATAGACTGGTCTTGAGTTTTACAAAGCGTAGCTGATGTGTTGATTATGCGAGTCTGCCCACTTCTAGCTGTGGTGCTGCTCTTCCAAAGCCTCTCCTTCGCCAGCTATGTGTGCCTGGTGGAAGTCCAGCTGAGCCAGGTGAATAGAGACTTCACCCAGCCACCCCTCTGTTTTTATTTTATTTTCCCAGTTTCCTCTTCCAGCTGTCTTAGGAATTGCCCGCTCCCTTTCCATGTACCAGTTTTGCAGTCCTGTCCTTGACGGGCATGATTTTACGCTCTGCTGCTCGAACAGGTCTGTCTGGTTCACTGTAACGGAGACCTGCTCTGCTAAATTACAGCCACTGGCAAGTAAAGGGAAGAATGCAAGTGGTGGGTTGTAACCAAGACGAGTTAACAGCAAATTGCAATCTCTTATTGCGTGCCTCAGTTGTACATTTGCTCCGTTACTGCTTAGTCAACGTGATATTGCAAGTGGCTTTGTGTCTTGTCTCGATCCACGTGACTTCTCAGCTCCATGAAGCACCACAGCGTTACAGATCAGGGAAGCATTTGTGGAGCACAAGGGCTAAAGATCTCCTCTGACCTGCAGCTGCTGTTGTCCAGCCTGACTGCTCTCCCATTTTCCCTTGCCATAAGGCTTCCATCTATCTTTAGTTAAACTCGATGACTTAAATGCGTCTCTTTTATTCTACCTGGTGCTTTAATGCGTCCTGTCCACATGTGCATAATTTGGTTTGAAAATATTTACTTACAGCTGTTTTTAGCGATTATTTTTTTTTTCAGTAGTAGTTAATCACCGAGGAATGTGTTCATGTTAAGTTCAAGTTTTGTGATGACTGAAGGCAGCCTTGTAGTGCTTTATTGCTTTTAAGCGTGATTTCAAAACTTGCTTTGACATTAGGAAACTAGGAAGCGAGGAGATAATCGCTCCCTAATAAGCCCTGTGGGCAAACAAGGCTTGTTTGCCAGCTAGCAAACGTTGCAGGAGTGGCAAAAATGCTGCTGGCTAAGTCGCTGTTACTCCTTGTCCTCCTGGGGAGGAGGTGGCCTGTGTGGATTTCTGTAATTTCTTCTACAGTATTAAACCCCAAGGACTGAAGATGGTTAGGTGGCAGGGTGAGAAAGTGGGCTTTCCAAAAGTTGCTTGTTGGCCTCCAGTACCACCACAGGAAGCTGGTTTTTGTCGTGCCTCCATGCCGTCTTTCTCACTTCCTTCCCCCATTTTATGGGAACACAGTATCTGTTCAAGCCAGCCCTGCAGATAAAAGCAAAGCAGGGGTTAAAACCCCCAAGCAATCTGGTCTGTAATTTTTCATGATGCAGTTTCACTGCCTGGCTGTAGATTAAAATAACTTTGTATTTGCAGAGTGGGCAAAACTAATGGGCAGCTGGAAAGTACCATAAGTGACCTGTGTAATATTGTTGAAGAAGCCAATGCCAGTTCTAGTTAGACAGTGGCTTGTTGTGTTAACTGCAACAACACTTTCTGGTTTTGTACTTCTTTTCCTTATTCGTTAATAAATTCTGCAGTCTAGCAGTGAGCTATGACAAATTCATTTAGTGAATTTTAACCCTCTAGTATCTTATTTTTGACATGTAATTTTCGCGCCATTGAGCTGCATCTGAGGTACTGTGCCCTTCGTAATTTTATAAAAACAAAATCTTACATACGAGAGTATTGTGGGTTCATCTCATGATACTGAACAGGACAGAAAGTAAGCACGTAATGATGAGTGCTGCACAGCACCATGGTTTTTTAGATGCATTGCATGTGTAAAATATGTGCAGGAGGGTTATTTGAAGCAGCAGGAGTGTGTGAGGAGCTAGAGTAGAGGGGTTGACGGAGAAATCTAGTTTGAGATACTAAGGCAAACATGCCCAAAGGAAATTAAGGAGAAGTAATATCCAGGAGTGGTGTAAGGCTTTTTCACTAAATGAGTCTTGAGTGGTGTCAAAAACACTCGGGTAGTTTCCCATCAGTTTAAACTCTCTTCCCTGTATTCTATGTCCTTATCACAGATATTCAGAGATCAGCAGAACAGGTGTATGATGCTGTTATCAGCCCCTGTACGTTAAGAGGGCTTAACATACTGTTAACATACTGCTTCTATATGAGAAGATGAGGCTTTGGACATCTGAATGCCTTCTGATAGCCTACCTCTTCTAGAACTGATCGCAGAACAAAGAGGTTAAGGTTTAACCATGCACTCACTTTAGGAAGAAATAGATTTTTATTTTTGGACAGTAATACTCATTTATCACCAGAAATTAGTAGCTGCTTAAAAAGAATTACTTAATGTGTTAGAGTTATGCCCATCTATAAAGTCTGCGTTCTTGTTACTGTATCTTTTCTCTACATCAAATCTCTGTGTACAAGAAGTAAAAAGGAGATGTTTGCAGCCTTTAGTTTTTATCTACTACTTACTTTTTCTATTCTTGCTAATGCTTTCAGAAGTTTTTGGCTATTTATATTCCTATTAAGGCTTATTCTAATAAATAAAGTCAAAAGCATTCATATTGTAAACAAAATGTAATTAGTTTTAAATGAGACCTTTTCTCATCTGTGAAGCAAACCTACCAAAAATGAACTTAACATAAAAGAATGTTTAATGATAAAGATTCGCATTTTGGTTATATAATTTTGTTCATATAAGTTCTTAAAACATACATAAGTATGATTCTCCTGCAGCACCAGCTATATTTGCAAGTATGCTAAGTACTTCTGTTAGGAAGATTGGAAAAACAGTCCCACAGGGAAAACCCTTTTAATTTTCTTAATATATTTCATAGCTACAATTGTCAGTGTACTGAGAAAATGCATCTTGTTTTTGTATCTTGGACTTAAGGAGCTTAAGTTGTAAATCTTCTTTGGAACATAAAGAATGCTATTTTTAAAAACTACTTGGACTGAGGACACAAAAGGTAAGTTAAAGCTGAGTCTGAATGTCAGAAATTAAACTGTAAACACTAGAGTAATGGTGAGTTACTTTATGTGGACTTCTGTTTTCCCTAACCAAATATTTGCATAATTGCTATTTCAGTGATTTCACCAAGCCGATTCTCCCTGAAAAATAATGTGGCTTCTGTGCCTTTCTAATCCATTTTGGAGGTGCTCTAGAAATACCCTTGGGACAGTGGAAGCACTTTATGATTTTGTTTTCACATAGCCATCAAGCTCGGAGTATCTGGAGATTGTGAAAAAGGGAGTGATCCATCACTGATTTTAGTTCTTTCTCTCACGTTTGGAGATGAACCAGGGTTTTTTCGTGTGCACCTAGTTCTAGTACAGGGGCTGATCACAGCCAGTGTGCTGCCCTTGGTTAGTTAGGATTTGTTTAGCTCATGGAGTCTAGGTGATCTTAATTTTCTACCTCCTGTGTTCTGGATGGCAAGATTGCATTTGCTGTCCCATGGGGTATGAGGAAATAGTAGTACCATATGGCAATTTGTTTTAATCATTCAAGTCATCCAGGGCTGTTTAGGAAGGAGTTCCAATAGGGTAGGCAGCTGTAGCCAGACACCTCTTAGCAATTTAAACTGGGTATTTAATGAAGACACTTTTGTTTCTCTTCCAAAAGGACTTGAATGCACTAGGCTGGGAAGGGCTTGGTAATACTAGCTGAGATCTCTGGTGAGAGGCGAGTTAACCTCTTCTGCTGCTTTCTGTGCCAGAATTTTATACTGCAGGTCTGCACTGTAATAGGTCAGGGATTAATTTCTGTTAATCTGAAGATGCATCAGATTTAGTTCAGCCTTTGCAAATACAAATACAGAATTGAAGAAGATAACACATGGCAAAAGTTAAAAATTGCCAGTGTTTGTTCCGTCAGCACAGAGGCTGGCTTTTTGGCTCTTAAGGTATGCGTTGTGTAGGCATTGTAAACTGTTCCCCGCCCCCCCCCCAGCTTGCTGGCATTATTTCAGTGAAGGTTGTTTTTGTGGTGTATTGTTTTGTGGGGTGGGATGGTTGAAAGAGAAGTGAATCTTGAAAAAGACAACAAAATTATACTTCCTTGCTTTTCTAGATTAAGAAAATGTTGGGCTTTTTTTGTCAGGCATTTCCAGCAATAATAGAAGCATACTAAGGTACTCCGTAAGCAAGAAGCTGTACTTTGCAAAACAGAAGTTTGTTTTCACTCTTTTTAGATCAGTGTTCTGATCTGTTTGTTGTAGATGCTGCCAATGGGAAAGCAACCTAAGACTCAGACCCATTTCCTAGAAAATCATCCCCTAGCTGTGTTTTTTTCCAGACCACATCTGTTTGTTGACTTTTATTACTCATAGTGGAAAAGGAGGTAGTTTTGGTTCATGTTGCTGAAAGCCCTTCCCAAAAGCTGCTTGCTATAGCCAACTCTGGAATTTAGGAATTGAACTTCTAAAAATGATAAGTTCTGCACTTGCTTTCTGGTCTACAGCTCGTTTGTATTTTAAATGGAGAGGAAAAAGCCTATATAATGGAAAGTAATTTCTGCTCTATCATTTCCTTTAAAGTTTCTTTGAAACATAATTAAATTATTTCCAAGAAATTACACATTTTTTTTTACCGTTGCATTTTCAAATCATATTTATCCAGTGTTTTGGTCTTTTTAAAACACCTTGAAGTTCAATGCTTGGAAAATTCTAGGATGTAGTGGAAAGAATTTAGGCATTTGGGGGTTAGAGGACTTTTGTAATTTTACATTTGCAATGCAATCCAGAGGATGGTATTACTGAGATTCTGGCCCATTGTTTTACCTAAAAAGTTATCCAAGTCCTGGATGCATCCCAGAAGTGTAAATATATGGCAGTAGTTTCCAAAGGAACTGGTAGATGGTAAATACCTTATTTCCCAAAGAGCTTTTGAGTAGACATCCTTGAGAGAGTGCATTTAGCTCATGTTGTCAAAAGATGAAATATTGTTTTTTCTAATAGCTGCAGGTATTTCATAAATATTTGCATTTCATCAGGCACACTTTATTAATCAAGTGCCTCCTGGAAAGATGTGACAAATGCTTGCTTGGGGTATTTTACGATGTACTTCAGAATTTTTCAGGGAATGCTGGAGATAATAGTCACTGTGGTGTTTGAAGACAGGATTTATTTTATGATTGGTGTACACATTCTGAAGATCTTTTATCTCTTTGTAAGTATGGGAGTATCTTGGTGTTACGTTGTCCTTCATGAGGCAGTGTGAGGATGGGCTGTGGGCAGATCTCTCTGAGCACCGTGTCAAAATCACATAAAAATGGGTTCTGAAACTGCCTCTCTATTTCACATTTGGTGCCCACTTGGTAGTGTGTGTACCTTTATTATTATTAATTTCTGTTACTCGTTCAAAAGCTGACTTTGGCTTCATAGCTTCCTGTTGGTTTATATTAGCACTAAAAAATAATGTCTTTTTCAAGACGTGTCCAAGTATATGTTGACGGTCATAAGCAAAACCAGTGACTTCAGCTAAACTTAAGATGTAGGAATTGAGCAGTTTTTCTTACCTTCTTTCTAAGTTCACTTAGAAAGTTCATAGTTTTTTCTAACACCCATGGTCATATTTGGTGTGTTGGACAGCCATGCTTTTAATGCGCTTGTTTTCTCTGAATTTATCCAGTCCTTTTCTGTGGCTGCTGCTGCTGTTTCACAGTCCTAAAAGTCCACTGGCTACCTGCCATGAACTTGGTTTTACTGCCCATCAATTTGAATGCTGGTCTTTCAGTGACACCTTCCGCAGCAGAATCTTCTAATCAGATTAAATCTTTTTATGCCAACTTTGTAATGTTCTGACATTTGAAAGCTTCTTAAGAACTTTCCTTCTTTTCCATCCTGCTACTTAGCAAACCAAAACTATCTTCATTACTTCTCGAAGTTATTTTCTCCCATATTCCGTAGTATTTTTTTCAACCACTCCATAGACTAGTTGCCCTTGTGCATTGCTCAGAAATGGTCTTCGAGTCCCCTTCTCAATTGTGTAATACAGCAAAGCATTTTCATGAGGCTGACATGTGTATAACTTGTCTTTATGTGGTCACAGTGGGCTTCCACGAGATGACAGGAAAATTTCACAGTTGCTGTAGATACGCTGTAGCATCCCACCACTACTTGAGAATGAAAGGTGAAGAGGTGGTAACTTGAAATTGATGCATTTCCTTAGTTTTTTGTGCAAAGCCTTTATGCAAGTCAATAATCATGGAATTATGGAATTGTCGGAGTTGGAAGGGACCTTCTGGAGATCATCCAGTCCAACTCCCCTGCCAAAGCAGGGTTGCCCAGAGCACATCACTCAGGACGGCATCCAGGCGGGGC
>JAOXNO010000024.1:5725043-5749611 GCA_028565335.1 Limnodromus scolopaceus
CCCTCTTGTCCTGTCCCTGGGCACCACTGAAAAAAGACTGGCCCCATCCTCCTGACACCCTCCCTTTAAGTATTTATGGCGTTGATCAGATCCCCCTTCAGTCTTCTCCAGACTAAGAAGACCCAAGTCCCTCAGCCTCCCCTTGTCAGAGCGATGCTCCAGGCCCCTCATCATCTTTGTAGCCCTCTGCTGTACCCTCTCCAGCAGTTCCCTGTCCTCCTTTTTGAACTGAGGAGCTCAGAACTGGACATTGTGCTCCAGATGGGGCCTCAGCAGGACAGAGTAGATAATCAGGATAAGGATAATCAGCCTTGCTGTCACAGGGTAGCTGCCACCTGAAGCCAATGTGATGTCTGCAGAACTTTTTAAGTGGTTTTCTTTCATTTTAAATTGATGAGAAAGCAGATACTCTGTCTCAGTGGCTTTAGTTGAGATCATGACTCCTGGCGTGCTGCTGGCTGGATAATTACTGTCTTGAGGCTTCCAAACAGTTACCGTTAAACTTCTTATATTCAAAGCTGTTCTGTCATATTTCTTAGGTTATGATCTCAGGTTTCTTGCATGTTGTGACAATACAACATGCACACACACCTGGGTGCCACTTGCACTAGTTAGTTCTGTGCTCAGAAAGTCACCAAACAGCACAAAATTTCAAGTTTTTGGGCTGGTTAGAAGTAACATGCCTGCACTTCTAATTTTGAGAAGCTACTTTGAATAAGATTGGTTTTACATTCAATTTGTCAGTCTGCTATTGATTTGAAGAGCTTTTCAAAGAGCAGGCAGTTGCACAGAATTACAATTGGCTGGTGTGGTTGTACTTGCCAACTCCTGATTCAAGATAGTATTTAGGAATTCAGACTGCAAAAAAGGTAGATACTTAATTGTTAGATTTGTCTGTATTTGATGTCACTAGATAATAATTTTACTTTCTGAGGTCATTTAAAGAGGTCATTGTTGTTTTTCAGGTATTTCTCAAAGAGGTAACAACTACAATGTTGGTCGAGGGCGTGGAATGCAAAAGAAATTGAAGCGTAAAGATCGTGGAAGGGGAAGAGGAGGCAATAAAGGATCTGATGGCTTTCATGAGGTACGTGGAATTAAAGCTGAATTTGAAACGATTGTAAATGTTTCAAATGACTGATTGCTTTGCTTTAATGGAAGAGTATTTAAAAATACATATCTTTAAATTTTTTTTTTCTTACTAGAATTTTCCAACGCTTGATGTATGAACTATAATTGATAACTTAAGCTAATACATAATTTTCTTGTTTTTCTTGGAAATACGAAAAACTAGCAGAAAGTGGTTTATGAGCTTTGGTTTTGAATGGTGCATGAACTTCATTGTTAAAAGTATCTGAAATAAGTTGTTTTGCTACTACCAGCTTCCCTCAGGTTTTTCAGCAAAGAAAATGGACGCCTTCACAGCTTTTGCTAGTTTTCATCTGAATCCTGAAGAATTTTCCTTCTCTTTCCATAGCTGTGACTGTGGAAATGGAAGTATATATTTCTGTGGTTTCAATTTAGTAATTCTTTGCACAGGAATTAGAGAAAACATACCATTCAGTATTTGTAAATTTCTCACTTCAGTCTTCATTTAAATGAAAAGCAATACAAAATTGATAGTGGATCAAATCCGTCTATGGGTAAAATACATTATTTAAGCCATATCACACTTGGTTCTGTATACTGCGACTGAAATGCCTATGGTTCTCCCTTCTGCTCTCAAGAGTGGACACGGCTGCCTTCTTGGTGATGTGTACTTCAGCCACGTTAACTTTTCCCCGTGTTCTCCAGCTGGCCCAACTCTCTGGGGCTCCTGGGTGGTCCCAATTAGATGTTCTTTCTCTGCCTGCACGTGATAGGGAAAAGGGCAGCCGTTTGATGTTAGGATGCCTCGTTCATAGGACTCCTCCTTCCTGTTGCTGCAGAGCATGCCTGGTCCTACGGCGCCATGTCCCAGGCCGTGGGGAAGGGTGGAGGCAAGGAGGCAGCTGCAGGCAGGTCCCAGCAGAGCTGGGAGGCAGAACACAAAAAGCTGTGCTTCTGGCTGTGGCGAAATAATGAATTCTGTGATGCAGATGCTGAGCTGCATGGTGTGGTGGGGTAACCGCTGAGGCTCCCCATCCGCCCAGCAACGTCCCTGGGATTCTCAGGGACACGGTGTGAGCATTTCAGCCTTCCTCAGGCCATTGTTTCAAGTGATTTGTAGTGTGGGATGGTCACTGATCTGCAGTGCTCCCAAGAGACTCGGAGCATCGTGTTTATGGGATATTTGCATTAACCTTGAAGAGGATCAGTTATTAGATTCAAAGCTGCTTTGTCTGAAGCACCTGGTATTTCTCTGGATTTAATGTGTTCACAGTAGAAAATGGATCTCGACTCATCCAGGAGTGGCATTTCTAGCTCAAAGATTTCTTCTCAATGTCAACAAAATCCGCTACTTGTTCTTAGTGTTCATGTTTGGTGATGTTGCTTAATCTGCTGATCAAAATGAGACTGGATACTTGATGTGCTACGCTCAGGTGTGCTCCCGATGCAGTGGGACGACTGTGGAGAACCCATCCGTTTCTTTTCAGAAGCTCTTACTCAGCAGTCAGATCGCTGCTCATTTTTGTGAAAATAGGAAATCCGAAAAGCCTCTTTCCTCTTGTCATCAGATCAGTAGGCAACCATCTAGTACTGCAAAGATGACCTTTGTTTCTACCCTCTGTTGCAGTGTCACACACAGCAGTTCATTAAAGGCCATCCACTTCCATGACTTCACTAGCTCTGCCAGGCCCTCTCAACTTCTATCCCAGACTCTGTAGTTAGATAAGTTTACTGCAGTTTCTTTAGTTTATCTCAAGTGCAGATGCCATATGGGAATCAGATCATAAGAGAGAACAATTATTTGCCCAGCTAGATACGTAAGAATTCTTACATGTTAGGTGATGATTGAATTGTGCTTTCCTCTCTGCTTTGCCTCATGGTATAAGAAAACAGGTTATTTTTCTTCTAATGGGAGAAAAAAGAAGATAATCTAGAGATAACAGCTGCATGAGAAGCACGTGGAGGGGAAGGATTGATAAAGTATAGCCTTGTGGCCAAGGTGGTTGTCTGGAAGCCTGGGTGATTACTCAACTCCTGGCTGTCTGCAGAGGTGCCCTTACTTGGGGGCGGTTGGCAATGACTTAGTGGGTGCATTGTCACATGAAGTGTGAGGTACTTCTAGATGATCTCTATGGTCCCTTCCAACTCTAAAAATTCAGTGAAATTCAGTTATTTGTGTCTCTTGTAAGAAGTTTCTGATTTGGTTGCATTTATAAAAAAGACTCTGTATTAAAGCAGCTAAGAAATAAGTATATGTATTTACCTTTGAGCTGTGGGTATAATAATTTTTAGAACTTAAATCGTGGTGTAGTTAATCACATTTTGGGGTAACAAGTGCACCAAGTATAATCTAATATTTTTGCAACTGCGCTTAATAAGTAAAAATCAGTAGGATGTTCCTTTTTCTTACAGGATGGCAAACCAGTGAAGAAATGGGTTAATATGAGTCAGGAGTTCATAAATCAGCATACAGTGGAACACAAAGGCAAACAAATCTGTAAATATTTCCTTGAAGGGAGGTGTATTAAGGTAATTATGCACTGTGTCTTTCGGTCTGCTGCTTCGGTGTGAGGAAGGGGAGAAGATGCACTGTGCTTTTTTACTTCAGTTGATGCACAGAAAACTTGTGTATTGAAACTCGGTGTTTTGATTTCTGATGTTTTGCATATTTATAGATTAATGCCAACAGAAGTACTTGTGGAAAAATATCCCCTTCTGTTACACATTTTGAATTATAACAAATTCTACTAAAAATTATTGTATTTGCTTATTAGTCTATACAGTAAAAACATTGTGATCGTATCATAAACTTACACTGGCAATGTATCGTATGTAAATATACAAATCTTTCAAGTATGGAATCTGTAAATAGGCGATGATTTCTGAATGCATGACATCATTTCTTTTTTATGCGCTACTGCTAATTTCGAAATATTGAAGAAATTGCTTAATTATGCTAAATTATTTCTCTCTCTAAAGAAAAAAAAGTGGGGTTGTAGTAATGGTGTAGAAGAATTCCCTACCAAAGGACCATCTTCCTTCAGTCAGCAAGTGGAAGGCAGCAGAAAGAAGAGAATGCTATTCAGAGCAGTCAGCTGTCGAGCGAAAGCACTCGCAGGACTGGCTCTTATTACATTAAAAAAAAATTGCTGTTGCTTTGTTTGGGAGCTTGCGCTGCTGTAGAGTTGCATCCTCTGATGTCAAACTAATTCAGTCAGTTATAAAACACTTAAGAGAAGCCACGTGCTCCTTGAATAAGTGAGCACGTCATTTATTTTTGGTTCCTATATGTATTTAGATACAGACCTTTTTCTGTTTCTTTTTCGAACAAAGTAAAGCTGAAAATCAGTACGCTTTTTTCCCAAAACGGGGGAATTGAAGACAATGCATTTGTCGCTGCCTTTATATAGTTCAGTATGCTATGCTCAGTGAGATGAGTATTTGCTGCCACCTTCAGTTTTAAAACAAGTGGCTGAAAGAGCACTTAGTATATTTTTCATGAAAATAAATTTAAAAAAAGGCAAAAAAACGCTCCAGCAAAGTAGTCCTCATGTATAACATGATACGGTTGAAATAAACTTGATGTCATTTGGACTCTGGTTTTCATAGAAGGAAGATTCTTAATACTTTGCTGGTTGGACTTTTTTAAGTTCTCCCACACACCCTTAGAACAGAATCAGGTTTTTTGATCAAGTTCATAATTGTTTATATGGAAAATAATTTCAGTAAAGTATTTGTTTAAGTGCCTTTTTAATGCTAATTGCTGGGTGGAGACAGAAGAGAGCTGGTATTTTAAGACCAACTTGTTTACTGTGACCACTGTGTATATTGCTTGTATCCCAATTCAGGAATTGTTCCTCTGAGTTCAGGCCCCTCTTTTTACAGTTTTTTTGGCTCACCTTTATAATGCAGTTGTGTGTTAATAAAGATAAAAAGTTTAAATTCAGCTAAGGAGGATGTTTTTCTTTACATGTGAAATGGAATTACTCAGCATTTCAGATCGATAATGTTTTTTCTTGTTTTCTTATTTATAGGGAGAACAGTGTAAATTTGATCACGATGCAGAGATTGAAAAGAAGAAGGAAATCTGCAAGTTCTACATACAGGGTTACTGCACCAAAGGAGAGAACTGCATTTATTTGCACAATATCCTTTAAAAAAAACCCCAACAAGCCAACTTGAATTAAACTGAAAGTTTATATTTACTCTTAATTGATGTAAGTGATTTTTAGGGGTAGCTGTTTCTTTTCTTACGAAACTATACCAAAGACTATGTAGATTTACTACAAGAAGGTTAATTTTTTTATCAAATTGTTAGGAGAAAATACCTATGAAATTACTGGTTTGTTTTTGGTATTAAGGATTTTTAATGTTTTAAATTCCAAGTTAGATGCATTTGTCCATATACTTTTAAACCCCTGATCTATTCTTGTTTGTTTTAAAGGACTGGTGCTCAATTCTGGAATTGAGACCTTCATCTTTTTAATTGCAATTTTAGAATCGAGTCAAAAGTAACGTTAAAGCAACAGTAACATAATTATTAGTAGAATGTTAAATGGAGCTAGGAGGTAAGTTGGTTATTAGCTTTCAAAATCCTTAAGCCATTGCTTTGGAAAGATTAAGTGCTGGTGAAGAATTGAAGGATAGCTGACAGCTGAATTTTATAAACTCGCTGAACAGCGTGAACTAGAAATCAGCCTTTGTTAGGAATCCTTAATGCATTGCTTACATGAATTCCCTTGCAAGTTCTACCATACAGGAGCAAAATGCTATCAAGGAGATAAATGCAAGTTTTCTCACGCTCCCCTGACTGCAGAAACAAAAGAGCTGTTGGATAAGGTGAGCCCTGTCTGTAAACACAAGGTTTGTTGCTAGAAAGAACAGGGAGGAGATTGCTAAGAATTTCTGCGAGATTCTTAGGGAGTGTGATGCTAAACACTGATGATGCTAAGCTTCCCTGTTCTCTTCAGCACAGTAAGTCTATGGTCCTACCAGGAGTTCCCCTTGCCATCAGTTATTCAGATATTTTTTAGCCATATCAGACTTGTTTATTTTCACAACTTGAGTTTCTGCCCATGAACTTTCTTTTGCATCCTTTTCTGTTAAAATCTTCATGTACTTTGTTACAAGAAGCGTGGCTTTTATGTTGTATACCTTTAGCTGCCTGGAAGTTAGATATCATCTGAATTCTGCGCTCAGGGTGGGGAAAGGAATGAGGTGCCTCCTCTGAATGATTCATGAAATCTTGACCTTTGTGTTAAGTAGGTTATTTGTGTCTCCAGTTACTCTGCAACAGGCCTTAACAGAAAGTGGCCTGAATTTTAACACTAGAAACATGATGAATCTTAGAGTAAGTCTTTTAATTTCTGTCACTTGAAATTACTGTTTGAAGGACATGGACCTCAAATAGTGTGAAATTGTCCTTTCCTGACTACAGAAATAGTTTTCTTCCTAGTTGTGAATCGGTGTCCTGCGGAACAAGTAATAATAGATTTATAATTCATCTGAGTTTGATGTCAATATATAGTAGTATTGTAGCAGGTAATGATATTTAAATGGAAAGGGCAAGACTAAATTGAATTGCACATACTGCAAAATTAATGAAGTATTTGATACATTGCTTTGTTCTAGGTTTTGAATACTGAGGAGGAACCACAAAATGAAGATGAGAAAGAATTGGAGGAACTCAGAAAGCGTGGCATAGTTCCTCTGCCTAAGCCACCACCAGGCGTTGGACTTCTGCCAACCCCGCCAGAGCAATATGCGTTTTCTGAGTCCGATATAGAAAATTATCAAGATCCTTCAGGAGACTATAAGAAAATTCCATCTCTCTTTGAAATAGTTGTGAAGCCTACTGTGGATTTAGCACACAAAATTGGAAAAAAGTAGGTTTTATAGTTTTGAGTAGAACTCTCCTTACAATATGGCTGCATAAATATTTAAACAATTCTTTTTGTTCCTGTCAAGTATATACTGCTGAGTATACTTCTAAGTTAATAAGCTGTCAAATATTTGCTGTCATAATTGTTTACTTATTTAATGTTTTCCATAGAAGAGATCTTACTGAGCCTTGACCTTCCAGAAGGTCACTCCACTTGCTCTTGATTTTGGCTCTGTACCTGCCTTGCTTGTCTCCATTTGCAGGTTGGGATAAGTTCATTTTCTTCTAAACCTTTTTTATAGTTAGCTTTTTCTTGACGGAAGCAAATCAACACTACTGATGGAGACTGTTGGCCTTGGGATGTTTAAAACTCTTAGTTGTGGCAAATTCCAGTTCTGCATGTGATAATACTGAAAATAAGTTCTACTTCCAGACAAGCTCTGTAATGTGTAATGTATATAGTTACTCTCTTTGAAAATTATTTTTCTTCTTTCAGATTTTCATCCTACTTAAGATCAAATAAGTACAAACAGACAGCTGTAAGAGTGAGGAGGGGGAGGAGATAGCCAATAGACCATTGATCCTTGTAGGTGCAAAATTTGATTCATTAATTTTCTTTTGCCTACAGGCCACCAACTTTCTATAACAGCGCATCACCACCAAGACCACCGTTTCAGGGAAATGACCCACATTCCCAGCATATGTATAATCCAGGTTCAAGTCCAGGGCCAGGTCCTGGCATGTCACAAGGACATAACGGGCCACCAATGCACCCAGGTTCTCCTGGACATCATCCATGCGCAGGGCCTCAAGGCCCAGGAATGCCGCAGAGTCCTCCTATGCAGGGCGTTCCACCAGGCTTTCTCGGACCACAGAACCAGACTGGTATGCCTATGCAAGGACAGCAGGGTGGTCCACCTCTCACACCACCAGGTCTTGGTGGATCTTACAATGCCCCAGGAGTTCAAGGACATATGGTGAATATGCCAAGAGAGAACCATTGTCCTCCGGGACCACAATACCAGCAGATTCCTGGTGAACGGCAGCCGAATATGAATTATGAGCCTATTCAGAACCCAGCTGATTTCTATGACAATTACTATTCTCATCAAGCTGTACATAACTTCCAGCCAGCTAATAACTCTGGTGGTAAGGACGTTTAACAATTCTTGTTCCTTGGTAAGGCACTTTGCAGTTGTGTGGTATTAAAACATCATGGCTCCAAAGCTGAGCAATTGAAAGAAAGCCAAACCTCCTGGAATGCCTTCAGTGTACAGGCTTTTTCAGCCAATGCGTTGTAGTCGTGTAATATAAGTCACATTAGCTTTGCTTGATTATGTTCTATCTCTTCTGCTGCAAAAGCTTGTATAGGGTAGCTGCTAACTGTGTTCTTTTGTACTGCAGATGGGACATGGCATGGGGAATTTACAGATCACCAGGCTCACCTCATGGCTCAAGAGTCACATCAAGGTGGAAGTGAGTCAGACTGCATGAGTAGCCATATGGGCCATAAACCAGCCATTAACGTACCGGATTTTCTTCCGGCAATGCAGAAAGCCCTTTATGCAAGACTCAGTCAAAAGCATCAAAGAGATGGAGACTCTGTCAGCAGCCAGGGTCAGAGGGCAATGAGCAAAGATGAAGGTAAAGATAATTTTATTAGAGTTCTAAACGTACTTACTGACCATGTAATGGCCTGGAACAAATCTGTTGACTTAGATTTTCATCACATTACCATTCACAATTATTGTGAATGTGCAAGTACCAACTCAAATCGTATTTTCAGCTGAATATACTTGTTTTCCTTCCCAGCTTGTTCTGGGATTTTAGTATCGGCTTAGTTGCTGTATTCGAGTTCCAAGTAGAAAGATCTGTGGGTAATTTTTGGATGTAGTTTGTACTTTTAAAAGGTTCTGTTGTTGATAATTCGATTACTTCTTAAAATCCCTGATTGAAACAGAAAGGTTATTATTTCTAACTGCCGGTACTGCGAGTGCATCATAGATTCTGTTTATTCGGTTGTGCTTCTTGATCTTTTCTGCATATTCCATGTCTCTAGAGGAGTACAGGACATTGTAGAGAGGTTGGTGCTGGTCTCTTCTTACAGGTAATTAGCGATAGGACAAGAGGGAATGGCTTCAAGCTGCAACAGAGTAGGTTTAGACTGGACATGAGGAAAAAATTCTTCACAGCAAGAGTGGTCAGAGACTGGAATGGGCTGCCAAGGGAGGGGGTTGAGTCACCATCCTTGGATGTGTTTAGGTGTTGTTTAGATGTGGTGTTGGGGGATATGGTGTAGGGGAGAACTTTGTAGAGTAGGGTAGATGGTTGGACTCGATGATCCCAAGGGTCTCTTCCAACCTGAATGATTCTATGATTCCTCCGTGGTATCTGAAATTTACGGTGTTTAATCTGAGTGTCTCTTCTGTAGCCTAGACAATGGAGAGCAGTAGGCCTGCAGATCAGATGGAGCCACACAGAGTGCGTTTGTCCCTGCTGCACCCTTTTCCGAGGCTGATAGGTTTTGTGACCAGAAATGCATCTTCAGTGTAACCAAAAGGCAGTTGCCGTATCAAATGTTTTCGAGGACGTTGCCAATGTAATTCTCATCAAATGGTGAGAAGAGATCTGGATACGCAGCTCTTCAGGCTACATACGAAACCGAGCGACACAGACTAATCTAGTCTGAACAGAACTAATCTAGTTCTCACCAGTGCTCAGACTGGTCCTCCTATCTGGAGGGCTGTCACAAAGCAGTATAATGGAAAAATGTTCCTGTTAGCTGCCTCCAACAACATCTCACTCCCTACTGTTGAATATTTGTGTGACTTGTCGTGGTTTAGCCTCAGATGGCAACAAAGAACCACGGGGCAGCCACTCTCTAGGCGCCCCCAGGGCCGTGAGGGGAGAGTCAGAAGAAAAAGGCAACACTCGTGGGTTGAGACAAAGGCAGTTTAACAGAACAGGGAAGGGAACAAGAAAACAATAACAGTCACATGGATAGATGAATATACAAACACGATTACAATACCACCGCTCACCAACCGCACCCTGGAGACTCCCAAGCTTCGACTTCCCGCCAGCTCCCCGCTGCCCCTGGGCATGGCTCCCATGGGATGGGACACCTGTGTCCCTGTTAGAGCCTGAGGAGAATTAGCCCTATCCCTGCCGGAACCAGGACAGGCGCAAGAATCATTTAGGAAGCACACGTTGTTGTGCATTAGATACTGGGGATGATGGTGGGCTTTGTTTCCATTTCTCATTTTACTGAGCCAGAATAGACTACTAGTCTCCTTCGGCAAGTTTAGGATGTGGACCAGAGGACACAGCTGTGTTGATAAGGCTTTCCAGTAAATTGCAGGAGGTAGTTGAGAATTTGTCCTGTAAAATTAAATATTCTTATTTCTTCCTTTCCTGAATCTCAACCTCTCCCCAAAACCTTGTGATTTGGATTGTAATGAGGCAGGAAATTCCACATTAGTAATTTATCTGTTTTAAGACTGCTGTAAGGTGCCATTTTATTTTTCGCTCTATTATCCCTCAATGAAGGTCATTTTCATCAAGACTCAGATTTGTAATGGTTTCTTTTAGTAGTACTGGTAGAAATAATTGTTTGACAGTAGGTTATTTTCCCAGATTAATATTGACAGAGAGATACGTGGAGAGAATGCAGCAGAATTTGGGACCAGCTGCATTTTTTTTTGTGAAGTCAGTTCTTCATTTAAATTGATTTTTTTCATTTTAGAGTATGGTTGTTTTCATACAGGGAAGATGACTTAATCTCAGGTTTTCTCAGTTTGATTTTACTGAGAAGTTACCCTTCATATGAGTAAATGTGTTGTATTCCCTGGTGATTGTTTGCTTGAATAATTTTATTTTTTTTTTAGATGACAATGTCAACTGGTATTCCAGTAGTGAAGAGGAAGAGGGGAGCAGCGTTAAATCAATACTAAAAACCCTAAAGAAACAGAGCGAAAATTTTAGGAATCGGCAACAACATTCCACAGAGCAGCACATGCTTGGTATTCCTACTGATCCGAGGCTGGCAAAAGAAAAAGGCTCAGGGCCTCAAGCTGCTGACCCTAGACTTCGGGCCTCTCCAAGGTCCAACCCCAGAAAGCCTTCGGAATCCGCGTCCTTGGACCCACGGCTTGTACGAGATCCCAGGATGCACAAGGTCAGTGAGGGTGGTCACGCCAGCTCATCCCTTGGGGGAGCAAAGCTAGATTTGCACCACCAGCACGCTGGAGTTAAAGTCAAGCAAAAAGGGATGGATGATGATGAAGAGGACTCAGAAAGAGAACTGAGAGAACGAGCTTTTCTGATACCGTTGGAACCCTTGCCTGGTGTAACGTTAAGGGATCCCCGATCTCAGCTTAGGCAGTTCAGCCACATTAAAATGGATGTTACCCTGATGAAACCAAACTTTGCAAAGCATATTGTATGGGCACCTGAGGACTTGCTCCCAATACCTTTGCCTAAGCCTGACCCCGTCTCTTCAATCAATTTACCTCTTCCTCCACTCATTGCTGACCAGAGACTTAATAAAATGCGGAATTTGAAAACCGATCCCCATCCCAACGCAATGCCAGCTGACCCGCGACTGGCTGCAAAGGCGAAAAACAACTTAACGGGCAGGAGCGGCTACTTGGATCCATCTGCAGATTCGCATGCCAGTAGCTCAAGCAAATTGGGAGATCCTCGCTTACAAAAAAACGTTGATCCCAGACTTCACAGACTGTCGAGTGCAGATACGCATCACGGAGTTGCGAAGGATTCACACCCTCCGAAGTTTGACCCCCGCCTCGCCAGATCTGCTGCTGGCTCATCGCAGCCCTCGGAAGCTGCAACTGCTAAACCCGACCCAGAGGCTCTCCCTCCTTACGCACCCAAATTATCCTCGAGTGGTGTTAGGCTGGGAACTCCAGGCTCAATACTGAGTGGTATTAGTTTGTATGATCCGAGAGATCACAGCTCGTCGTCGGATGCAGCTCCAGCTAGTTCAGGAGAGAACGGAGAGAACCAGAAAAAAAGTATTTTGAAAAATGCTGGTAAAAATGAACCCAGTCTCTCTGAAGATGCATCACTGCAGAAGGCTGCCTCGAGCGTGGAAAAAACCACAGAAGGATCAGCAGAAGCTACTTCAGATAAAGCAAATAGCACCAGTAAATCTCAGGCTAAACACTCCAGCGCTGCACCTGCGGTGCATAATCTTCCTATCCAAGCTTTATCGGGATTAATCAGACCGCAGTACAGTGACCCAAGGCAGGTCAGACAGCCTGGACAGGTAACTCAAACACAGGATAATGATCCGAATGGGGAATCAGATGATAAGTCATTAAAAGATGTTTTCAAGACTTTTGATCCAACCGCTTCACCGTTTTGTTAGCAATTGATTTTAAGTCTTTTTACTGTTGTGAATATTGCAGTTTTCTGCTGTTTTGTAACTGGTTTACCTCTTTGCTTTATTTATTTTTAAATTATAATTATCAACACTTTGCAGCTGCTAATCTCAGAACCACATGCAGTTATACAGTATGCTATAGTGTTTGCAAAGCTGTGGTATTTTCTATATAATACTTTTCCAATTTCAGGGAGACTAATAATTGACATATAGAAAAAACCCCCATGTATCGTGTTAGAGCTGATAAAAGCACTTTCATTGTAAATAAGTCATTAAGAAAGTCCGAAGACCTGTATATGTGTGAGCTGTCTCTTTCATAAACAACATTTAGATATGATTGCCACATTTGTATGATTGTATAGATACAAGCAATATTATGTACATTACTGTGAGAGACACTGTTTAACAAGGACTGTCTGACGCATCAAGCCAAACCTACTAACTGATTTAGAACCTACGTAAATGATGGAAAAGGAAAACGTTGATCCTCCTTTTCAGATCAATTGATGTAAGACATTGACAGTTTTTATTCATGCAGTCAATATTCTTAGTGTAAAAGAGACCTATATCGCGTATTGAGGATAAAAATGTCATATCTTCTAAAAGTATTTTATTCTATGCTGTATATAGAAGAAATTGTGAAGTACATAACTAGAAGAAAGTTACTGTTAAAAGTGGAGAATACCTAAGTTGTCTAATACAAAAAAAGGTTTTTATTTAATTTTTTCACGCATACACAATTCTGATTAGTGCTATGAGTTACATTGTGGTGTTCATGTATTTCAATGTATTTTTGTATTCAGCCGCTTAATTTGTATTGCTTTTTTTGTATTGATGTAACTGCAGTACTTGTATTCATGGTGTCTATATGACATTTTTAACAAAAAAATTAAAAAGGGTACAGTTAAAGTCTGGTGATGACTGTGATGTTGACATGTTGGCAGCTAGTTCAGCATTGAGGGAAGAGCAGTGAGGGCGTCTGAAGGATGGAGGTGACTAAAACTGTTGGGTTTAGCGGTTGCTACGCCGCTTTACAGTCAGATGGTAGTAGCGGGTTTTTAAACTAACCTTGTACTGGACCCGAATGGAGGTGGTTTTTTGCGGGGCTCCGAGATCAGACTGCTGATTTGGAGAGAGTCGTCATTGTTCTCTTACTACAGTTACCAGCATCGCTATGAGAAATGTCATGCATGTTCTTTAATTTCTGAAGATGTTGCATGCCAAGAGCACAACTGTCCTCAAAGCCTCTCTTGTTTTGCCTTTTGGGTTGCTTTTTATATAGAGGAAATGTAGTCATACCTAGCTAGCTATGTTTACAATAAAAATTTGCCGTCTGCTCAATTGCCATCTCGTTCCCGCCCACTTGGAATGTTTCTTTGCATTAAGTCTCTTCCTTGGTGGACTTTTTCCTCTTTGTTTCTGTTTGTTGGCCCAAGTAATGCTTATGACAGGTACGGTACAGCGTTTATCCCAAATTCTGAGGTTTTGGTTTCTTGTACCTGTGAGACAAACAGGCAAGAATACGAGTGTTTTGCATTGATGAGCAGAGCTTAGATGAATTGAGGGAAGCTCTTGACTTCTACATGTGCAAAACATGGCAAAGGAGACCTCACTGAAGGTAATAATAGTTTCAGTTTACCTTCCTAATTTCCCAGACAGTAAACGGTATTAATTTTATGATATTTTGAATTGTGCTCACTCAGAAGAATTGAAAACTAGATAACAGACATAAACTTGGTTGTTACTTTGGAATAATACATTAGTCCTACATAATTACTTAATATTTCTTCATCTGGTGACAAATTTGGCTGATAAAGAACTTCATCAAAAAAAAAAAAAGCCAGCAGAATTGGACAGCAGGGAAAAATAGAAATAGTTTGGAAACAGCACATGGACTAATAAGGGAACAAAAGAAATGACAGTATTGAAGCAAAAATTTAGATGTGGAGAGTACTTGTAACACTAACCTGGGGTTACACCTTCTTGCAGTGCAGTGATGACATCATCACTGAATTGGATTCTCTGTGGGTTTTTGAAAGTACTGGAAAAATAAGAGTCAAAGGGAAAGCTTGGTACCAAGAGCAAAATGACATACCTTACAACTGAGAGGACTGAAGGATCTCAGGTGGTTTGCCATCAAGTCTGGTTATGGACCCATTCTGGAGTTGCAGGGAGTGTGTTCTGGTAGGGGGACACAGAGTGCTGGCTTCTAACCTTGGAGATCCACTGTCATCTCAGTATCTTTAACACAATCCAGGTCTTTATTTTGGAAAAAAAGGGGGTGCAAAGTAAGGAGGAAATGTAATTTGGAAGGGGCCAGCTAGTCCTTGCAGTCTGTTCTCTCCACGTGTAACCCCCTCCTTCCTTCTTCCCAGATCCAGCCGTGCCCAGGCAGCAGGTCCCCGTGTGCCTCCCCAGCTACAGCGTGAGGCTCTGCAGGCTGCCGCTCGGTTCCTCCATCCACCTGTGCTCGCTGGTTTATTCGTTGCAGATTTCTTTCCCGAGTCTACGCTCGCCCTGGCATGCCCGCTGTTACTGCGCTGTCTCGAAACGTGGAGGAGATTCGTTGCTGCAGTGCAAGTACTAAACTACCTGATAGGGTAAAGGCACCGGGGTGCCAGAGGTGGGGACAGTCTTGCCACACTGAGGTGGGCTGGAACAGGCTGCAGGTCTGATCTGCTGTGCGGATCGATTCTCTTTCGCAGGGGAGGTTTGTTTCTGTCTCTTCCACAGGTGCACAGAGCAGCGTTTCCCTTGGACACGTGCAATTCACGCCCCTGTGACTGTGAAGCAAAGCTGTGGAGAGCAGGAGCAGCTGGTGGTGTTGGTCCTGGATGCTCTGGAAGCCTGTAGCTGTGAGGTGGGTGATACCAGCATTGAATGTTTTACTCTGGGTAAAAGAGTCCTGGGGCTAAGAGGGATTTGGGGAGAAAAGTCTCATTTCTCTGCAGGACTGCTGAGTCAGGAGCAGCAGGTGAGACAAAATGCTTCCCACTCTTCCTAGTCCTGGAGATGTGGAGGAGTAAAATGTTTGACTCTGATCTTGTCTGCTCTCTGTGCTTCAGAAAGACTGAGCATTCCTAGATCACCACCTGGTGTTTGCTGCCCCATGATAAAAATACTGGTAGGGAGATTTCTAGCCTCCCTAGGTAGCCTGTTTTAATATTTTTCTACCATGATGAAGACTCTCACATGAATCCTTTATATTGCAACATAAATAAATTTATTCTTACAAAGTTGAGAATACTTAATTACACTCCTGTTTTACATTTCAAAAATCAGTGATCCTATCCCTTAGTCTTCCTTCACATTCGGTTCTTTCCTCCAGCTTTTGTAGCGCCTTTTTCATGTTCTCCTCTGAGTTCATATTTTACATAAGGACTCCAACCTGTACACTGGCTCTTCTGCAGGATTGTATATCTATGGCTGCCCTTCCTGTGCAGCATTTAGGATTGCTACCCTTAGAAGGAAAGGTGATGGTTGCTAAAAAGGTGATGGTTGAAAAAGAGTTTGATAGTGTGCGAAAGATCAGGGCCTGAGAAAGACCTCCCAGGTGTGAGGCTTTCTTGTGCCGGAGATGAGCAATTCAATCATTTACGGAACTCCCTGATCCTCACCTCCACCCAGATTTGCTGGTGCTGCTATGAGCATGTTCCTACATCCTGTTCACATCTTGGGTGCAGAAGAACACAGTTATTGAAAGAAACATAACGAAGGCATCTCATGAAACGCTGTCTTTCCTATAGCAATGTTTGCCAAAGAAAAGAGAAAAAAGCCTGATGGACTATATAAGAGCCAGAGCTGGCTCACAGCCGTATGAGAGTATGCATTATACAAATATAAGGAACTGTAGACCTGCTTGGTGGCCACTGATTCAAGAGTAATGGTGTCAGAGTGACTCCTGTGCCAGGTAACAAAGATCAGTGAATGGTATTTTACCAAACAGGAAACTCTCTGCTTTCCCTTTCACCGGGTCTTAAAGCTCCTCCCTAACTCTTGTGTCCTCTCTGGCTTGGTATCACATCTTATTACTCAACTTCAGATGCCATCTGGATGAGAGGCCTCTTAGGAAGTACACTAGCCTGTGGCATCATTTTATTAGTCTCTTTGTTCAGTCGCCAAAAGGAAGCAGTGTCTCTGCAGAGTGGAGTTTCCCACAGGAGGAACGGCCAGCACACAAAAGCCTTCTCAGGCCTTGCACTCTCAGTCCTCCTGCAAGGCCAGTTAGCCATGCAGTTCCCCTCCAACAGAAACCTTCTCCCGGTTTTACAGGTGGCTATCCATAATTGTGTGCCCTTTAATGGGTTTTAGGTGCTTGGGGGTGTACTTGCTCTGAGGTGACTGTTCTTGCACCATAGCCGTCAGGGTGGGTTCAGCCCTTGCCTGAGTCTTGCGGAGCCCTAGTTCATCCCTGTCTGAGCTTAAAGACTCCTTGGCTCTATGCCACAACAGAGTTTTTCTCCAATGCATGCAAAAAGCAGCTACTTCTTCTTCTTCTTCGGAGTCAGGCAGGGGCTGTCGCAAACCCTATTAGACAAAATAGTTACAAGTTTTAATATATTGTTGTACGTTAAATGGTTTAAAAGATCTTAAATGATATAAAAGTCTGAATGTACCAATGAGAGTGTGACCGGTGTGTCACCTCTACCTGTTAATGCTTAAAATGCTTAAAAGCCTGCTTACAGGGAATTTTCCAAAGGAAAAAAGCCAGGTCATAAAGGACTTAGTGATCTAGACAATCAAGATAAAAGGATGGTTAGTTACTTCAGGCTGACATCAGCAAAGCAAAAAATGGACATATATAGTATCTTTGATCAGTATGGGCAATTAACCACAGGAGGAGCTTTTCCACCCTGGTTCATATCATTCATCAAATTGGATTCTAATCAAAGCCATGTCTCTTTCAGAAAGACGCGCTGGAGCTCAGCAAAAGTTGTAGGATTATAAAGGAGGCCAAGGCACACAATGAAAAACTGCATCATCAGTGGAGAGGTTGTATTTGCACTAATTTTCTGAGTGCTTTCACAAACTATTTACAGTTGGATCAATCAGCAGTTGGCAGCTGCCAGGGAAGTACTTGGGAGTTTTGATCAAAGCTCATCTTGAGACAACATAAAGGCTAACACTGACATGGACTAATTTTCAAATAAAGGCCTCCAACGAGATGCTGCTGCTCTCCTATCCAAAAATGAAATGGGAAATGGACCAGCTAAAGACGACTCCAGAGTTGGTAGCACTGAATGAGCAGATTCAATGCCTGGAAAGATGCATAGTGGGCTTTGGAAACAAAGCAGAAAGGCATGAAATAAGAACATCACAGTAAGAATTCACCCCCAGCTGGAGTCACAGAGGTCCCCAGGCAGCCAGCTCTCACCTCCCATAACCAGGCTTGGCTGTAGGAGCTCCCCACAGCATGGGCTCACCTTGCAAAATGTATTTGCTGCCATCAGCATTAACTTACTTTGATACATGCTGCCTCGGCTGCCTTCAGAACATGCAAAACTGCTTGAATTAAGTTCTGCGCGTTGCTCACAAGCAGCTCGGAGGAGGACTTGCTCTCTGCAGTGACTGCTTTCACCCTTAAAAGACATTTTAAAGGATTTTACTGGAAGAGCATCAGACAGCGTGCCTCCCCTGTGTGGCCAGAACTCTGTCAGTTACTTCAAAACCAGAAGATTGTCCCGTGGACTGTCAGAGCAGTTTTCCGTAGATGCAGGCAAACCAGGGGAGGAAAGGGCTGTTTACAGCAACAGGAAGAGGAGAGGGAGCCCCCTGAATTGGAACTGGACGCTACACCCTACATGCTGATCTAACAAGAACATCTGGAGACCACTGCGCACATCTCTTTGTGAAGGGGAGCACCAGCCTTAGGAGAGATTGTCCTTGACCCCAGCAACTCACCTGGCCACGATGCTGAGCTGGCTGCTGATGGTGTGGGTCTGCTCTGCAGCGCACAGCAGCTCTGCGGAGCATCTCTTGTCCAGGCAGTGCTTCGCAACGATGTGGCCAAATTTAACAAACACCTGGCCATCAGAAGCCATTTGCCTCGCACAGGCAACAAGCTGGTCCTTGCTCTAAAACAAAATAGAAATACATGTGTTTGGGGAGAGAAGGAGAAAAAAGACCACCTTTCCTGCAGAACAGGAGTGTCCAGGAAGCCCAGATGTATTCTGAAACACGGAAAGGACTGGGCACCAGGTTCACATCCAATCAAGAGGAAGTAATTTCTGTTGCTTTGCCTAAATGCAGCCGGTGCCACCCTTACAAGAGCAGGGTAATGCAGGGCTTTCAGCAGGTGCTGGGCAGCCCCGTCACTGGCTTTGACTTGTGCTTTAAGGAAAACGTATTTTCTTTATGCTTATTAAAGTGTTGGGGTGGAGGGGATGAAACAGTCCATACCATGATGGGACCCTTCTTCCTCAGGAACTGAGTCATGTGAAGCATCCTTGTTGCCATGTCCTTGGTGACCCGGGAGATCTTACTAGGGTCACCCTTCCATGTGTCACTGTTTTCTCTCTCGTGCTTCGCAGGGCTGCTGGCACAGGAGACGCTGGGAGGACTGCTCTTGTGCTGTGGAGACAGTAACTGAACAGATTTTAAGCCTAGAGTGAGGCTGAGAAGTCTCTGTGTGTTTCTGAAGCAGTTTTTGGTGAGTAAAGGAGACGGGAGAGCTGTTCACCACCTTGTGGGGTCTGCTCTGCCTTCCCAACCAGACCTTCTCTTCTCCATCCCCTGCACAGTGGGACTATCAAATTCCAATTCCCCATCCCATCATCTCCTGGAGCTATCTCCAAATGAGTGGTAGTGTCACGTGAGCTGACAGTGCTCACTGTTGAGAAGTACAATTAAGTGCTGTAAACGACTCTGCTGAGTGATCTGGATCATGTACCGAAGCCTTTGCCAGCTCCTGGCATCCAAAAGCAGCTGTGGGAGCGGAGCCGCTGGTACTCCCAAAGGGTGCTTGTGGGGAGGTAAGGAGCTGAGCACAGCAGGGTAACGTTTCAGGGGAGGGAGAGCAGTACAGCCCTCTGCTCCTCAGAAACAGCATTTTGGAGATGACTTTATTTACGCAAGAGTGTCCGTCAGATCAGATGTCCAGAACTCAGCTGAATAGGGCAGCCAGCAACCTGATCTAACTTTGAAGGTGGCCAGAGGGTTGGACTATTGACCTCCAGAGGTCCCTGCCAATATCACTTAGCTTAATGCTCCGTGGTGTGGGTAACAGGACTGACTGACAGCCCTGACTGTCACCCTGCAGTAAGAGTTGATAGGGGGGGGAAAAAAGCTGCTGTACCATTTCATGTACTGTACCAGCTCCACTCCCTCGTCTGCTCCTGCTTGGGCAAGTTTCTGCTGACTTGGCATGGCTCGGAGCATGAAGCTCTCGGGCTGGGAAGAGCTTCGCTGTGCTGTTGTGTCGTCTTGGAGAGTGCTGGTCCCCTGCATTCTCCAAGTGTTGTCTCATGAGCTGCAGGACGTGCTCATTGATGCCCTGGACAGCCTGCAGCTGCGTGATGAGGTAGTGCGCCTTTGCTGACCAGTACCAGACAATACTGTCTAGGTGAAGATGACCTTTGTCCTGGTGGCTCTTGAAGAGCTGGCTGGCACTGCACACTGCGTCAGACGTGAGGACCAGGAGGTGGTCTGCGATGGAGAGCAGGTTTGCCTGCGATTGCAATTGAGCACTGGACTCCAGAATGTCTTGGAGGGTGGTTTTGACCCACTGAACGTTGGCCATTAGCCGACTTGCCTTCTCTTCAAAGGCCTCTTTTCTCTTCTCCCTGTCCTCTTGAGAGGGAGAGCACAGGGCTGGTCCAACGACATCGCGGATGACCTGCAGGTGTTTGGTATTGACTTTCTCCAGGTGGAGCAATAATGCCTTGGCTCTGAGGGCCAAGTCTCTCTGCAGAAGCTCAAAGCGAATGTACAAGCTGGCAGCAGACAGCGGGGAGACCGAGAGGGTACTGGAGGCATCCAGCAGTGCTTCCACTAGCACCTTTATCTCCTCCCTGAGCGCTAGGATTTCACTGCGACCACAGTCTTCAGGGCAGGACAGGTAAGAAAGCCGGGCAGCCTCCTGCAGCCTCAGGGAGTTCTCAGACACAGCAGCCAAGAGGCTCCGCAAGCAAAGCTTACTGTTCATGGCGCTCCTCAGCTCCCTCAGGAACAGGACATCCCTGCCTATGAACCGATCCACAGAGCTCAGCAGGACGTGCATACTGATGGCCCACTGGAGACAGTGCAGCTCCAGGCTGGCCTTTCCCACCCTGCAGGAGCCCTCAAAGGATGCTGCTTTCTCAAGTAACACTTTGTTGTTCGTCTGAGCACATGAAAACTTGGCTTGGACCTGTAGAAAGCTCTCCCAGACATCGGGGGAAATGGGATTTCCCTTACTACAGGCCATGCTTGCAATGCCTTCTGCTAACTGAACCACTCCTGCTAAACCCATCATGGTCTCGTCCAAAGCCTGTTTGCCGCTCAGGAAGTCAGCAGACAAGATAAAGCTGAGTACCTGCTGAGACAGACTATACCAAGAGCCTGACATGGCTGCCAGGCACTCTTTTGTCTTACAGATCCCTTCGGAGAGTGCGAGTGCCATTTGAAGAAGCCTGCCTGGACAAGAAAGCCGCCTTGAGGCTGTTTCCCTGGCCAGGCTAACAACACATGGTGTCAGTAACACAATCTTCTGGTACTGCCCCAGCGTCTCTGTCTGGGGAGACTCAGCAACAGGCAGTGCTTCCTTTGCTGCATCAATAGAGCCATTGGAGAGTTCAAGCAAGGCGGAGCAAGCAGCATTGACAGCAGCCATATCGTGGGCTCTTGTTGCTGCTAGGAGAGCTGTAATGACAGGGTGCAGATCTCCTTTCCTTGGAATGACATCCAGGTGTAAATTATCTGCTTGTGGGGATGGACGGCTTAAGATGTCTTCTTGCAACGCAGCCTCATCCATAATGGTTTTTAGCCCAGCACGGGATGGGTGGAGTTCAAGTGCCTTTGCAGCATCAGTGCCTCGCACTTGCTCTCGGAGAGGGCTGAGGATATCTGGGTGGTTGGACCCATCCAGCCCATCTCGGACATGATGAGCAGAATCCATCAGGCAGCTTGCTACCTTTGAAAAGATATCCCTAGTTTGGAGGCAGGAGAGTCTCTCTGGACAAGGGGCTGTGACCGCTTCCAGCTCAAGGATGGAGCTAGCCAGTTGCTCAACCCAAACCAGCAAGCCATTCCTGAAAATGGGGTCTGTGGCTCTGTCTACGTACCTGGTGGTAGCTTCAACCACCCACCGAGCCCAACGGATGAGGCGAGTTGCATGCCAAGAGAGTCCCTCGGGTTCCTCATTTTCCAGGGCCTTTTCACACCATTCCCTGTGCTTGGCCATTTCCTGGACAGACAGCTTAAGGAATTCACGCACGCCGACTGTCTCCTCAAAACACCGCAAGAGGCTTTCTGTTGTTCCAGCCCACATGTGGTGCAAGGACTGCAGTTGCTCAGCAGCTCTCATCTGGGCTGTGTTTCTGCTCATTTCTGTAAGCAGTGGAGGGAGACTGGCAAGGAGTCTCTTCAAATACTCTACCCACTCTCCAATTTCTCTAGCAGTTTGGGTTTTGGTGCACCTGGCCAGAACAAAGTCTGCCACTCTGAGCATCTGCTGGGCATGTGTGAAGAAGGTGGCAGCAAGGGGCTGAAGTTTCTTTAAAAATCCTCCTTGTCCTTCTGGGAAACACCCTGTACCAACAAGGCTAAGGGCATCTTCAACTAACTGCCTCAGGGGCTCCTTACCCTCAAAGAAGGTGTCAAGGATTTGGCATAGAGTAGCTGTGAGCACTGCCTGGTCGAGAGTCTCTACCTCTTCTCTCATGGTGTGCCATTCCTCCTCCAGACTGCTTTCTCCCCAGCTTTGCCCTGACCACCCCTTCTGCTGGCTTATGTGGCTGCAGATGCTCTTCCTCAGCTGTAGCAGAACCCAGCAATGCTTTACCAGGTCCAGCTTCAGATCTGACCTGGATGAGTCTGCTAGAAGCATGCAGTAGAAAACGACTGCTTCCACATGAGCACTGAACTCACTGTCAGAGAGCTGCACTGGGTCTGGGCAAGAGAGGAGAGCCAGCAGCCTGCTCACGTGCTGGGAGAAGGTCCCGTTTCTCTCCCATGGCCCCTTTTTGACTGTATTGTTGACAAGCAGGGAAGTGAGCTCTTTGATGGTGCTCTCCATTAGCTGGAAAGCGTAATCTTTGGAGAGGTTGGCTTGCTGATCCCAGGAGTGTTTAAGATCGCTGTGCTTGGCTGCATGGAGCAAAGGAATGCACTTGTGAAGCAGCTGCAAAGTTTGGGCCAAGCTCTTCTGTTGAGGGCAATCTCCAAGTTCCTCAAGGTGCTTTGCTGTCAGATTGCTCAGCAGAAGCAAGGCCTCCGAAAAGGTCCAGAAAGCAGCCAGCAGTCCTGGCACATCCCCTGCATCCCGCAGCACACTCAGGCACTCCAAAAGCCAGCTGGCAGCCTGAATTATCCTCCTCGTCCCAGCAGCATCTTCAATCTGAAGGATCTAACCAGGAAAACAAAAAACAACAGAAAAACCACTCAGAGGGGTAAGGTGCAAGAATCCCTGTTTTTTTTTTTTTTTTTTTGTGTTTTTTTTTTTTTTTTCCCTTGAGCAGCCAAGCTGACACCCCAGCACGTGTAGGGAAGCAAAGAGGTGTGTTTTGCCCAGCACACCTATCCTAGTGAGCACACGGTGAAGAAACAACCATTGCTCTAGCTAGAGCTTCCCTCAAACCCCATCCCAAGTCCTGGTGGAGGAGCTCTTGTCCCTCCTACAGCTGCAGTTTTAACCCACTGCTGTGTCCCAGCCCAATGTCTTTCCCTGCTTGTGCCAGCACTAACCCCCTCCATTGTTACCTTCACTGTCTCTGTTAAGACCCTCTTTGCCGACACAGCGAGCTCCTCTCTGTAGCCAGGGTTGTCCGGCTGCACCTGGAGCTTGTGGGCTACCAGCAGAATGCACCTCCCAGCCTGGACAAGGGACTCAGTGGCAGGAAGCATCTCCTCTTTGAACACCTCATCGCTGGACTCCTCAGCCAACCTGGAACAGAAACCGCTGGGCTCAGCTCTCCACCATCCTGTGAGTACCAGCCTTGCCAGATAGCATGTGCTGTTCCTGGGCTTTATCACAACAATTAGCCACACCTGACCGTAATTGGGCTTGAATTGATTTTAGCCATATTTGCAAACTGCTTAAGAACCTTTTGCAGTGGCTGCAATTCATGTTAAGACATGGTGTCTGCTATCTACCCTAGCTGTAACAGCAAAGTAACCCAGCGGCCAGTGCCTAATCTGTGGGTTTGGGCTCCAGTTTATGGAAGCATTCAGTAAATTCACTCAAGCATTTGGTCAGTTGTCCAATGATTATTTTAAGATGTGTTTAGGTTAAATATTGCTTGTTGAGGTATTGCTTACTTCGCCATCTCCCTTCTGAGCACATATCCCTGCTTTCTCCCATCTCTCCTTTACCCTTCCTAATCCCTTCCTCCTCACGTTCCCACCTCCAGCGGGGTTGCAGGCAGGGAGCACCAGGCAGGAGGGGCAGGCTCCCTGCCAGTTTCTTTGCCTACCCTTCCTCCTCCTTCCCAGCCCCCAAATCTGCCTGGGAGCCACCCAGCACACTCACCTTCTTGCAACAGAAGCGAGTTCCCCTGTGGCTTTGGATAATATTTCCGCATTCTCCCCTAAATTGGGAAAGGCCTGACAGATCCCATCTTCCCATTCCAGGGCGAGGATCAGATGGCAGAGCTGTGCTGCCATGGGGCAGAGGATCCTTTGAATAGCTTTGTTTTCTGTTAGGAGCCCAAGGTCATAGAGATAAAAAGGCTCCATTGTGTCCTGCCTGGAAAAGGGAAACAAAACCTGGGATTATCTGGGATCACAGAATCACAGAATAATGGTTGGAAGGGACCTTTGAGATCATTGAGTCCAACCACAAAAAAACCACCCCAAAAAAACAACAACAAAAAAAACCACAAAAACAAAGCACCACCACACCCACACACACCACACACACCCATAGACACCACACACACACCCACAGACAGACAAAAACCAACAATCCCGGGCACTAGAGCATGCCCTGAAGTGCCACATCTACATGTTCCTTAAATCCCTCCAGGGATGGTGACTCCACCACCTCCCTGGGCAGGCTG
>JAOXNO010000024.1:5781298-5791325 GCA_028565335.1 Limnodromus scolopaceus
GTGTCAAGAGGATGGGGCCGGTCTTTTTTCAGTGGTGCCCAGGGACAGGACAAGAGGAAATGGGCACAAACTTGAATTTAAGAAGTTCCACCTAAACATGAGGAGGACCTTCTTTCCTGTGAGGGTGACAGAGCCCTGGAAGAGGCTGCCCAGGGAGGTGGTGGAGTCTCCATCTCTGGAGACATTCAAACGCCGCCTGGTCACGTTCCTGTGCAACCTGCTTTGGCAGGGAGTTGGACTAGATGATCTCCGGAGGTCCCTTCCAACCCCATGGGATTCTGTCATATCCCAACACTGGAAACAGGTAAAGTCATGTTCATCAGCAACACGAGGACATGACAAGCCACCATGTTTTGGCCTCTGTGTAAAGGGCTCAAAAGACTTCAAGAGACTGTGGCAATACAACATGTGGTACCATTCCTTTTTTTCAGAAAAGGATTCAATCAGTAATAAGCATTTTAAATAACCAGTCCTTCCTCATAGCTTTTTCTAAGATTAGATTTTCCTTTTGAAGGTAATCTGAGTACTTAGGAGATGACTGGCTGGGCAGCCATTAGTGGGAGTTGTTGTGTTAATGGAGAAAAATTCTGCATGCTTCAGAAAGATGTGTTTTAAAAGCTGCGTGTAGATGGTAGATCGATCCCCCAACCCTCACATTCATCACCAGCGTCCACCCTTCATTAAGGCAAGAAGCTTTTCTCATCAGTTAAAGTGTCACCACCGCCATCTGCCCGCCACAAAGCCGTGCGAGGGGCAGCATACCAACACGTGTCTGCGCAAGGTCGACATGTCCGTGAAGGTCCTCTCGCAAGCTCTGCACTTGTACGGCTTTTCCCCCGTGTGAATGCGCTGGTGGCGCCGCAGGGCACCCTGCTGGGTGAACGTTTTCCCACACTGCTCACAGAAGTACGGTCTGGTCTCTAAAACCAAAAAAAAAAAAATTCAACCCAGGAAGCAGAGAGTTAGAAGGCAGGTTCTTTTGGCCTTAATTTCAGCAGACAAAAAGCATAAAGAATTTTCGAAGGTCAATGTTGATAAAGTGGTGTGTGTAGGGAGTATGTGCTTGAGGCCTTGGTTTTTTAATGTTATGTGGTTAATGTTGGCTGCAAAGGAAAGCCTGAGAACAGCTCTCATCTTGCAAGGGCAACAGCAGCAGCTACAGCTGCTCTCTGCTCTGACCTCCTTCAGCAGCACTAAACAGGCCCCAGTCTTGTGGGCAAGTGCCATCCAATATGCTAAAAACCAGTATTTGCCCTGTTTAACGAGCCAGGATCAATATAAGCCCTGCTTCTCCTCATTACTTAATTCAAGGAGCTTATTAAAGGGGTCCTGGAATAAAATGTCACCATCCAAACTGGAAAGTACTTTCGATCCAAGCTTCCGATGCTGTTTTATTTTCCCAGCGCGGATAAGTTTGTTTCGTTACCTGCATGGACGTTACTGTGCTGGGCTAGCGAGGCTCTCAGCCCAAATGTCTTCCCACAGACCTCGCACTTGTAGGGCTTAGCACCCATGTGGCATCGTTTGTGACATTTTAAATATTCGTTGGTGGCAAAATGTTTTCCACACACATCACATTTAAAAAGGCGTTCTCCTGAGTAAAGAGAAAAAGACATTCTGAATTCTTTCAGCAGAATTTTGTACTTCAAAGTTGGTTTTCAGATGTCTTTCTATCCCCAGCAGTTCTCTTCTGGTACTTGAAGTCCCTTCCGTGCGTTACAAAAACAAGTATGCACCTTCTTCAAATCCCAACTAGCAATTTCTAGTAGTGTAAAGTACAAAAGGAGGACTCAGACAGAAGGAATGGAAGTACTTAATGCCTACCTGTGTGGGTCCTTTTGTGGCCGGTGAGTTTGCCTTTATCGGCAAAGCAAGCCCCACAGTCCTCACAAATATAGGGCTTTTCCCCTGTATGGGACCTAAATGGAGCAAAACACAAATGAGCATTAATAAATTAGCTCTTGTAGCGCATTCTTAAAATACCATATTTGAAATTACACTCTATGCACTACAGGTAACATACTTATTTTTTTAAATGAAGTGGAAAAAAGTACTTTCTGCTCAGACAGGAAATAGAGTGTTTGCTAATATAGGTGCTACGCTAAAGCACTAAAATTGCCATTTAAGGTTTACCTTTTCCTCACTCTCAGGCCCTACAAAATCCACCTTTCTTTCACAAGTTACAGCTCGTGGTACCAGTGTCGGAAGGGAGAAAGCAGGGAAGATGACAAGCTGCTCCTGTGCTAGAGACTGAAGTTGTCACCAGCACAACGCCAGCAGCAGATCTCACGGGAAATGTGGACACATTCTTCGCTTCCATAATCCCCCTGTCTCATGTCCTCTGGCCTGCAAACTTCAACTGGCAGGATATTCCCATTTTTAAAACAAAAGGCACTAAGGGAAGTCAGCCAAGCAGTGTTTCCAAACATATGATTTTAAACTAGCTCAAATCGGAGAAAGTCTGAGCCTAATGTCTGGTCTTAACACTGTGCTGACTTCTCTCATTCCAACCCAAATAGCCTGATGTGCAAAAACACGGATAATTTTTTTTGAGTTGTCAGGCAAAATGCTGCAAATGAGACAGCCAGTCTCCCAACACAAACCCCATGAGTCAAAGTTTTGTTGCAGTCATACCGCACCTTACACGCAACGCAGCTCTGCTGCGTTTCAGCTGACGCAGATTATCTTGACATTTCTGATGTTTTGCTGCTCCTGAATCAGTACACCCCACCATTTTTCAAATGACTGTAAGAACGCTTAGGAGACAGAAGCAAGCTACTGTCCCCACTGTACAGGTCCCCAGTCTCTAGTAATGGGATTTCTCCCACCTCATTTAGCTCTCCAACAGTCAACCTCCCTTTACAAACTATCTGCTAGGCTCCCTCTTTGGAGAAAGATGGGAAATTCCATGGGATGATTCACCCTCCCCTGGGAGAGGTCACATTTAACTGAGACACCACCAGGGAGCAATTAATCCAATTCAGTTCCAGCGACTACAGAGGGAGCCAGATGAGAAGTCCAGCTTTTGTACTGCATACAAGAAATGAAATCCCACCCTAAATGACTTGCTCAGTGATGAAGAGTGAGCAGGGCTCAGCATCTGGGTCTCTGAGGTCCTTGACTAATTCTGCAGCCTATGCTACTTCTCATCAGTGAAGGCCGTCATCTTATTTTGAACACTGCCTCAAATAACTGGCTTTTGCTTACAAGTTCAGATAGAGCACGTTTCAAAATCCCTACCAAAACTGATGCAATGGCCAGATGCAGACTAAGCCTTTGCGTAAAAGAATTAATCACAGGTATTACAGAACAAATGATATCCCGGTGTTCCAATTAGAAGGACACACAAGGAGAATGACTCAGAACTGGGAAGTCAGAAGAGAAGAAGTGCTGAAGTGTGCTGGGCATGCAGGTAGTGGTAATGGGAGAAGCAGTACTGTAGGCTGACCTGGTATGGATCTTAAGTTGTGATGGCTGAGCAAATTTTGAATGGCAAATGCCACATTCGTAAGGTTTTTCTCCTGTATGTGTCCGCATATGAAACACTAGTGCTGTTCGGGAGCTGAGGATCTTTCCACAGACAGAGCAGAGAGGGCGTTTGACCCTGCCTTCGTGCTTCCGCATATAATGTGTCCTCACATCTCTCTTTCTTTTAAAAGTAGCATTGCAAAGGGTGCAAGCAAACTGCCTTTCTTCAGTGTGGACACATGCTCGATGCTCCTTCCAGCTGTTGTAACTAGCAAACGACTTGCTGCAGATGTCACACTGATAGACTTTACCAGGCAAGCACTGATGGACATCTCTGCAGTGATCCACATACTTTTTCCTTGAGACAAACTGCTCATTACACTTGTCGCACGTTATTACATAGGCAGATTTCTTATTCATCCCACTTTTATTTACCTTCTTTATTTTAAATTCTTCATCCGATTCACGTTCTTCGCCATCCTTCCCATTGGAGTATTCATCCTCCTCCTCAGTACAGACCTCCTCATTATCTCTACTGTCTTCAACTTCGGAACACTCTCCTTCGTAATTTACCTCCTCCTCACCCTTCACACTCGTTTCACCTTCATCTTCATTCCCTTCTTCACTTATTTTTTCACTTCTTGTTTCAGCTTCCTTGTATTTCTGCTTCTGTTCTTGTTCATTGCTACACTCTGCTTCGGTAACAGATGAATCCCTGGGTTCTTCGTCACGATTTGTGGTCTCTTTGTGGTTCGCACTCTTTTGTCGTTCAGCCTTCGATGTCCCATCCCACGTCTCTCTGTCAGGATCTTTGTCCCAGCTTGTTGTGTTTGGTCTATGTGCAGGCGGAACTACCATCCAATAGACAGGCATAAGTTTCCTCTCTTGCCCAGACTCATGGATTTTTCTGTTAAAACAAACAAATAACAGAGCACAACTTCAACAGGCTTAATTGTTTCAATTCAGACATGTTTGCCTTGGAGGAAGAGTCGTTTCCTTTTAATTGTTCTTCACACCATTTGAGAAATTAACAGCATGTTTGGAGAGCTGGGAACAGGACAATTTTATATAGTTGGACCAGTTAATTAAAGAAAATTAAAAGGTCTCAGTCCATCAAGGATGGCGCCTCTCAGGTATACATATTCATCATCTGACTAGTAACATAGGATGGACTATAAATTTTCCTCAAAGGCCATAATGGCCAGGATAAGTAATTATAGACTTACACCAAGGGAAATATAGATTAAATGCCTATATGGAAAACCAAAACAGATTCCCTTGTAAGCCATCACTTGCAGCGGTTTACTCCACTTATCACTACTCCATGCACAGAACAAGCTATGTCATTTCACTCGTGACACATGCAGAACGTTTCTTCTGCTCCTGGACTGAAACACAAACAAATTTTGACATTTTTCACAAGGGAAGCAGGGATCCAGTAGAATGCCACCTATATCCATTACCCACAAGCAGGGTATGGGTATGGATTTACATGTACTTCTGTACTGCTTCTGCAGTTCTGGAAACTACTGTGTAATTTAAACATCTTGTTTTCAGTCAGGCAGAGCTTAATAAGCCCATCTGGAAGCTCATGCTACCCAGCAAAATAGCATGCAAGATATTTGCCCCATGAAAACCATACTACAGATCACTACACTCCCCCAAAGTTTATGAAATGGGCATTTTCTTGTGCATTTTAAACAGATGTCAATTCTTTTCAGGCTCCTATTAAGAAATCCAAATCTGAGGGTTCCAAAATGGCCTAACAGATCTGGTTGCACAAGTCCTCTTTGATTCAACAGTAAATGTTTGCCTTAATTCCCAGTCTGGGAGACCTCAACCCATTAATCCGGACTGAGAGCTCGATGAGGTCAATGGAAAAAAATCTGTGCCGATTTCAACACACTCCTGATCAGATCCAAGGAATTCTGAAACTGAAGCAGAGAGGACTTCAGGAACACTTTTAACCTGGTGCCCAATGAGAAAATACACTTTCCCGCGCAGGCAGGGACACGGACATACACACACGGAGAATGCTATACCTTACATGGGTATTGTAAGCAGACCTCTGAGCAAAGCTGGCGGGGCAGCGTTCGCATTTATAAGGTTTCTCGCCTGTGTGTGTTCGTATGTGGACTGTCAGGCCACACTTGGAGCTGATGACCTTGTCGCAGTATGGGCAGGCCTGGGGACCCTGCTTCTTCTCATGCACTTTGCGGATATGGTCGTTTCTGTCCTTCTGGCGCTTAAACTTCTTGTCACAAAACACACAGAAGCAGCCCTGCTCATCGCTATGAATGGCGAGGTGGTGCTGCTGGAGGTTCTGGTGAGTGGAGAAGAGCTGCTCACATGTGTTACAGCTGTACTTGACAGCCAGGCTACTGTCATGCTTGAGCTCCACGTGAGACTGGTACTGCTCAATAAAACAGAATGATTCGTTGCACTTCTCGCACACAATCTGTGGCAAGGCTTTTGCCACATGCCGCGGTGATTTCCTACGTTCTGTTTTACTGGTGAATTTGGAAATTAAACTGTTTTCATCTTCCCATTGCTCAGGCAGAGTGTTCCTAATGACTAAGGAGGCTTCCTTTGACTCAGCCTGACTTAGGAGAGAATGACTATTCTTCAGACTGATGATATCCATGCTAAGTTTGTTTCTGGTGTCTGTCTTGTTACATTTTGGTAGCTTTGCTGTTCTAGATTTTGGTTCTGGATAAGCAGAGTCCTCTTGCTGCAGGCTTGCTGGTTGGCCTTCAATGAGCTCATGGCCGGCCAGCAACCTTTTACGTTTTTGCCTATCCCAAAGTTTCCTCTGCACAGGTATTGCCACAACTTGGGAAGAGTTACTGAGTTCGTGGTTCTCCTCTTGCTGCATGCAAGTCCACTGTGGCCCTCCATTTTCACACAGCTGACCTTTCAGATGGAGGCTCAAATCCAAACCCTTCCTGCCCTCTGCTTTCACTTCTTCACAGATGTCAAGCAAATCCTTGCATTCAAGTCTTTCAGCTATTTCTTTCATCCGTTGCAGTTTTTCCGCTTCAATCTCCACTTCTGCAGTGTAAACAAACTCCAGGAAGGAGGTGAACTCTTCCGTGTAAATGTCTTGCAGAGTCACCGTGCAATTCTTGGTGTCCAGCATCTCATCATGCAGGAAAAGCCCCTTGAAATAATTGCTAGAAGCTGCCAAGACAGCTTTGTGAACCAGAAAGTCCTCCTGAATTCCAAGATGTTGTGTGTGAACGGTCACATCACAGAGGTGACCGAACTGGTACAGAGAATGCAGCGCTCTCAGGAGGTTAGGAGCAGCAACCTTGGATTTCATTAGGATTTTCTTTTTCTCCATCCTGCCAGAAAAACAGGCAAATGTTTGAATGCTTTCTCTCCCTCTTCCATGAGCTATCTTTTCATTCATATACAACATCAATCACACAAAAAGCTCAGTGGAAATCCATGTCCTAATTCCTAATTTACAAGACATGGCAAAAACCTCAAGGTTACTTCCATCAGTGCAACCATCATCACCAAACACATTTGGTTTACTGCAGTCATAGATTTAGATTTACATTCCAGGATAATCCTTCAAAGTGAATATTCTGTAGCACAGATAGTAACAGTAACGCAATACGATTAAAGCGCTTAGCCCAGTTTAATAATAAAACATTCTCATAAAAGCACTTTTCAACAGTAGAGGTCACAACAATTTATAGTAGAAACAAGCATCTTTTCCCTGCTCTTGTAGAAAGGGGGAACTGAAGCATAGCAAGTCACTTCCGATTGTTTTCAGGCTGGTGTTGAAACAGAGCCTGTGTTTTCAGTGTCACACGAGGCCCCACTCACTGTGCCAGGCAGTCCTTACATCAAAGCCCGGGAACAAATCTTTGGATCTGGTTCAATTTTGTTTCTGGTTTTTCTTTTTTGGGTTACCCCCCTGCCATGTAAACAATCAGGCCTAGGGGTTAATAACGATAGTTAGTAAGGTTCTTATGTATTTGGCCACTTAAGTAATATACAGGGACAAACTACGTATCTAGAAATAGTTACAATTTTTTTGAGTAGGTAATAGTGGTTTTTTTGAAAAATATTTCAAAACTGCTCCTTCTCAATCAACAAATAGAGGGTCAGAGGTTTTTTGACATTTTCAGAAAGAACAGTTTGCATTCCCCACCAGCTCTAGAGACAGACATTAGCTATTGTTACAGTAAATCCGATGTCTGAGAACTCTGTGGCTTTCCTGTCCCAACCTGTGTATGACACCTACACTGCTGGAATGAGAAGTCTCACTTACGCTTGCCCATAAAGCACAACAGCGATGCCGTCAACCTTACTGAGGCCTCGCTGCCTCTGATCTGATCCTCTAAACTGATATTCCCAACCTAGCATAGTTTTAAAATGTCTGTTATTTAGCACATGCTTACAACTGCTTTGTAACCAAGGGAAGAGCATTAGGCCAAAATAAATAGACGAATCAACTTGTTATTGCTTAAAAGGCTTCATTTAAGCTTGGCTTGCTATGATTCCCTCTCACAGTAATAAAGGTTGGCAGAAAATGACACCAAACTGTACTTTCACTTTTCATCTAAATTACATTTGACATTATATTATATACATTCCTGGCGGATACAAACTATCTTATTAGGAAGACAAATGTGTTTTCAGCACAAAGTACCTAGAAGTCGAATACAATACATAGCCTAGAGTGAATAGGCTTGAATAGCAAGCTCAAGAGAAAGCTACCGCAGCAAGCGCTGCAGAGGATAATTGCTTTCTAATCTGCAAGGCACAAGTCATTCAATACTTGTAACATCCCAAATAATGTTTTTAAAACTGCGTTTAAAGACTTAAACTGATTTTTTTAATGACCCCATTAAGTGCCGCTGGAACGTGTACAGCTACATTCGTAGAAAACGGACGAGATTTCTACTAGATAGAAAATGTCTGTGAATTTGAGTTATGGAGAACTTCAAATACTTGTATTTAACTGGGGGTTTGATCCTGAGTACTAGATGAGCTCCTACGAGAAATTCCACCTCAATCAATGAGACTGCTTGGGATCTCAGCCTTCTCACCTAGCTGGTGCAGAACCTCCTCACTCCTGCACTTCTCACTACCAGCAAGTTCAAAAATGTTTACTCAGAGAACAGAAAACAAAAATATTACTACATAAAAAATACTTAAGAGAGGTAACTAGAAGAAACAGACAAAGCATGTGTTGAAACATCCCATAGAAGCTAGAAATTGAGGAGGGCGATGCGCAAAGTAGCATTGTCTAAATTCTATCAGAAGAGGGCTGCTCACACCCAGGCTCCTACAAATGCTCAGGAATCACCACAGTCTCTGCCTTACGACTTCTGGCCAGCAGGCATCTTTAAAACAGTCCCAACTCAACATATGCCAGCTATTCCCTAGCAATGATCACCAACTACATGGAGACACAACCCTAACAGCTCCTATGGCATGCTTGAATGCTGAGAGAAGCGCAGATCCAGAGGTTAAGACCAATTTAAGTCCACAAATTTACAAAAGCTTCCACTTAATCTGTCCCCTGGCTTGCCCTTCTTAATGTTTTCCAACAGGATATCCTTCTTCATTTCTGTGCAGGACTGACCCCAGGGTTGCAGGGCTCACTGATCAGTAGCACTTAAAGAAATCAATGAGCAGAGCAGGTGCTAATTTCCTCCTGCTCCTTTTTAAGATCCCCATCTGAGATAAATTCTCGATACAAGCTCCCATGTGAGCTCTAACACTAATACCTGACACTAAGCCAAATGGAGAGGTACGTTCCAACATCATCTCTTTTAGTTCAGCTGGTTCTAGATTAAATCAGCCCACAAATGATTTACTGAAATGTCTTTCCACTGAAAAATGCCACAAATAAACCAATTCTCACTTCCCCGTCTTCCCGGAAAAATGAGACTCTGCTTTTTGTTACCATGTGGAGAGGAATGTTTTCTGAAGTGGTGTTGAATATAGTATGTTTTCGTGCTTTACGCTTTCACGAGACTGAGAGCAGAACACTATGTTTCAGGGGTATAAAACAGGATGTAATTTTTTTTCCCCCCTGAAATTCAGGTAATAGAAGATTTCTAAGTATTCTGCTTTCATCTTGGGGGTAAGGAAGCAGCTTCTTATACCAAATAGATTAGGAAAGCTTTTTTCTTCTTACTTTTTACACTTAATGACAAGAGAAGGCTCTTGAACAATTTCCATCTAGAGCAATGGGAATGCAGATGATAAATGTTGCAGTAAATCATCCAGTTATTGAATCAATTTGGTTCTAATTGCAGGTTAACGTTGGCTTGAAATAACTGCCAGTAATTGAGTAAGAAAATTAATGGTAACATCATTAACAGGTTTAATTCTATCCCTCTATTTATGAACACAAGGCACCCTGGTCTTCACAATCGTAACTTTTGCTCCTAACTACATCAACGACCTGGATGAAGGGATGGAATGTCCCCTCAGCAAGTTTGCTGATGACGCAGAACTGGGAGGGGTGGCTGACACCCCAGAAGGCTGTGCCACCATCCAGAGAGACCTGGACAGGCTGGAGAGTTGGGCA
>JAOXNO010000024.1:5897728-5913724 GCA_028565335.1 Limnodromus scolopaceus
CCCCCTTTCTTTCTTTTCCCCCCACTCTTTCCTTTTTCTACGGTTTCTCCTCCCTTTTCCCCCCCCTTCTCTCCCTCTTTTCCCTTTCTTTCCCTTTCCCCGCACCAGGGCTCGCTCACCTCTTCTCACAGCCCACCTCACCCCAGTTCCACCCTCTCCAGTTCACCCCGGCCGCGAAGAGGGAACGATAGAGGGACCATTTCCCCAGGCAGGGCAGGGGAAAGGCACGGGGGCTGCCACAGGGATGGACACCACGCAAGGGTGACAGCGGCGGGTCCAACCTGCCAGGGATTGCTTTTTTTTGTTGCTTTTTTTTTTTTTTTTTCTTTAATAAACTGTGGGGGCAGGAAAACCCTCGACGTACCGCTCGCTGCGGGCAGCAGGGGTTTCTGTAGCCAGACCCTTGTTGCTGGGAGATCTATACCTGTCCAAATCGTCTGTCGCTGCCAGCACCACCCACCTAAAGCCAGAGCAAAGTGCTCACCCCTGCCTGGGGAAGGAACGGCTTTCTGCAGGTTTTCGACTCGCACAAGCCGTTAAAAAGAATGACCCTCGCCCCTCCGCAGCTGGGAAACGGCTACCGGGTGCCAACGCCAGGGAGGACCACCAATGAGTTGATTTTACTTCCCGCCCCGGGTACGGGAGGCATTGATATTGAAGGATTTTGGGGAGCTTGAAATGCTTGGCTTGTCACCGCCGGCCTTCTGCGCGCGGCCAAGCGGTGGTGCGCCGGCTCCGCTCTTCGCCTGCCCTTACCCTCCTTGAGTTATTTCGGCAACGGCGCAAGGAATCGGCGGCGTCAGGGGCGGCCGAGGCAAACTCCTGGGCTTCCCCGAGTGTGCTGCCGTGCGAGCATCTCCCATTAAAGCCGCAGATTCCCATCTCCGATGGCCTCTTTGTGTCTGTGCTTGGGCATGATACCCCCGTCACGCTCCGGCAGTTCCTGACAGGACCTGGGAGGAACGTTATCCTGGCCTGGAGGAAGCTCTTAAGCTTTGCCAGGGTCCATCCTTCCAGGCTTCGAGGAAGCGAAACCCAAATTGTAACAGCGCCTCGAGAGAGTCGAGGAGCACACCGGTTTGTGGAGCTTTTTGGGGGACGCATGTCGGTGCTGTGCCAAAAGCAGGTCAGGAAGGGCTCCGGAGAGGAGAATCAACTCCCACAGCCAAAAATACCCCCCCAAAAGTGACGATGAAACCCTTTCCCCATGCCAAAGCTTTTCTACCGTGTCCCACCTTGGAGCTCGCCACGCTTCCTCCCGCACCACACCCCCCCAACTCCTTGCACGCGTGCAATGGACGGGGATGTTCCTACCCCCCGGGGTCCCACGGGAAGGGGTGGGTGTGCGGATGCACGAGCCCGTTCTCTTCGCCGGAGGTCCGCACTGCCCTGCACAGACCCCCGCGTCGCTCCGGGGGGGTGTGTGGGTGTGAGTGAGGGGGGTGCAAACCCAACAGCTCGGTGTGGGGAGAGGCAGCGGGGCGGGGGGGGGGGCGGGCAGAAGGTGAGGCTTGTTTCTAAAGGAGTTGCCAGGACTTTCTGCCACCCCTGGGTCCAATATGAGCCGTCGTTAGCAAACTAATAAAATAGCTGCAGATGTTGAGCCTACAGCAGAGCACGTTTCTTGGGAGCATCCCGAGAAACTCCTTGGGTTGGGAAGTCATCCTCTTTCCCCTGCTTTTCTCTTTGTTCCACCTCCTTTTCCGCCATCTCTTCCCTCCTGCCTGGATTTTTAGGGGGAGAAAAAGGAAAAAGATGGGAAACGGCCTTCTGCATAAAGAAAGGGAAAAATCCGATGCCCGACCTGGGGAAACGCTCCCGCCCAACCCCACCGCACGGCTGCCAGAGCCTGGAGAAATGTAGGGACCCTCACAGAAATAAAATCAGCGTGAGGCAGGTGCTTCCCTGCCTGTCGACTGGAGTGGGGGGGGGGGAAGGGGGGCGAAGTGCTTTCCCCCGGCAGGTGGGTGCTCGGAGGAGGAATACATCAACCGGGGCGACAGGCTCTGCCGCTGCAGAAACGGGGCCGGGGTTTCCGCAGAGATAAGAACCACCCCCCTCCCAACCATGCCCAGGAGGGGGTTGTATTTGCTGAAGTGCCTCTTAACCTTTTCTATATCCTGTTACTAAAGGGGAAAAAAAAAAAAAAACCAAAAACCAACCCCAAAAACCACATGAGGAGTTCCTGCATCTTTACCTCACCATAAAGTAAAAAAAAAAAAAAAAAAAAAAGAGGATGCTATTACCCAGCTCTCCAAGACACTGAGATCCATGACACCAGACGAGCTTTGTCACAGCAAAAAACCAAGTTCCAGCCAGGTCCTGTGGGAGGGTGGGGGAAAGGAAGGGGTGGGTGGAAGAATTCCCACCCACCGTGGCAACAGGACAGGGCACTTGCTCTGGATTCTTCAGGCTCTGGGTTATAACGCTGCAGGGGCAGGTATTTCAGCTGCTGTGAATGGGGCAACTGCTCCTTTCCTGGGGATGCTGAGGCTGCTCGAGCAAAATCTCTACCTGGGGGGGCGGAAGGCTTTGGGATGTGTAAGGCCTTGAGATGCTGAAATACCCTGGAGTTTCGGGGCTTCCTGAAACAGGACCCCCTGCAGGGGGGGGGTCTGTCCCTACTCTGCGGGGTCTGTCGCCTTCCTTTTAGCCTGTTCCACCCCGTGAAGGGCCCTGCAAGCGTGTCGGGGCTCTGCTTGTGGGGGCCTTGGCAGGGTGGAGCAGCGAGGATGCTGCCGGAGAGGGCTGAGAGATGGGCCCGTGCTCCAGCAGGGAGCAGAGAGAGAGCCGGCATATTTTCCCCGAGTTACTTATTAACCACTGTTCATTTGACAGGATCAATATTTCAAGCGAGGGAGTAAACACTTAAGAAGCACTACTCTGCTTTGCTCCCTTTTCCTTTGCAAAATGATTTATTTTCTAAAATGCATCTGCCTGGAAAGGAGGCAGCGCCTGGAGCCTGGTGGCTTTTATCTGTGGGATATGCAAAGCACATTTATTTCGTCTTTTATCTCTCATATTGCATGTTGATCCCATACATATAGATTGATTTTGTTCAGGTAGATAATGAAAAGTCAAGTGGAAAATTTACACAAAGGCACTCAGGATCTCGACTTTCTATTGGTATATAAATTGGTTTATTACTTCATTCCCTTAAACAGGGACTTTCACACTGGGGAACACTTTAAAATATATCATGTTTAAACACAAAACCATTTACCTTTCATGTGTTTTTTTTCCATCAGTAATTTCCTCGCCACTTTTGTTAATTACCAAAGATATTTGTGTTTAAACAAGGGCTTGCTCCTTCTCGATCCCTCCAGCAATTCATCTTCCTCCTCTCGCTCCCCGGTGCCCGAAAAGTCCTAACAGGAGATTTCCGAGCCGCTTGCTGTGCCCGTCGCACCGACATGTTGAGCGCCAGGGCTGACAATACCTCGGGAGCTTTTATTAATTCCCTATAAGCGGCTTTCATTTCACCACCCTCGCCCGGCGTCAGGAGCGCTGCCTCGGCGGCGAAAAGACCGCGCTGGATGTACGTGAGAGCACAGCTTGGAACAAAAAAAACCACCCGTACCAACACCCCCCCCCCCCCAAAAAAAAAAAAACAAACCAACCCCACCAAAAAAAACCTAGAGGAAACATTATTAAGAAACATCTTCTGGACATTTGGCGGCTGGTATAGGCTGCTCCAGCTTAAAGCAATTAATTCAGGATACTGACATAAACTCTCCAGCTCTTTGACAGCTTGGAGCTGAAATAAAAATGCTAGTTCTCCAGGGAAAAGGAGAGGATAGTTGGCTCTTTTCTGGACTGTTTGCTTATAGGCCCAGAGAGCAATCTTCCTCACAGAATGAAATGCAAGGACACAAACAATGTACCAGGGAGAGAATAGGAGATGGGAATGAACAGTTTGAACTATTTGCTCAGCAGAAGGGCAGCCACAATGCTCGGCCAATGGCTTTCCCATGCATCAACCCGGCTTCTTAGCCCCTTTTGTTGTTCAGCCCCTTCCTCTGGCCAGATAAGAGCACAGCTGCGGCGGCGCAGCTAAGTCAGGCCTTCTACTTATCCACCCAAATCTCGGGTCGCCTTTACTGTATCTCCCCCCCCCAGTGAAACGCCCTCCCCCAGCGCGTCGGGTGCTGTGTTTTCTCCCAGGGCCGCTCGCCCAGGCTTGGGGCAATTCAGCCCTTGCAGCTTGCTTTTGCTTCTTCAGGGGTGGCTAAGAACCCCTTTTTGGGCAGTTGTCACTGCCTTGCCTTGTCCCCTGCCGGGGTCTCCCTTTTCCCATCGAGTCACACTGGGCTGCCTGGCTGGGAACCAAACCAAGGCCAGGGCAACGCAGCCCGGTGCCCGCGTGCCCCCTCAGCCCACGCGCGTGCGAGGGCATCCTCGGTCAGAGCCAGCAGTCCCAGCTCCAGAAGCGCCCTGCTCCAGAAGATGAAGGACATTGCCACGGCGGGCTGGAGATTTCAGAGGTGCAAACCACAGGGTGTCACGGTTCCGTGATTTCTTACGGCTGGACTAGATGATCTTGAAGGTCCCTTCCAACCTGGATGACTCTATGATTCCACGATTCTAACAGGCACAACCAGCCCCGAGCGTTTCGCCAGCATAAGCATGGGTTGTCCTTGCCGTGCAGCAGTGGGATCCCTCTGCTGCTGCCCGGGTGCAAGCGATGGCCAACGGTGGTGGCAATATCCTGGCCGGGGGGGGAGGTCTTGCTGCATTGAGGCAGTGTCCCCTTTCCCCTTCCCTCCCTGCGCCCGGTGTCCCTGAAGATCCCCTTCTCTCCTCTAATCCACCCGGGCCAACCGCTCGCTTTGCTTTAACGATGTCGTCGCTGATCAGGCAGGCAAACGCTGTAATAATTAAAAATAAATAGGTGGCGAGGTCGGGCGGTACGGCGCTGTCTGAGCTCAGCGCTGATGCTGCTGGGGACGCTTTGCTATTTTTACTCTTTGTCCTACCCCGGGCTGTTGGTTTTGGGAACTGGGCTGCGCTCTGCGGTTCTGTTGTCGTAAGGTTTGTTTAGCTTGACAAGGGTTTTACGAGGTGAAAAGGCAAAATGCTGGGGACTATAGAAAATGCTTGCCTGGCTGAGATCACGTGCAGCGTTTGTGGTTACAGAGCACACCTGCAGGAAACATCGAGTTTAAACACTGCTTCTGTCACAAAAATCTGAGAAACCGATGGGGATTTTTTTTTTTTTTCTTTTTTCTTTTTTTTTTTTTCCTCCCCCCCTCTTCTTCCCTGGTGGGTGGTCAGGAGGACGGGCTGAAAGGCAGGAGGGCTCCTATTGTCTCTGCGCTGCCTCGAGGGCTGACCCCGTGTGTCTCTGAAGTCACCGAGCACCTGACTGTGCCCTGCTCCCGCGGGTGGGATGCTGCAGCGCCCCGATGAGCCCTGGCACCCATGGAACGAACCCGTCGCAAGCCAGTGATCGCAGTCAGAGGTGCCCGGCCGTGCCATCCCGTGAGAAAAGAGTTCTTATGACTCCACAGCAGCAGTATTTTCATGCCCAAGCAGTACCCTATCACCCCTCACAATTATATTTAATTGCATTCGTATCTCATAGAGTATCTCAAGTTGGAAGGGACCCATACGGATCACCAAGTCCAATTTGATTTCCATTTTGAAGGCAGAGTGCTAAAGAAAAACTGATGCTGCTGTTCATTTTAGGGTTCTCTGACATTTCACCAGCAGCTTGAGCCTCATACATTACACATACAGCGATGGAACAGCCCCCTAAAATGGGACAAACCTGCCCAACCCAAGGCCAACCCACCACCCGAAAGGGTGAGGGATAAGCCCAGAGGATCAGTCGGAGCCACCCTACGAGCAGCTGAAGCAGAGTAATCCCAGGCGGTGCCTCTGCCCCTGCCAGACCACCGGCATCTCGCCCACCTTGGGGCACCGATCTGCTCCCGGCCCAGACGGGTTAATTAATGAGACACTAAAGAGGCGGAATGACACTTCCCACCGCTCACTTACAGCGCTAATTTCCAAACCGCTCCGCCATAGACAAAGAGAAAGTGCAGTTAGTGCAGAGTAATTTGTGCTGTGTTCCCGGCGAATGAATTTAGGGGAGCAAATATAGTTATGCAGAATTTAAATTAAAGTTGACACTAATGTAAATACAGCAATGCAACTGCATGTTTAAGAAATATGATGAGGCTACGGTTTTAATCAGGTCCTTTTAACTCAGGTGGCATTTTAAATCCTTGCCATTTAAATTGGATAAAATCCATAAGCTGGGAGAAGGAGCACCAGAGAGAAAGTCCATGGGCTTGGCTGTGGAGCACGGACCAGCTCTGCCCCAGCTCCTTCCCAAGGGATGCCCTAGGTGCAGGAAGGGTATGTGGGCTCAAGAGAAAGGTGTCCAGCAACTTGGAGGGAAGATCCACTGCAGGGTAGTGACTAGAAACCCTGTGAGACCTCAGGAGACCTCCCCACCTGGAGAAGGGTGGGGAGAGCAACGCCATGACCCCGCTGGACCCGGCTTAGACCCCAGCTCGGAAACTTGACCGTTCTCTGACCTTCCTACCTCTGTTGCGTTGACATCTCATGGTAGCACAGGTGCTCCCCACCCATGTGCAGGTCATCCAAAATATGACATAAACCCAACAATTAAACCCCGGAGCATCCCTCACTGGAGCCAACACTACTTTGTCTCTCCCTTGTGCCTGTGCAGCACGAATTCGGGGAGGGGGGAAGTCTGTCAACGCCTGCCAGATTTCTCCTGCTGCTTTTGAAGGCTCTGCTTCCAGCCTAAAATCATAGACTAGGGGCTTTGGAGGGGGAAAAAAAAAAACCAAACCAACAAAAAACCAACAAAGAAAGGAAGAAAGCAAAGAGGAAAGAGCAGAACCCGCCTCCACTACTTCAAAGCAGGGTGATCCTGAACGGGACCGTGGGTGCTCCTCAACAACAATAGGCATTAACTGCAACACGGCAGGAGCTACTTAACAGGAGCTTTGTAACCTGGCAAGACCCAGAGTCATTTCTGTTACAGTTACCGGAACAATATATTTGGCAATCGAATTCTTCTGGGTTTTTTTTTTTGTTGTTTTTTTTTGGTTTTTTTTGTTTTTTTTTTTTTCAAAGGGGATATAATGCCTCTGGCAGGCACAGGCTGCCAGCATGGCTCTGCCGCGGGTTTCTCTGCCACGAGATAAGGTGCCTTGGCATAAGACACCACCTCCGCCACCACCCAAGTGGTGCCAGGGCTGGCTCTCCTGCCAAGCCGGGGCAGCCGCATCCCAGCTGGCTGCTGGGCCCTGTTCCCCACCACCCCGGACCCCTCGCCTGGGGCTGGGGACGGGCTTCGCCGAGCCGGGGCAGAGCTGCGCTGGGACACGCTGCTTCTCTCCTTGGGTCACCTTGCTCCTGGAGGGCTCGTCCCCAGGGCTCAGGCAGTTCCTGCAAACACCACGGGGGAGGACCAGCGGGAGAAGGGAGCTGTGATGAAGGGGAATGTACTGAAATAGCATCAACTGTTCTTCTCATCAGGCCATCCCGTGCATCCTCTTTGCAGGTGGCGCTGGGACAAGGCTAGAGCAAGGACGTACGGCTTTGCCTCCACCCATTTCCCCCGAGAAGCATGGCTGGGATGGATGGGGGAGAAGACAGGGGAGAAAAGAACCTCACCAGATTTTTTTAATTTTTTTTTTTTTTATTTTTCAGAGGTGTTGGCCTTAACCAAACCACAGGTGCTTCATGCAGCAATTACATGAGATGACCTGGCCAGCCGAGAACGGTGGCCTGCCATCTGTGTCCACACACGCATCCACATAGTCCAGTTCAGGTTCGTTCTCCTCTTCCCTACCAGAAATTAAAGCCTGCAGCTGAGAAGAAGAAGCAGCCTGTGACACGGCTGAGTCAAGTCACTGCTCCTCATCACCCAGCCCCTTGCACCCAGGGGCTGAGGGCCGCAGGTACCAGCCGTTTGTGGAGGAGCCAAACAAAACCTCCTGACAAAATGCAAAAGAAGCCAAGTTTATGTCCGTATTGAGGGGGTTCTGCTCCAATGCAATAATAATAATAATAATAACAAGAACAGTAATAATAATAATAACAGTAGCAACAACAATAATAACATTAAACATGTAACAACACTAATATAAAAATTAATAACACCAACTAACTTTTGGGGTAAAAGAAATCTTTTTCTTGGGGGTTTTTGGGCAGCCCACATTTAATTACTGGTTAATCTAAGGTGCCTGAGCCGAAGGCATTGCTGGGCTTGTGTGAAGTTCAGGCATCCTGGATCTGTCTGGGGGTGTAGGGGGGTGCAGAGGAAATACCCGGGGAGCCAGGACGGGTCACCCATCTCCTCCGTGCGTTACTGTGCAAGGCAGGAAACATCCAGCACCACGTGTTACTGGACTCGTGTTATCTGAGGTGGGTCCTGCCTGGCAGGGATGCCTCCAACAGGACACCTCTGGCTCCTGGCCCCCTCCCAGTCTCCAGAAACCTGCCTGCCTGCTGCCTCTGGCAGAGCCCGCTGGCCCAGCCCTGCAAAGGTTTTCATATTCCTGTAGCTTGTCCTAATCCCCCAGTGTGACTCAGCATTGTTAAGATGCCTTAAGAGAGTAGTAAAAAGTGTTATAATGCCATTGATGTCCCCCCCCCCAGACAACCCATCTGCCTTGCTACAGAAAAAAAAAAAAGAAAAAAAAAAAGAGATATTGCAAGTGTTCCATCTGGGGGAAAAAGCACTGAGAAGGATTCAAAGGAGCAGGAAAACCTGGAGAGTGTCTCAGGTAGTGGGGCGATGTGCTCCTGCTCTCCTGGGAAGGAAGAGGGGACCTGGGTGGGGGAATTTTACCCTGCGGTCATCCCCCAGCCTCTTGCCTGCGCACGGTTGCCTATGTCCACAAACCCCCCCGAAGGGCTTAATGAGCTTCCAGACAGCTATTGTCTTGACAAATCTGATTGAGACCAGCCAAGGAGTTCAAGGGTTAGGAGGGGAGGGACAGACAGACAGGGAGACACCAGAAAACTTGTCTGGATGGAAATCAAAATAGATGGGGTTCTTACATAGGTGCGAGCTGCGGAGACGTTTGGAGTGATGATAAGTGATGCTGAAGAGCACCTGAGTGGCCCTGACACACCATTCTTTAGTGTTTTAATTTCTGCTGGGCAATGTGGGGAAGGAAGAAGCAGAGAAGCTGATGGAGAAGAAAAGTTGATGCCATCTGCCCTGATGTTGCTGTCCAAGCCTCCCCAGGTAGAGCCAGCAGGCACTTTTGCTTGCAGAACTGCCGGGGAAACAAGAAAGAGGTTGCGCGGTGATTTTGTTTGCAAAGCCAATTTTGGTCCCACGTTTTTTTTTTCCCCAGCTTTTAGGGAGAATTGTTTCCATGGGACGGGCCTCCAGGTAAAAGGCGCAGCAGTTCCCCGGGGAGGACGCACAGCTCTTATCGAGAGGCTGGGGCAAGGTCCAAATTGCTCAACACATTTTGGGCACTCCTTGGACCTTGCTTAACGCGTTTGGAAGAGGGAAGGCGAAGCGAAGGGCAGCCCGTCGCCACCCCCAAATTGCTTCTGCTGGGAAAGCCGAGGGGCCCCCTGGGCCAGCAGACCGGCCTCTGGCCAGCCACACTGAGTGGGGTTTTTTTCCACATCTTGAGACCGTCAGGAATGTTATCCACGTGTGAGTGTAGTGCCTTCAAAATCCTGAAACCGCCTTCAACTCGGCAAGACCAACAAAGATAAGAAATAACGTTTTAAGTTGGCTGAAATTAGCAACTGCATCTGCCGCACAATGCCCCGGCTGCCATTAGCTGTGACCGGGGAATGGCACTAGCAAAGTATGCTGGCAATGTTTAACAAACCATCCGTCTTTTACCTGGTCCTACTCAACAGAAACCTTTGTTTGAACCACGGGCCTATTCAGTCATGCTGCTGTCTGCTTATCGGAAAGATTAATCTCCTAGGTATCACTATATTAATTTTAAAACCAGCCTTTACTATTCCAAGTCCTCCATCGGGGCAGTGGGAGAGTGAGGAGGCATTTCTGTCGCCGGCGGGGAAGCTGGGCTCCGTGTTTGCCCGCTGCCATCCTTGCTACATGCCCCCACGGCAACAATCAAATCCCGACTCGCTCCCGCTCCGCGGATGCTCGTATTCTCATCGGCTTTTTTTGGAGGGGGAGGCTGCATGTCCCCCCGTCAGCTCCCGCATCGCCCCAGCACGACGGCTGGTGGCAGGGATGCTGCGGTGGGAGCATCTCTGTGCATCCCAGCCGGGTATCTTAAGAAGCCGAGGGGGCACAAGGCCAGCCCTGCCCCATGGAGGGTGCGGGGAGGGAGCTGGGCGAAGGTGGCCGCAGCCGGAGGGGGCCGGTCCCCGAATTCCTGGCGGAGTGCTGTGCACACACGCCTTATCTCGCCCGGACCTGTTTGCGCAGCGGGGAGCCGGCCACCCCCGTGGGGAGGGAGGACGGGCGGCACCAGCAGGCGTACCCCAGCTCCAGCCCCTTCCATCCCCGTGTGCCAAGGTCTCTGAGCTATTTTGTGGGCTGCCGTTAGGCTTTCTAGCAAGATGTTGGGGTCTCCCGGTGCTTAACCGCCCCTGGTGGACCTGCTCGCTGTGACTTATCTCATTGCAAGTATTACAGAAGGCCATTCATACCTCTGATCACAGCCGTATCTTGTGGCTCCGAGATCCACCCAAGCAGTAAGCACTGTGTAATTTCGAAACCAGTACCTGACTGGTTTATATGCACCGCCCAGTTCTCATGACAGAGGGGTGGCAGGTCACAAGCGTCACCTAGGGATGCCCAGCACTCATACGCCAACTCCGCATCCTCTTGAAGCTGTGAAACGTCCCCTCTGAAAGGGGTCTGCCATAAAAATGTTGATTCTCCACGTAAGGATGACCCATGCCTGCCTGGGATTCCTGAAAATGAGCCAAGACCCATGAGCTTTCTTCCCAGACTCAGTGCGGGGAAGGTGAGGGGACGCACGGGACCCGGAGGGTGGGAACCAGCTCAGGGTGCTGCGAGACGGAGGGAGCAGGTACAACTACATGACTCCCCCCTGTTCCTGAAGCCCCTTGATCTCAGCAACGTCAGATACATCCCCTCCCGATGCGGAAAGGAGCTTAAACCTTTGTTTGAGCAAAACCGGGGCATTCCTGCAGCGTGTCTGTGCCACTTACCCTTTCCTCTCTCTTGGCTGTAATGAGCGCCAAGGGAAATGTCCGGCTCCTTATTAATAACACAAGATAGCAAACCAAACACACCCGGCCCACTGACCGACTCAGATGTACCTGCTGGCCACCCATCTGAGCACGTCTCCTTCTGGCCTGCCTCGCCACGGGGGCAAAGATGCTTTTCTTCCCCACTAATTGAGCTGGAGGGTGCCTAGGACTACCTGCACGGATGACGAGGCGCTGCCCGGCCACCCCTGCCCTCTTGAAGCAGCCCCTGTAATTGCATATTTACCCATCGGAGGCTCTCATTATCTCATTATCACGAGAGGTTAACTGAGTGGCTCCGGGTCACTGAGAAGGTCACTAGCAGCTCTAGGAAGGGTTCAGATTCATTTGTTGGCTTAGCATCATTTTGGTGCAGAGGGACTGGTACCGAGGGTGCTGCGGACACGTCCCTTCCCGAGCTGGGCAGGACATCCCCTCTCATCCCTTGCCTGCCCTTGGCTTGCTCGGGCAGGCTGGATGCAAGCGGGCCACGCACGGGCAATCAGGAGGGCAGAGCTGAACATCCTCACGTCCCTTCTCTTTGTACCCCAAACCGGGGTGAAATATCCGCGCGTTCACTGCAAACGGCCGGACAGCCGTAACCGGGCCCCCCGGGCTTCAGACTTTTCATTCCCCCAGTCCAAGTGCAGCAGCTCGTAGGGGTGACACGGCTTTTCCACGCCACGTGCCATCCCCAGGCGGCCCCTTCTGCCCGCGGACCGCTCGGCTGCTCCTCGGGTGTTTGCGCTGCCCTCACCTCTCACCGCACCCCCCCCAGCAAGGAAACGCAGGGGCTAATAAACAGCCCGTCGGCGCTGAGCGCCAGGCTGGAGCTCGGAAAGAGCACCCAGAAAGACAAGGATTTCCACCCTGCAGCGGGAGAAGCGGCCCCTTCCCTTTCCCCTGCCTAAGCTAACTCTGCTGCTATGTCAAATAACAGGCAGGCGGAAACCCTGCCTACACTGGCAAGGGACAGAGGCTTCCCTGTTTGGATTTGAGATGGGGATTTCTGTGGCTGAAAGTACCTTTGTGATTTTTCCAGGAAAGCTTCCTTTTTGGCCGGCTTCGCCTCTGCATAGGATGCACACGGCAAATTGACTGCAGTGATGAAGAAGGAAAAATATTTAAACAAGCAATTATGAATGAGCTTTGGTTGCTAACTCGGAGAGCAGTTTCCTACGTCTTGTGTTAAAATGTAAGTGATTTACCCTAGAAGTCCAATCGCAGCCTCAGGAGTTCATTAAGAACGCCTCTTAGATTAGAGCTTTGTGGCTGGAGAGGACCATAATTAGTCTGCCGAACTCATTAATCACTTGTGCTACTAGAAAGCTGTGCTCCCCTTCCAGTGCGGGTATGGCCGGGAGCAGGTCCTGCCAACTGGTTCCCATTTATCTTCTCCCCACCGGATTAAAGAGCCTTTTAGCACCCTGGATTTTCTCCTCAGGGGGCTGATCCTACACCACGGTCAACTCATTCCTCAACGTTCCTGAGCAGCTTAACAGCAAGCCCCTGTCCCTGCCTGCAGCGCACATTGGCTCCTTGTTTCAGCCTTGCTTTAACCTCGTGGCTCTCCCCACCAGCAGAGCCCGGCTCGGCACCCTCGGCCAGAAGACCCAGCCAGCTTCCAGCTAAAGCCTGCAGGAAGCAGGGAATATTTTTTTTTTCTGAAAGCTTTAACGCAGAGAAGGGCAAGCTGCAGCACTTCAATAACCGAGCAAAGCAAGGGTTTCAAATCAACCACCGCAGCGGGCTTTGGGCAGGAGGAGGTGGGGAGCTGTAGGTTGGCCAGGCAGAGGTCCAGAAGCCCCTTCCCACCTCCACGCTGCCGGGATTTTGCAGAAGGGAGTGCAACCAGCCCTTCCCACCCTCCTCTTGGCCAACCCTGGAGAGTCCCACCCTGCAAAGAGGGCCCAGGCATCCTCCCCAACCTGGGCTGGAGCGGCAGCGGGTGGTACTCGTGTGGTGGCTCTAAGGTGCGGAAGATGCGGGGAGCAGCAAACGCGGGCTTCTAGTTCCACCTTCTGTGGCAGGATTTTCCACCCTGTCCTCTGCGGTGCAGTGCCTGGGTGCTTCCCACGGGCTAACTTTAAAATCCTCAAGTTTACTTGGCTCTTTTAAAAAAGCTGAGAGCAAAGCGGTCAATAAGCACAAGTGACTACGGGCACCGATCCTGACCTAGCTCTGTGCACCAACCCAGGGTGCAAGGAGCCACGGCTTTGAGTATGCTCCACTTCACTGGCGCTGCCAACGAGCCCTTGGCTGTGACGTGAGCGGGCAGGCATTTCTCAAGGACAGGAGAGCCCTCTAAGATCTGGCCCTAGGGGCGGTTTTGTTGCCGCGGAGGGATGCAAGTGGGCTCTTAACTGCACGGGAATATTTTAAGTCGCATTCTTTGTTGTAGCTCTTCTGCTAGACTCCTGTTGCAAAAGAACTGTACCTACCTGGACGTTTCCAAAGGTGAAGGTCAAAGCTGCCAGTGGCCTTGGGGCTGCAATGTTTACCTGGTTTTCGGGAGATCTGGCTGCAGACCCTGGTGCTGCCCTAGCCTTGCTCTGAATTCAGGACGTGTTGCCGTGTGTTTGACACAACCCATGGCATACGGGCTCTCGTACCAGGAATACTTCAGGCTGGAGTACATCTGCAGGACAATATAGGTACACGTGTTTAGAAAGGGATTGGTTATGTTTACAGGGGATATTGCATACAAAATCTCTCCCCTCTGTCAGCCGTTGGGGTCTCTAGGTGTGAGGACAAGCACTAAGGAAAAATATCACTGCGTGTACCCTGTCCTTCCACTCTTCTCTAGATATCTATTATTTGCTACTGAAAGGCCAGGTATGGAATATTTGTTCCTCTGGTCTGTCCAGACTGGATGATGCTTATGTTCTTACATGTGTTCTCCCCTCACCTAAGCCTACGAGTCCCTGCCTGAGCCCAGTGGTACACCTACATCACCTGAAGAATTAATGGTGCAGGTGCCTCATCACGAGGGGTTTCATCCCATGAGGCACTAGAGCCCTAAGCCAGTGGTAGAGCGCTCTCTTGATATTGGTGACCTTGGCAACTTCTCTGGACATGGCTCAGTCCTACAGGAAGCCCATGGTACCAAGGCTTCCAGGCTCCTTCAGGGTCCTTGAGAACTTTATCTCTGTGAGTCACCATTAGCTGGCCTTTACAAATCTATGACATTTAAGGGAGTTTCCTCTTTGAGTTGAAAAAAAACTGGCACAAGGAGCTGGTGGCCCAGCCCCACATTCCTCTGGTGGCTTTGGAGTGTGCCAAGTTCACGAGGAACATGGTGGCCAGGCTCCTTTGGCCAAGAACTACTCAAGAACTACTACTACCTTTTTTTGGCCGCCTTGCATCTCCTGAGTGCAGCTCCTGGGTCCCCTCTTGCCAGGGGGATGATCTGGGGAGAAGTACTCTCTGTAGCTTGTGATTGAGCATGGAAAGCCTCCTGTCCTCTCTGAGTGGGTGCAAGTTCTGGGTGACAAAGAGGGAACAGGGTGCTTAGTCCACGTCTGACCCCAAAGAGCCCCAGAGACCTTATGATGCCCCCCGCGGGGTGCTGGGCTGAGAAACTGGCTGTAGGCACCTCCTCAGGGAAGCTCCAATGTTAGGAGTGACCAGTGTCAGGGCAGGGATGATCTGTGGACCCTGATTCCTTCTTCAACAGTTCAGACATGAACATCCCAGGGTGAGTGGCATGCAAATCCGTGGGGCAAAGAGAGGAACACGCCGTATTTTTCCCAACGTGCTCCATCCAGCCTCCATAGACAGCCCTCTGAGACCCAGAGGGATGCACGTAGCAGGTCTCGGCAACAGGGGACCAAAACGCCAAGGAATCATTTAATTGCTCGTTAGATTTGGCGTTTGATACACTTTCCATCTGCAGGGGTGCCAGAGGAAGGCCTCACTTGCGTGAAGTTCTTAAAGGTATTGGAGTGTCTGAACCTGGAAAGGACTGCAGAGGGCAAAGGGGTGCTGGGTGCTGAGCAAGGGCTTTTCCTGCCTGTGTTAAATGCAATCCTGGGGCTCTTTTACAGGCTGCTGCAGTCAGAGGTAAGCATTTGTTCCTTTAACGTTGGCGTGACCATTGCACGGGTGGCTGGCAGCCGCAGGATCGGTAAGGCATTGGGGGGCGAAAGCTTTTCGGCTGGGAGCACGGGGGGGGCTTCAGTTGGATTTCCACGCCTGGGGGGTATAAATGGAGGGACAAAGCGCCAAGAAGACCCTTGGCGTGGTTCTCCCTCCATCACTTTTGGCAGGCTCTGCCGTCGGGGCGGGCGAGCGAAGCGTGCTGTCGGGGCTCGACGGAGTCAAGGGAAGAGTTCAAGCACCTTGAAGTTTGACTGTGATTCTCGTTTAAGCTGGCACAAATCACCTCTGCCCAGCAGCTTTATGGGGGCCTGGGGACCTGCCTGTCCTTTATGCCGTGGAATGGGGCTTTCTGTTCAAAAGTGGCGCAAACAAATGCATTTTATTTGCTAAGTCGGAGAAGGCGGAACCGGCCACTGGTGCGTTTTTCACCGAGCCTGGGCAGGGAGGCTCTCCACTCTCCTCTTAAACCACATGCTCAAGAGGTGAGGTCGTCAACCCCCTGCCCTCTTTCCCCGGCACCTGGAAGAATCAGGCCCTGGGCAAACAATTTTGAAAAAAGAAAGGCAACGCAGAAAAATCTTCAAGCCCCTTGGTGACACTGGCGGGGGGGGAGGAGAGGAGAGGAGAGGAGAGGAGAGGAGAGGAGAGGAGAGGAGAGGAGAGGAGAGGAGAGGAGAGGAGAGG
>JAOXNO010000024.1:5933958-5948132 GCA_028565335.1 Limnodromus scolopaceus
CCCCCCCCCCCCCCCCCGCTCAGTTTATCACCTCTGCTAATGGTGCAAATTACCTCCCAGGCTGATTTCCTCGCCTTGCCTGCGATTTAATAAGCGAATGCAAAGCTGTGGGGAAGGGGGTGAGGGTCTCCTGCGCAGCAGCCACCGGCTCCAAGAGGTCATAGCACCAGCGAGGGCAAAACTCCTGCCCCCCACGGGCCGTCGTCCGCTTTCCTAGTGGTGCTGCAGGGCAAAAAATATGGAAACACGTGGAACTATGGTGGGAAGACGTGGAATAATGAGTCGTTCAGGGCAAGTCTCATGCTAAAGAAGAGATTCAGGTGTTGGTTGGTGCCCTGGTCCTGCCAGCCTCATCTGTATGATAAAGTATTTAAGTACCCTCTGAGTGAAACCGCGTTACGACGAATAGAATGAAAATAAATGCGGTCACAATTAATGTAAACATCGTCTCTGCAGGTACTTATATATGATAAGTAGGATATACGTAACGGAAAAGCTGTTTTCAAACGCTCAGGCTTAGCTTGATTAAATGTTAAATGGATTTCCAGCATTGGCAAGTAGAGCACCTCTCGTGCTAGGTGAATGCAGGGGGGGTTTATACGTCCTGATGTATTTAACAGACTTGCAAGCTCCTCCTTAATCTTTGGCCTTCAGATGCACTGATGAAATATTTTGCCCAAACAGTCTTTTCTTCCGGGGCAGAGGGCTTGAAATGCAGATGGTATTTCTTCTTGCCACGTCCAAAAATAAAAACAAGCCATAAGAAGGTAAAGAAGATTAGTCTGCTCCCTAGGACCGGCTCCTGGCTCCTCCAGCGATGGGGATGCTCTCCCCGGTGGAGCCCTGGCAAACCTCTCCTCCAGCCTGCTAATGTATTTGCACAAGCCTCCAAGGAGTGGGATCTAGGCGAGAGCCCTCCTGCCTCCCAAGTTATTACAGGGACCGATGGGCAACCACCCCATGAATTAGCATATTCGCCGCATTTCCTTAGGGAAGCCAGCCGGCAACAATAAAAATGTGCTCTTTCATAACCGCTGCCCCACGTGCTTGACAAAATTCGGGGGAGAGGGAGGAAGATTGCTTTGGGCAGGGTGAGGGCAAACACGAGCTTCCTACTGCAGCTGTCCAAGGAGCCCGGACTGAGTAAAGAAGTTGTGGCGGTTGGTGGTGAACATCTTCCAGGCTCAACAGCAGAACTATTCATGTGGCTGCACCATTTCTGGGAGGACACGCTGCACGTGGCTTACATACAACAAATCCCACACAAACAAAAATAACCACCTGATACTCCAATGAACTCTAGTTTTCCTTTTTTTTTTAAAAAAAAAAGAGGCCACCTTCGCCACCTCATTGATATGCTCCCCCTGCCCTGTTCCTCTTCCAAAGGACCAACCCAAATGGAGAAAGGGAGCAGCCGCAAACCTCCCAAAATGACAGATGCAACGCCTGGTGTCACTCAGTGGCGTCACTTTGCATAGTGGTACTGTTCTGGCCCCTTGACAGCTTGATTTAAGGCCGCCCTTGCTTGTTGTGTTGACATGACAACTGTGAGATATGTCGTAAATATCCCAGGAGTGGACAGGAATTGTGGGGCTGGATTGTACGGGTGGCATTGTACGGCATGTGGCTGAGCCCTCAGCCCGTCCCGGAGACCGAGCAGGGTTTGCTGTGGTTTTGTTTGGAAAAGAAAGAAATAAGAAAGAAAGGGGGGGGAAAAGATAAAAAAAAAAAAAGTAAACTGTATTTTTGGTTGATATTGTAACTCGTTGCCATTATGCACCGCTCATGGCCATCAAGGACCTAGCCGGCTGAAAGCCATCAATCAACCAGTGGTTTTCTTAAAGACTCAGAGCTATCTGTTCCCCCTCCCCAAGGCCAAGCTGCTGCAGAAGTGAAGCCAAGGCTTTCCAGGACCTGAAGTGGAGGATAGGCTTTTAAATCTGGGCAGACAGGTTGGTGAGGAGGAGCGCTGTCAGAGTGAAGTCTTGACCTAAAGTCCATCAAAGCCACGGCAGGGTCTTACCGAGCTCCACATGGGGTTCTGCTGGTTACCAGAGCCTTTGGAGCCAGGTTTTGGGGCATGTTGGACCACATAGCATCCCCCAGCAATCCCAAATCCCACCGATGTGATTGAGCTGTTTGTGGCCTCTGTGTCCGTGGAACATGGGCAGAGTGGTTCCCACCACGGCCGCTCCATCGACCATGCTGGAACAGCCACATCCTGGCAGACCGTGAGGAGAAGATGGAATGAGGAGGTCCCAGAAGTACAGACACCAGTGCCTGGCACTGCTCTACACTGTTACATGGCATCTGAACATCTCCACGGTACCGGGAAACAAAGATTATAAATAAAACGATACAATTGGTACAAAATACAATTTTCCAAGGAGATGGTATTCCAGGAGCGAGCTGTACCAGAGCCACAGAATTTCAGGATTTCCTGGACTTCTGACACCACTCTGGGGTAACACAGAGCCGTCCGTGCTTGGAGGAATACCTTGGTCACCCTCTTCAAAGCTGTACGCTCAGACTGAACATTATTATATATTATTATATATTATATAATTATTATATATTAAAGCCCTTTTCTCAAGCCAGCATCCGCAGAGGGGGACATTCCCATCCTGCTATTTTCTCTTAGGTTTGGAGTTTATAAGGCAGCACACAGGCATATTGAGTTTTGTTTCAAATTGAAATGAGACATTATTGAAACAAAGGAAAAGTTTCCTCTCTTCTCCCCCCATTCTTTTCCGCTATTATACGCAGTAAGACAAATGATGGGGAAAAGCTCCTTCCCACTTTTTCCTTTTCTTTTTTTCCCTTTGTAATTTTGAAAAAAGACCCCCAACTTGAAAGGAAGATGAGCCAGAGCAGCAAGGGAACAAAAAGCATCAGCAACTCCATCGCTGGGATTTTAAAATGTTTAAATGCACCAGGGTTACAAGGGAACAATCTCTGTCATTTCCAAAGTCTCCCTGAGCTTGAGGAGCTGTGGAAAAGAAAAGAGGCAAAGGGGAAAAAAAAACAAAAAAAAGGAGGAAATAATAACAATTCCTAAATAGGAAGTATCAAATGCAAAAAGTGAATTTTAACTCCAACTTCCGATTCATTTTTAGGACAATTCATTCAACAGAAGCCGTGTGCTGCCTTGGTCTCTTCAGCTGCTCCCCTGGAGATGAGCCCATCCTGAGGCCCTCTCACAGAGCACAGGGGCCCCGTGTCCCCCAGTCCCTCAGCCCAGTTACCCATGGTCTTGACCTGGAACAGAGCCTGACAACTGAGTTAACCTTGATCCAATTCTAGAGGGACATGATTTTACTGGGACCTTTACAATGACTTTATCGCCACCCCTACCCTCCCTATCAATGGCCCCAAAGAGCTCGAAGTCATCAAAGCACCCAGGCACCTAACATTTCCCCCATACCAGTTCCCTTCTCCGCAGCATGGGGTGAGAGAGATCTGCTGGTACCACCAGCATCACACCTGAGGTCCCTCCCAGCCTGCCCCACCTGCAACAGCAACCTGCGGCAGATGCTCCACGGAGAGCAGTCAGAAGAGGGTGATCCCATGAAGTTCCCTTCCCAAATATTCCTCGAGCTCCAGAAAGAACCTCTGAAGCCAGAAGGGGTTTGTAAATATTTAGTCACTCTCAGGGAACTTTCCCATGAAGCCTCTCCTTGCAGTGCTGATGTATTCCAAACTCTTCTAAAGTTTCTTCTGCTGCTGCAGGCTGGTCCTCTTGAAGTGACCCCTGGTGCTGTGAGTGCCGGAGCTCCTGTCCTGCTTTAGCATGACCTGTCCTTGATGTGGTGCATCACCTCTGAGCACGGCTGCCAGGAAATTTCATTGTGAAAAGGTGTTTGTGTGGATGGGTGGGTTTAGCGCCTGCCACCTCACCCTCTTGGGTCATCTCATAAATCTTACCTGAATATGTTTACTAAAGAGCAAACTGTAAATGTGATGGGGAAGAGCATCTGATCCCACCACCAGTTAAAGCATTATCCCTTTGTGTAGGTGGAGCTTGGAGCTGCTGAAGGCAAGGGCCATGAGAGATCCCAGGAAGGACATTTAGTATTGGCCAGGGTGACCATCTCCATCCCGCTGCCTGGTGTGTGGGTGGCTTGGCAGTACTTACAAGCAGAAATCATAAATGCAACACTGGTCCTTCCTTTCCTTCTCAGATGCTCGGAGAAATGTCTTGATTAGTTTTTGTTTGCCTGTTTGCTTGGGCTTGTTTGTTTGTTGATGTGTGTTGTGTATTTGTAGGTGTGTGTAGGCTTTATTGACTGAACACTAAGTTGACGCATAAGTGGGGTTATAGGGAGGCATCGTGGAGGAGAAGCAAGCTGCCTGGATTGATGGATATGGCATTTACATTCTCCGTTCAATCTGCATCAGCGAGGAGGGTCATCGCAATATTAGTTTTGACTGAGATGTACTTTGTGGAGCTCCAAGGAAGCCACAGGCACGGGGCTGGCAGAGGGAAACCTTTCAGCCATTCCCAACCTCCCCCAAAGCCTGGCCAGGACCACCACCAGATTGACCTGACCACGTTTCTTCCACAGGCTGATGAGAGGAGAAGGGGAAGGTGGCAGGTGATGGGCTCGTAGGGGAACCTCTGCTGCCAGGAGGGGCCACGGTGCTGCCCGAGGCAATCCTTGACGTTGCCATCACTAGTGCCATTGCCGTCACCATTGCCATTGCTGTAGGAGTGCCAGGGGAGCTGGGGCAGCCTGGTGAGCACGTTACCTCCCCTCTTGGGGACAAGAGCCGTGCTGGAAACCTCAGCTCTGCCTCCCCGCCTGGCTGTCCGTGCCTCTGCTGTGGCAACGGGGGCTCCAAGCTGTGCTTCAAGAGCGCTTATCAAGTCTCAGGACCCAGAGGGTAAACAAAAAGCACATTTTATTTTATTTTATTTTATTTTATTTTATTTTATTTTATTTTTTAAGGTTTCGTACTTACCAAACCAGCCTGGGTTTTTTTTTTCCTTCGAGGTTTGGCTTGAGGTTTTTAATCACGGGGCGCAGGGGAAGGAAGATGAAGCAAGATGGTAAAAAGATGACTTTAGTTGTCGTCTGTGCTGCCCTCTCCCTGGTGGTACAGGCAGGAGGGGGGGGGGATGCACCCAAGGGAGGTGCTCCCCAGCCCCATCTTTTCCCTGGGCAAACGGCTCCTTTCTCTCTCTGCCCTCAATACGTAAAAACCAGATATTGGTGCCCGGTTTGTGATTTGGCCACTTCCACCGTCGGCTATCTTAAACTGGGACTGGCAGCAAGAGGTCTGGCTGCCAAAGAGCCCAGGGAAAACCAGCTCCAAAACAGTGCCCGACACCGAAAATCAAAGCCACGGACACAAAAAACGTCAAAAGGATGAAGGACAACAACAGAGCAAGTCGACAGAAATTCAACCCGCCGGCACCGCCTCCCTCCAGATTTACATCAACTCGGTGCTTTGAGCAAGAAATATAAAATAAATATCCTCCGCGTACGAGCATCTATTATACAGGTGCGTGCGTGGGCGAGCGTGGAGCCCCCGCACAAACGGGCAACATCTGCAGCTGCCCCCAGACAGACAGACAGACAGACAGATAGTCTGATGTGAATTATTTAACACAAAGTGCCGTGACCTCTATTAACAAAGGGAGATGCTTCCAGACCTGCGGGCAGCACCATGGGAAGCAGCTGGATCCAAATCAATCTAATTGAAGACGGGCCTGAATTTATTATAGGAGCCGGTGGCAAGCATCCTGTGGAGGGTGCTGAGGGGGGAACGGGTGCCCGTACGGTGTACTCCGTTTAGCTCAGCTGGAAAGACCGTGGCCATAAATTGTGCTTAAGCAAAAGCTCAGCAACTGAGCGTGTCCAGAGGCGCACGCACATGCGCCGAAAGGGGGGCAATTGCTTCGTGCCGGGGGCGCTTTGGAAAAATAAAATTATCTTGAAATTTCCTGATTTTTTCTTTTTTTTTTTTTTCTCTTTCTTTTTTCTTTCCCCTTCCCCTTCCTCCGCAATCAAAAGAAAGAACTGAAAGAAACGTGCACTTCAAGGCTTTAAATCTGAAACTTCCTAATCCCCTGAAGTCCACACTAGACTTCTTGCCTCCATGGAAACCCCAAAGCATTCATCCAAGTGATTGGCCTCCAATGAATTTTAGATAAGACAGAATGGAACGGAATTGATGTGATTTTAATGCAGAAGAAAGCGGTGGAAGGGAGGTCCACTTGGTTCATATTTGAATAAAGCAAACATGACAGACAAAAGGCTGACAGCTGTAAATGACATTGTCAGTACAAAAATTATCAGCCAGTTTACAATCTGTTTGCTTATGTTGAACAAACAGAATGTGTGTGGCATCCCTTGGCTTCATGAATGGCAGAAATACTTGCAGGCTCCAGAGAGAGGCAGATATCTGTTCCCTCCCAGCCCTCCCACTATAAGATATCCATTTGACAGCCGTGCTGAAAAGGAAAATTCTCTTTTTTTTTTCCCCCCTTCTCCTCCTGCTTTTTTTCTTTAATTTTTTTTTTTAGTCCTTTTTTTTTTTATTATTTTATTTTTAGCCTTTTTCTCTTTTTTTTTTTTTTTTCTTCTCTCTCCTCTTTCTTTGCCTTAGTTCTGGGTTGTTTGTTTTTTTGTTTTTTTTTTTTTTAGTGGTTGTTTTGTTGGAGGGAGGGGAGGGCTGCAGCTGGGCACAGCCTGCGCCAGCGCGGCAGCGGTGCTGGATGAAGCCGTTCGGTGGCTCTGGCATTCCAGGCACCAAACCTGCCGTTACCTAGCGAAAGCTGCGGCCGAAGAACATCCCTCCGGTTTCTTTTCTTCCTTTTTTTTTTCTCTCCCTTCCCGGCGCAGGAGGCAGATTCTGGGAGTGCCTTTTGGGGAGGGCACCCTTGCGGCACTGCCCGGGCTGCTGCTGGCCTCAAAACCCCTTTGCTCTTTCAGTCCTCAGACCAGCCAAAATGTTAGCACCCTCTGAAATGTTAACTGCGACCAAAAAAAAAATAAAATAAAAAATCCTTTTTTTCTTTGAGTGCAGGCTTGATAAAGTAGTCATCCTCCTCCTCTGAAAGTGCAGGTCCGAGGCACACGTGAAATGAGTTGTGGGGTCTCAGAGTAGCGCCCTGTGTTCAGGGCACAGAAACCACCCCCCTTTGGTTCCTAAACCCATATTTGTGTGCTCAGGTGCTGAATATCTTAATATCTTCCTCTTTCTTTTTTTTTTCTTTTTTCTTTTTTTTTTTCTTCTGGAGGATTTCTGTTGTCACCCTGCATCCCAGGGCGCATCCCTCCACTTGTTGTTTTACAGCCGGACTTCACAGAAGTTCTTCCCCAAGGGGCCGTTCAGGTCCTTACCCCTCTCCACCCCCTCCACCCAGCCCATCCCCGTGGTGTCAGGCCGCGTTCGTACCACGCAGCTTGTGATTCCTGGAAACAAGCTGCCAACCAGTGTGATATCATCCTGCATGAAAAAGCAACTGGACCTGAAAGCCCACCTTCGGGTTTCCTATTTGCCCCACCACCAAGCCGGCCCGTTTTGTTCTGTCCTGACCCGAGCCTTAAAGATAGAAGGAAACCTGGTGGAGCCAGTCCCCCTTCTTTTATGTAAATGTAAAGGGGGGAAAAAAAAACCAAAAAAACCAACCAACCCACCCCACACCAGGATTTGTTTAGTGGCACTTGGCTTGTTTGATCAGAAGGAAAAAATAATGACAGGTGAGGATGGTCTGCGCGGGGCAGATAAAGGGACTAGAACAACAGCAGGAGAATAGGGCAATTGCTTTCCGGGCAGCCGAGCATCCAAACACAGGCACTCGTATGAAAAGTTTATCCAATTATGGCAAACCGGATGACGCTCGTTATGTTGTGTTACTCTTTTCATTTTTAATCTAAATTGCCGTTTCTTTCTCTCCGATATGGCAATCGGTCATAAAGGGTTGACCACCATTAAAGCTGTTTGATTTGGAACCCTGTAGTGTTTGACTAAGAGGGTAAATGCAAATTTGATGAAAGAATAAGGATAAATTTACATATCAGCTTCGGCTCACATGGAGAGAGTAAACATTCTGTTTATCTCAAGTGTCACTTTATGATTTCAGTAGAATATAAAACTGACCTTGGTCCAGACATTGCAAAAGACCTGAATGAAATATATTGTTGTCTAAATACAATTTACTCAAGTAGAAGTTGTCAGCACACCCGGCGTAACTCAGCAAACAGGGTTAGACAACAGGGTCGCCGGGACAAAATTGTTCCGATCGACTCCGAAATGAAAACCTCTGCAGCCTCGTAGCCGGCAAGCGGGTGGGAAAGGGAAGGAGCTTCCCCCACCGAGGCCGTTCCCTAAAATCACGGCCGCTTCTTCCAGCCACAAGCTGAAGGGAAAAACCCGAGGAGCCGCAAACTCTGCGTTGCAGCCGGTGGGGGCAGAAATGTGGGGAGGGCAAATTTATTTGGCCAAAATTATGTTAAAAACGCTACATTTTGGTGTTTGGAATTTTTTTAACAATTGCTTTTGACCTTCCGGTTGTGATTCTTTCCTCCCCCTAAATTTACACTCATCTTTTACTCACCATCACCTACAAATACCTGTGCTTCAGGTGGCAGGGACAATTCCACAGCCCTGTCTTTTCTGCTGCCCCGGCGTTTGTAGTTGCGGGGAAGAAATACAAAACCGAGTGGGGATTCCTCCGCCACGCAGAAACACTTCCAGGGTTTTTAAACTAGAACGAGAATTTTTTTATTATTATTTTTTTTATTTTTTTTTTCTCCCCCCCCTCCTGCTCCATCAAATCATCCAAAAGGAAAAATAGATGTAGGGCGGCGCGGAGGTTTTCCCCCGCCGCCAGCCGAGCAGCGCCTAATAAAGGGTCAAAACGCCGAGCGCGGTTCTTAATGAATGACTGCGTGTTTAACGGAGAGGGGAGCGAAAATGACTCAACAAATAAATAAGAAAGTAGTCGGAACAGACGCACGGGAGCGAGAGGAAGCACGATCTATTTTTTCCAGGTAACTAAATAAATCAGTTATTGCAACGCCGCCGCGGGCTCTCCCCTGGAACGCGGGAGGGGACACAGATGCAAGGAGCAGGCGGCGAGTAAGGGGTTTGAGCTGGCTCCAAACCAACCCCGGGAGAGGTAAAAAAAGGTGGGGGACCCCCTGGGCTGGGGAGGGAAGAGCGGGCAGGGGTCCCCCGTTGCCCGGCGGCAGCCCCGCTGGTGGCTGCTCCTTGCAGAGCCCGAGCAGCGGCTGCTCCGGCGGCAGCCCCGGCCCTGGGAGCAGCGTGGGCTCGGCGGAGACAAAGGCTGGAGGGGAACAAAAGGCAGAGGGAAAGAAAGGCGACTCGTGCGGGGTCACTGGTCCCGCTGCAGGTGGGGCCGTTAGCGAGGTTTTCTTATTTGTTAGTGGAAACATCTATATTTTAAGGCTTATTTTGACCGCCCAGAAATTGCACCGCCCGGGGACGGGTGGCGGGACCTGTTCTCTTGGTGGAGTGGACCCTCTGCCCTCGGACGGTACGGACACGGGTAAAACACACCAAGTCTGATCACGCCCCCGGTTCCCCCAGACTCTGGCGTCCACACCACATATTTGGGACCGATTCTTGCTTTAACGACAGCCCAATAATGGCAACATTCTGCAGTTACGGCTTACCCGGGCCCCTTTAGGATCTTTTTTTAATTCACAAGCGTCGATTTGATGAGGGAACCTCGCAAAGCCAAAAGGCCTTGAGATACCACGCGGGGAGGGATCCAATCCTCCTCGGGGAGCCACAGAGCCACAGGCGTGGAGGCAGAGCCCCGAGACCCGTCAGCCCGGGTTTGGTCCCTGATGTATAGGGGGGAGAGAGCGTATGGAGCTACAGCCCTCGTGCATCGCTTGCTTCAGAGCTCCTAACCTAACCCCTCCATCGAAAACAGGAAAAAAAAAACCCAAAAAAGGCAGGAAAAAAATCAAGCGAAGCAGATGAAAAAGCAGGGAGAGGCAGCTCTTCCCCGGGACCGTCCCGTGCCCTCCCAGGCTGCGTGGGGAGAGCTCCTGCCCCATCGCTTGATCTGTTCCCCCCCATTTGTAGAGATTATTTGCACTTCTAAAAGCCTGAACAAGGCTGCAGCTCCTGGGGGCCGGGAGCAGGCCGGGAGAACAAGGGATTTGGGCTGACCCTGGGAATTCCCTGCTGCTGCATTGTTTCAGGGCAGGCAAGAATTAGCAGAAGGGGCATTTTGCCTTTCAGGGGAGGCAGGGGACGCATCCTCCCTAGCTGGGGAAAGTCATCCCTAGCTGGGTAAAAAGATTCACACGTTATCGATTCTGGTGTTGTATTTAAATAAAAAAATGCCAGGAGGGGGGAAAGGTTATCGGGAGAAAGACCCAGGGGTTCCCTGTTCCTGTGCTGGCCACATTTTCCCTAAATTTGGAATCGCAGATGAGGTTATTTCTCCCTGTTTTCAAAATTATGATTTTTTTGGGGGGTGTTTTTAAGAGAGAGGAAAGGATTTTTTGAAAGAAATAAAAACTGCCACTTTCCTCTTCTTCCCTGCCCAGGGGACAGCTGTCCCTTGGCACAGCCGGTCCTGCACTTTATTGGGGTTGCTGTGGGGCAGGCGCCAGCGCTCGCAGCCCTTTCCTGGATTTCCTTTGGTGGGTAACCGCCTCGGGACGATGCCTGCTCGGTTGCTCTCTTTGAGCGCAAGTGGCCTGGGCAAAACCCGCCTGGGTTCGACTTCCCCTCCTTTTGAACCCCTTTGCTCGTGAAGGCAACTCGCCATGGCTCTATCCTCTTTGCAAATGTCACACCTGCTAGTTCTACACTTTAATCTGACAAGGTATGAGCGAGGGCTCTGCCAGATGGGCCCTAGCGATGATGATGTTACAGGTGCTCTTTGGAGATGAGCTACTTTCCCAGGAAGAAAGGCAAGAGCCTGTTTCCCAGAGGGCAAAGCACAAGATGGGATTTGCTGAAGGAGGATTTGGACTTTGCTGATGTTCGGGTCCAGGGCAGGAACCAAGAGGACACCCAATGAAGAAAGGCCTATTCATAACATGCTCTAGCTCTAGGCAATCCTGCTTCAGCAGGGGAGTTGGACTAGATGATCTCTAGGGTCCCTTCCAACTCTAAAAATTCAGTGAAATTCAGGTGAGGATGGTCCCTATAGACCAACCACATCCATGATGGTCCAAACCTTCTGCTTTAATCCTCCTGCTGCCAGGTGGCGTTCCCAAAGCCTGCTCCCAAAGCAGCTGGCTAGAGGGAGGACCAGCCAGACCTCAGCTCCATGGAGAGCACCCGGAGCATGGGTGTGTGTGGGACCAGGTGCTCCTCACCTCTCAGGGCTGCCCCCGAGGACACCATGGCCGCTCTGGTTCAGCGCATCCCCTGGCACCTCAGTGGGCTCCAGATGGGGCGCCACAGTCTGGGACACCCTTTGCTACCCGTTCTCTTTTCTTCCCAGTAGAAATCCCAGCTCTGTAGCTGGCGTAATCCCACTGGTTTTCACACCTTGTACTGATCTCCCCAAACCTGGGGAGGCTGCTCCTGCCATATAGGAAGGTCATATCTGAAGCACCATCCTGCCCAGCGATACCTATAAAAGGGAAGAAAGCAGCTACTCTGGGCTTTCAGCATCGCAAGCGTGAACCTTCCTTCCCCTGGTGGAAACCAGGGCTTATAATGGACCTGCTGACACCACCTCAATTACCGCCGCGCTACCTGCCGCCCCGTAATGAAGGAATTTTCCTCTTTTTGCAGTGTGAATACTAATTGAGATGAGCTCCAGCGCCGCACCAGCGCAGGAGGATGGTGCCATCTAAAGGAACTGAAGGCAAAGAAGAGCAGCAGCCGCCGCCGAGGGGGTGCAGAGGGACCAGTGGCATCATTTTGGCTGCTGAGAGGTGGCTCAGCAGCAGGGGCCTGGCTCAGCAGAGGCCTCCAGAGAAAATTTCCGATGGGTGTTTGATGGTTTCATGCCATCTTAGAGATAACGGGGGCCCTCATTTGCATAGAATTTGTCTATTCCCTACAAAGCTGACATTCTAGGGTATTTTCCTCCTGGCACCTTCTCATTTCCATCCTGTACGTAGCTGATAGCAGGGAAATGAAGGGTAACATCTGACTGCCTGGGATCCTTGCTCCAAGCGAAGCAGAATCATCCACAACAAAGCCGAGTTGTCGTGATCCCAGAGGACTTAATGCAGGTATTTGGGATCAGGTTTTGGAAGTGCTGATACCTGGCGTGTACCCGGCTCAGTCCTGCTCCCGTAGCCTCACTGCAGCATCAGGGACGATTACAGTCCAGGAGCTGGGAACCGGGACCTCCACAGAAAAGCTTTTGAGCTAACTAGTCCGAGCCAACCCATGGGCATATCTGCTTGTGCTCTGACCCAGCTTAAACTCCCCCTGTTGAATTCCCTTTGTCAAGAGGGCTGCAGTCGTCCAAAAAAATCCCCTTGGCATACGCAGCTAACAAGCCCAAACCAACACCAACATTCCTATTTCACCTTTTTTGACTCACGCACGCCATGAAAGAAACATCAGTCATGATTTACAGAGCCGCTGCAAGAACCCTGCAAGATGGGACCGCCTGCCGAATTCCAGGTACGTGAGGAAGGCTGACACTTTTGTTTCAGCAATTAATTAATTTTCACTGGGCTTTCACTTTTACAACCTCTTTTTCCACTTCCCAGGTTGCTCAACCTGAGATCAATAAGACCACCCCATGATAAGGACGTCATGCTGAATGTATATGTCATTAATCACTTGAGTTACCTTTCAACCCAGCGCGTTTCCTTTGTTGGAGCCTTCCCTCGAGGTACTGGAAAAACAAACAGACACATTTATAACAACCCCTTAGGGCTAAGTCAACACTTGCATTCACCTCCTTATTCAACATCTTGGGCTTAACCAAGATCATCTCTAAAACTCCTCAAAGAGCTACAGAGCAGTAATTGTACTTTCCCAGTACAGATAATTGGGATTTTACGTGGCATGATGATAGACTTCATTGAAAAAGTTATCCTAACATCGCTGCTCGCTGCTGGGAGTCTTAAAGTCATTGCCCAAACCAAAGCGAGTTCAGATACCCGATGGCATCATGAAGACACGCTTGGGCATGTTTTCCAAACCATTAATATTTGGCTGCGGTGCAACTGAAGATGAAAGACCCAGAGACCTGCACTTTCAGCCACACAAACCAGGTATGACATGGACCAGTAAAAAAGGCCCCACCATACCTCGGTCCTGTTTTTATGCGTCTCCTGTAGAAGAGCCATGCAAAGGTCTACAAGTCAAGAGGTGGAGCACCATCAGGTTTACGGCCATCTGCAGGAGTTCACTTCAGCCTCCTTGAGCACGGGGCTCCCTGTTTGCAGGATTTGACCCTGGGGCTCCCAATAGACCTCGTTTGCAAGATCCAACACCACCTTCCGCTTTCTTGGTCAATGAGCATGCTGGACCTCCTGTGGGATCCATCTCACTTGTAGTCCTTCACCCAGCCAGGTCCTCTCCTCTTATGAAGCTCTCCACAGCCTAGCAGGAACAATAGAGCCTCCACTGAAGTATTCAAAATATTTTTGAATGAAAGTGTCAGTTCAAGATCCTCAGCATAAAACATACCTAACAAAGCCTATTTGCAAAGTAAATTTACTCTGGATTTCCGATACCTAGGAAAGTTTTTTCTATTATATTTATTTAAAATTACAACAGTTTACATTAGAAACAAGCTCAAACAATTAAGGTAAAAGATAAATAACTGCATACAGTTTAATTTTACAAAATGCAAACATACATCTTTCATTGTTCCATTATCCGAGTATTAAATGCAATATAATTGTCCGATGCATTTTCGCTGACTTAAATGCTATAAAATTAAACGAGCCTGACTTTTATGAAATAATCTTGATTTTCCTTCGTCATGCAAGCAGTGGCCTGCGATGGCTCAGGGGATTTTTTTGGTTTTGGGGAGGGGGGGCACCTTCAAACGAAATGGTTGCTTTCTGCCGTGCAGCAGGGTTCCTCTGGATTTCAGATGGCCAACAGTACCACCTAGGGAGACGCAATCCCAAGAAGCAGGAATTGTAGGTTGCCTTTGGAAAAGGAGGGCATCATTCCTGCACTTGGGTCACACCAACCCCAGGCAGCGCTACAGGCTGGGGGCAGAGTGGCTGGAGCTGCCTGGCAGAAAA
>JAOXNO010000024.1:5959135-5970089 GCA_028565335.1 Limnodromus scolopaceus
GGAGGTGAGGCTGGTTCAGGGCGATGCAGCAGGAGGGCAACCTGTGAGCGAATCCGCCTCCCGGCAAGGCAGCCCCGTGAAGGAAAGGGTGTCGCAGCGGTGAAGTGCAAAGGGTTGCTGTTAAACCGGCAGTGTCACCATACCTGCGAAGGTCCAGAGATAGAAGCCACCCAGTTGGGAATGTTTTTTATTGGGCGGTGGGAAAAAAAAAGACAGGCTTTTGGACTGGGCGGGTCGGGAAACTCGTGATTCCTGGGTTTGCATCGAGCAGACTAATGAGATGGCTCAACTCCTATTATTTGGCCAATTTTATTTTTAGAGTTTGTTCCTCCTTCCCAACGTGGACAAACTCCCTGTGGCCACACAACGCAAGCCTGCATTTTAAAGCTTTGGGCAATACCACATTTAAAAACAGTTATTTTAGGATCTTCCTGGGAATACTGTATAATTCAGCACTTTTGAGGCAAGGATTAGTCTCATCTTTATTAAGCTTCTGGAAGTAACCAAAGTATTATTAACTGCTGGAGTCCAGCTCCTCTTGCGTGCATCAGCTGGAGGATGTTCACACAGTGTGAACACCTGAGCGTCGGTGATGATCGGAGGGAGGACCCTGTGGGTCCCTCATCCCCATGGCAGCAAGGGGAGGGCTGGCAATTTTTGAATGGCAGGAATCTTGCTCAGGAATGGCCGGAGCAGAGGGGTACAGGGAGCTGAGACCTGTCCTGAGGTCTACAGCATCCCAAGTGAAGAAGGGAGCAGCCGCTCCGTGATGCTTTGGGAGGTGGGAAAGGGCTCTTTTCTCTCCTCCGACTCAGCAGATCGGAGTTCTCTCCATTTTTAAGAAGTGTGTTTCTACAGAAAACAAGCTAAAAAAAAAAATTAATAATAATACTACCTTTTGAGGTTTGATGGAGAGGGAATAGCAGGCCCAGGACATGCCTGCAAGAAAAATAGGTAAAGATCATGTCTGCATATAGATCGGTCACAACTAACCTTCCTGGCTCAGGTTTAACGGCAGGGATGCTGGGTTTTCTTCTCTTATCCCACCTTAATATTTAGCAGTGTGTAGCTATCTGTCGTGGCACAGTTAGCGATCTCTAATTTTTCTTTTCTCTCTGGAAAGGAATGATTCTTCTTTGCCCAGCGCCAGCAAGGTAATGAAAGTCAGTCTAGTTTTTATTTTAGAAAAAGCAATTTTCATAAATGGTGTTCCACTAATGGCTCATGATCACATATAAGCCCCACAGCAAATTACTCTTAATCCAGTTTGTCTGTGTTATGTTACCTGAGGGAAATAATATCAATCCTTTCTCTTTGCTAGCAAACTGTTCACCAGGACTTCTCCAATATATATTAATCCCATCATTTATCTTTGTCAACTGAGAACAAAAATAATTTGTGGGAGAGTAAACAGAAGAGCATACAAGACAGGAGCTCAGCATTATTAAACAGCGGAAAGCAGGTGTTCACAAAACCAACCTTATTTTTATTGCAAAAACTTGAGTAATTCTCCTTCTGCATCCATGCATAGTAAACAAGAGTTTAGGGAGATTCTAATATTGTAGAGGAAACTGAAATTTCATCACTCCAGGAACAATGTACAAAATAACCAAATACTTTATGCAACCTTTTTATTTGCTGTGAAATTTGTTTGGGACAAAGGAATGAGATGGCTCCTCTTCTCCTGGCGCGCTCAGGAGGCATCACTTTTCGGAAGAGATATTTGGTCCTGAACTGGGCAAAGGCAGGAGAACCTCCTGGGGTCACAGCAGGGCTTGGAGCAGGCAGTGTTGGTTGCTTGAGCACTTTTTAGTGCTGTGGGGGTGACACCTCCACGTGTCCCATGTGCTGGGACCACTCCTGAGACAGGGTGTGGGCAATGGACCCCCCCCCTTTCCTGTCCTCCTCCCACAGGTCCTGGTCCTGCTTGGAGGCCAAACCCATCCCCAGTGCTTTGGTGACAGCGCTGGGTGCCAGCTTGCTCTGACCCCTTCCTCGCCCTTCTCCCCCTGATCTCCCCAGGGTTACAAGTTCTTGGCTTCCTCTTCTCCTCCAGTATCTTCCACGTATTAAAGCATTACGTTGCTTCTCATTCCCCATCCACCCCAGGTGGGTACCCTGAGACACCCTGATTGGCAGCTTTGTCTTGTTTTTTCCTGTCAGTGCCGTTCTCCCTGGCATGGTGTCTCTTGACGGTAATTTCCAGCGCCTTCAGAGATAACTCGTTTGGGTTTCTGCAGTTCTTGGAGAAGGAAGCCCCACCGTCAGCAGTAGGCCTCTAATTGGGGCCGCTGACCCGCTCCGCGCTGCAGAAAGAGCTATTTTTCGTCTCGCTTAAATGGGGCTTTAAATAGAGCTTCATAATGAGCCTCATTACAGCAGGTACCGCGCTGTAGCGGGGATTAAATTACCCGCGGCAGGTATTCCCCCCGGCCGCAGCCTGCCTGCGCGGCCGCCAGCCCCCGCTCGCCCCGACGGGGGAAGGACAGCCCAGGCATCACCCCTCGCCCCATAAACCACGGGCGAGGAATGAGCTTTCCCACGGGGTTGTCACCAGCGGTGTAGGGGAGCTGAGGGCGCTGTCAGGGTGCGGGAGTTATGGGGTGCTGGGTGCCAGTGGGTCACACGCCCCTCATTCACCAACGGGGACGCGTGCCCTTACCCCGAATAAATAAATTAAAGAACCCCTGGCCGGTCCTGGGGCATAAAGGCCGCTTTATGAACCAGCAGCATCCATCAGCGCCTTTGATTAAGGGCGTTGAGGAAGGCAAGGAGCTGAGGGCGCAGCCAGCGGGGACACGTCGCTGCAGTGCCACTGACACGGGGACACAGCGGGCATCTTGCGCAAGGCGAGAGGCCATGAGGAAATCCCAGAGCTCCCCCCTCTGACGCTTCTTGGTTTTTTTTTTCTCCCCTCTCCAGGTTCGGGTCATCCAAAACCTTGTAAAAGAACTCATCATGCAAAATCAAAATGATCTCTTATCCTACCTAGCTGGCCCTTTCACACAGCTGGAAGTGCAGGGCTCAGCACCGCATATTTCCAGGCTCTTAAAAAACAAAGGAAAACATTAAAACTCTTTGCCAAGCCATTATTAACTTTTTTTTTTTTTTTTTTGGCCAAAAGACATTTTATCCAGCTGTCTGCTCCCACGCCCCAGGAGCCTGCACGCTCAAACCGGGGCGGCTGGAGGCAGAGCTGCCCAGCCCGGGTTCCCCTGTGTGGCTGGGGCAGGGACTGGAAGGCTGAGATGTCCCCAGGCCACCGGGCTGCAGGGCAGCGTTGGCAGCCCTCGCGGGGACTGGGTGGCCCAGGGTGCTGGCATGAAGGGCATTGCCTCTTGGCCTGCAGCACTCAAGCTGAGCATCCCCATCCCTGGAGGGGTTCAAGGCCAGGCTGGATGGCTCTTTGAGCAACCTGCTCTAGTGGGAGGTGTCCCTGCCCATGGCAGGGGGGGTTGGAACTCGATGATCTTTAAGGTCCCTTCCAACCCTAATGATTCTATGATTCTATGATTCTATTCTATGATCCCTGTGTGCCAAGGGCAAGGTCGAAAAGGGAGACGGGGAGACCATCAGTGGTGGCCTGAGCTCACTCTTGAGCTCATCAGGCAGCTGAGATTTGAGAGTCAGTGGGCAACTGTAGCCCTACGGGCTGCGGTCTGTCCCCTCTTTGGCTTTAGAAGCACAGGGGAATTTCAGTGGTGGTGTGTGACTGTCACCTGGGGCGTGCGGGTTCATTCCACGCGTGTACAAGGCATACCCTCTGAAAGCACAGGTCCTTCATCTTCAGAGTCACTAGGTGGCAACCTAAGGCATCCTTTGTGTTTGGAGAAGTCTGGAGGAAGATGAAATTGCTCTGCTTCTGCCTCTGACCTGCTCCCCCTACTTTTCTCTCTTCTTTTTTTTTTTTTAATTCCTAAATTACTGACAGACACCATAAAAAAACATCTCTTCCCCCACGTTCTTCAGCAGCCGAGGGCGGAGGATGGTTCTGGATCTGCTTTATCCCAAGATTGCGCCCAATAACGAGGCAAAGGCAAGCAGGTGACCACATGTTGTGCAAAGCCCAGAAATTATGAGGTTTCGGAAGGGAAAAAAAGTGATTGAGGGTACAAAAGGGCTCCCCCTCAGCTGGTCTTGCTGACAAACACACTAGTGAGGTGACAAACACACTAGTGAGGTGACAAACACTGGAAATCCCAGACGTGGGTGGTGTTGGGGACGTCTGTGGCCAGCCTAATAGGAATTACTGGCTGGGCGCACATTTTCAGTGTGGTTTTTGCCTTTATTCCTTGCCTGCATTTTGGGGTTTCTTCTTCTGGGCCTTTACACAGACATATTTGAAAATATTGACTTTTTTTTTTTGGTAAAAGAGGATGGATTTTTTTTTTCTCTAAAAGCCCGTATTTCCTAAAAGCTTATTTGTAGCCTATAAAATGCAGCCAGAATTAGAAGGCGGAATGCTTTTCCCCCCAAATTTACCATCAGCATCGATGTAATAATTTCTCTGGTCCCTGTAAGGGATGGTGACTCCTTTTAGCTCGACTGGGACATAGAGAAGTCCCTTCCACCTCAAACAGCAACCAGCTCTCCGCCCCTCCTTGCCACTGATGGTGTCCCCGGAAAAGGGAGAGCCGTGGCTCTGTCACTCAACAGCAGTTTGTTTGTCCCTCGACCTGCCACTGTTTAATCCATCCGCTCTCACGACTTCCCCCTCCCTCTCCCGTCCCGTGTCTCTATCTGAAGCTTCAAATTTGTCCTGCCATCACCTCACGTGAGGAAAAGACACAGAGATAGTCCTCAGCGCTGCAAAAGACACGCGTTCCTGCAGAGCCGGATCCTCCCTAAATTCCCTCCTGGTGCCTTTCTATTAACTTCTGCCGAATATCGAGTCCATCTCCCTGAAATACGGAGCCTCTTTGCAGCTCCCAAACCCACCAACCTTCGGTAACCCTGAGCAGAAGGGAGGCAGGAGACCCTCTGCCCGTCCTGGTACCCGCCTGGATAGGGGATGAAATCAGGGTCCCCTGGCAGCACATCCTTCCTGGGCATCGCCTGCCAGCGAGAGCTGAGCTGCTCCTTCCCTGCGAACAGGGCTGGAAGAATCTCCACTGGCTTTACCATTTCTCCAGGCAGAGGAAAGGAATCCATTTACACCTTCCTCTTATTTAATTTGGCTCCCAGCAGATCGGTTTTATAGGACTGTCTACTCTGGGAACAGGGATTTTTCAGAGATTTTATTCTCTCCAGATGTTCTGACTGTCTTTGGTAACCCCGTTCTGGTGTGCACGTTCGACAGCATCCTCCCTCTTCACAGGGTGTGATTAGGTAAGACAGCTTGCTCCTGGGTACGAACATTAATCACAAACGAAAGGGAGTGGTGATTCAGTGCAAAAGCTGGGCACAAAGCTTTACGAGACCTCAAACGCTTCCCCTGTCCTCGGAACTGCGCAGAAAAGTCAAAATCTCAAAGGGAAAAGTTGGAGGGGACCGACAGCTTGAAAAGGTTTTAGGTTCAACCAGCAAAAGGTTCCTTTGGAAAAGTTTCACTTGGAATTCAACCCCTTGAAAATATAACTAGGATGTTCATGATAATTCAGATTTTAGAAGAAAACAGCTCGGGCCAGTTGGTTTCCTACACCCTCACCATATGTGCAGAATCACGGGGTATCTCCTGAGTTCGGGGGACGATCAGGTCAGGTATCCTATTGAAGAACAACCACCTCACAGAAAACAACAACTCCATACTCAAGGTCTGCTGCTTTTTTTTTTTTTTTTTTTTAATTAGCCTTCATTTCCCAGAGGAGCTAATGCTCCACGGAGGTGAGATGAGGTGGTTTGACCCCAGGACACACAATGGCTTGATGGCAGAGCTAGAAACAACACCCAGCATCGCTCCAGCTTTCTGCTGGACCATGCTCCCCGAGCCGGACAGGCGCCCGTTTGTCCCACCAGCTGGGTTAAAGCCCATCTCTTGCTTATGCCCCCCAGTTCATGCCTCAGTGGCCTGTGCTCCTGGCCAAACCCGAGTCCCAGTATAGACAAGACAAGGCACAACTGGAGTCGAGTGCTCCAGCCAGAGAAAACAGCCTTTGCTGGAGCACGGAGAGAATGGCCGTTTATGGGTTTCAGACTACAGAAACATGATCTTTACTGTGGAAATAATGTGGAAATAGCCCAAAAAGACTGGGTGTCTCAGACTGGGCATTTGGCTTTTGGACAAAGAGTCCCACACATCATTACTTTGGCTTTGGTTTCACCTCCGATACAAAGGGCTGCTTTCTTAGCATGGCTCCTGCTCTGGGATGGCCACCTCAACGTGCCGACCATCATCCACTTTCTCACAGTAATTAAGTGACAAGAGTGAAGAGGTTTTGGGGTGTTATCAGCCAAACGCGTCTTGCGCTTCCTTTGTTGTTTAATTATGGTTCCCTCCCACACAAGCTGAGGAAGAACAGAACAGGTAAAATACACACCACCACCACCGCCACCATCACCCCCTATTCTTTCTGCCTTAGCCTTCGGTCGTGTCTATCTGGAGCTTCTAAGTCTTGCAGGCTTCACCCCTTGGTCTTGCCTCCTTCCACGCAGCCTAGGTTAGGAAAAGGCACGAATGACCATGCCTTCTGCTGTCAGGAGAAAATGGAGTCGCCCGGTTCAATGGAGACAATCTTGCTCCTGGCTGCTGTTAGGTGGGACCTCAGCACCCTTGCAGGAACACACCGATGCTATGACCTGCATCTTCTCCCACCTCTCAGACACCGGCAGTTGTGGGCCAAGGTCTCTGCTCCTCCCTGCTGCTTCCTTGCCCTGTTCAAACCACAACTACTTCTCGAGAGGTGCCACCTCTCCAGCACACGAGGACCATCAGCTCTAGGAGATGAAAGCCGGCAGCAAACAGGATTCCTTTGTGGAAACTGAGTTGAGTTTGCCTGGTTTTGGATCAGTTCACTCATTAACAAGTCGGAGCTTGTTTTTGGTGATACTGTATGCTTGCTCGTTTAGTATCACCCAATCTTTCTCCTGCTGCTACGGCACGAATATTTCTGTTTCCCTTCCCTGTACAGACCTGACTCCACACCTCAAAGAACTATTCATTTTATAAAGTTTTTTTCCAGGCAGATCATTGAAAAAATATTCCTGAGCAGTTGGGCCAGGTTTTGATTACCAATACCAGGCAGAAGCACAGACAGCAGCTGTGGAGTAATATAAACGACGTCCAAGCACGTTAGACAAAGCCCAGGATGGGGCACCTTTAGGACAACCTGATGTCCACGTCCCCAGGCTGGACCAGAGCAGATTTATTGAGCTCATTGGAGGAACCCCACCATCTACAAGGGAAAATCTAGTTCCTATGGGCTCTCTGCTTGGAAGGCTGTCCTCGCTTCTTTCAACAGCAACATTAACAGGGGGGGGAGGGGGATGTTCAGTTGTTGGGATGCAAATAGAAAGATTTGTCGTCTTCTGAAGATGCTATTTTTTATTAGAAACACATCACAGGGCAGGCTTGCAGAGCGTAACCCTCTTTAGCTTTAGGAGGAGTTGAAGTAATTTGTAGTTGGGTTAATAAAGAGCTGGCCAAGATCTTAAAATGATTCCGTTTTGCTTTATGTACTCATATTTATCTGACCTCAAAACACTGGCACGTGTGTGTATTGCATTGATAATTGTCAAACAGTTGTGTTTACAGAACCACGTAATCCTGGGGCCCCTCTGCTCCTTTCTCCCGACGTGCTGCTTCCACTTGGATTTCGACACGGTGGCTTCAGACAAAGCCATGTGCAAACTATCCTGATTTTTCTTTGTGAAACAGCATCATATTCTCTTGCGTCCTTCAGAAAGCTGGCCGGCTCCTTGCGATACAGACGAAGCCCTTCGCTGAGGCTTTCCAATGGCTAAAATTCCTGCCAGATTTTGCGGCCGGCAGCTGCAGCTCAAGTTGTAGAAATAGAGATCTTCAGCACCGGTAAGCAGGGGAAAAGCCCAAACGTGCTCAACGAAGGCAGCAGCTACGTTTTCAAGCCAGGGTGCACGACGGGGCAGGTCCGCAGCACAAGACACAGCGGGCTGAGAGCCTCACATCCGCCTCATTTCTCATTTTTTTGTGATTTTATTCCAGCCCGCTTGGCTCGTGGGAAGACTGAGAGGGAGTCCAGGAGGAACCACAGAGAGCAGGCGAGGTCCAGAAAGCGTAACCCACGAGGAAAGCTCCAATCCATCAGTGCTGTTTCCTCAGCAGGGTGAAAGAAGAGATGATGAACATGGAGGAAATTAATACGTGTGGTGGGGGCAGAAGCATCGCCCCTCCTCCCGTTTCTCCTGCAAGGGTGGCAACCCATAACTGACAGACAGGCCGTAGTACCAAGGCAGGGAAATTTTTCTCCAGAGCTAAAATAACCCATCATGGAATGCCCAAGCGTGAGCTGGAGCCCAGCGCGGTGCCTGGGGGCTGCTGCCCACTGAACCCCCCCCGACGGCCGGCCGCTCCCAGGAGCCTGTGGAGCAGCCCAGCCCCACTAGGCATTTCAGGGCTTGGAGTTTCATATGAGCTTTATTGGCTTCAGCCAAGTTTTATTTCCTTTTGAATTTAGGAGATGGAATAAAACGTGATAAGCAGAATACAGGAAACTCTTGCAGCAGGAGGAAAAACTCTGGGAAGAAGCAGAGTTCAGGGTAATGAAACAGCTAGCGGGTGTTAGCACCATCCCCAAACCAAAACCAGCCCCTTCCCCAGAGCCACGAGCCTGCAGAGGCTTTCCAGAGTGGCTGCTCTCCAGATCGCTCCCACCTGCGGGAACCTCGGTGGGGTTGGGAGTTTAGGGGGAGCCCACTTTCCTACGGCAATGTCCCGAGCTGCCAGCCTGCCCTGGAGCCCTGCAGGCAGAAGCATGGGGAAGGTAGGATGGTATCTCCATCACCATACCTCTGCCTGCAGAAGGGTGCAAGAGCCAGACAGGTGTGTGTGACCCCCCTCCCCAGACGCTTTCCAGTTGTTCCTTGAGTTAGAGGTGGTTTTCGATGTTTTCCGCCACCCTCAGCAGATCCCTGTCCCGTAAATCTGTCCAGCCTCTCCTCGAAGCCCTGTGAAGCTTCAGCAGCCGCGATGCCCCATGGCCAGGACCTGGATGGGTTGGAGGCACGTTGCGTATAGCTGCAGCCCGGTCCATCTGAGTCCCAGGTCCTCAGCCTCCTGAGAGCCAGGTCCGTGGGAAGTTGGGTCACCTCTTTTGTAGCTTCTCTGGTGTCTGATGCTAGGGCTGAGCTCGTGCTGCGGGGCTGGACTACCCCTCTTCAGCTCCTCCAAAGCCTCCAGGGATATCATACTTCTCAAACGTCAGCTCCTCTGTCTAATTCACTTGCACTGAAAGGTCCGGGGGTTGTTTGGGGCAAATTACTGCTGGAGAGGGTACAGCGTGATTGCCAAAGCCGTGCTTCCTTTGGAGACCCAGCTAACAAATCTTGGGGTGATGAACTCAAGGTTTCTCTCTGCTTCCAAGTCCGTAGGTATATGCTCTCTGAATCCTGCGCCTCGGCACAAAAGCGAAAAAGATGTGTCCTATCTTTGGCCAAAGAGAGAATGAAAAAGAAAAAAAAAAAAAAAAAAGAGCCGGTGATGTGCCAGAACTTTTACTTTTTATTAAAAACTTAAGTGCAGATGACGAGGAACCCACCTGTTTCTCATTTTTTTAATAAAAAGTCAAATAATCCCCACAAACAATTCCTTTGCAATGGTTTCAATATCGGAACCATAAAGATGAACTTTAAAGGCGCTTGTAAAAGAAAGAATATTACAATAATTTTAGTGCAAAACTCCAATATCATATTTTCTTTTATTTGAAAGAAAAAGGAGAATGTATAGAGGATTTCTTTTTTTTTTTTTTCTTTCTCGGGATGCAGCAGTTCCAGATAATCTATTTACTTATGAGAGGGAAAAAGAGAGTAGTCAGAGGAGGAGGATGGGGAAGCTGGGGATGCGGGCAGATGCTGAGCAGGAGGTGCCCTGGGAGTGGAGGCACACTGGCTGCCTCGCACCAGCAGCATCCTCTCCCTCTCCAAAAATAGGAAATTGCATCCTTGGCTTCCCTGCAACTGTGTGGTGTCTAATAAGGGCTGTGGTCCTTCATCAGCCTTGCCCTCAGCAAAGGCAGAAATAGTGTCCCCCTTGCGTGCCCGCCTCCGTGCTCTCACAAGCCTGGAGTGAATCAGTATTTTGAGATGCTCAGGTTCAGTTAATGGGCAAAAGGGGCTTGAAATCGCTGGGGAAGATGGGCAGAGAGACGGATCCCAGGGGGTCGTGGTGGCTCACCTCCCTCTCCCAAGCAGGGCAGGCTAGAAAGCCTAACTGCTTGAAATTCCTCCCTGAACTCAAATCAACCCAAAACACAACCCAGCGCCCCATAAAAGTGCAGTACTATTGCTTTAAAAAAGAAAAAAAAAAAAAAGAAAATAAAATCATAACACTGAGAGAAAACAGTCTTACCCTAAGCTGAACTTTTCCTCCCAGAGAAAAGTGCCAGAAACATCATAAAATTTCTTGGGGAGTATTGTACGTGGGGGATGCTCAGACCCACAACCCGCCTGGGATGGTGACAGATGGTGGGAGAAGGGGACGGTCTCTGCCAAGGGCAGAGAGCAGGAGCTTCAGGGGCCAAAGCCCTGCAAGGGGCAGCGGGGCTGCTGATGAAGTCCTCTTCAATGTATTCATCAATGACCTGGATGAAGGGATGGAATGTACCCTCAGCCAAGTTTGCTGGTGACACAGAACTGGGAGGGCTGGCTGACACCCCAGAAGGCTGTGCCACCATCCAGAGAGACCTGGGCAGGCTGGAGAGTTGGGCAGAGAGGAACCTAATGAAATTTAACAAGGGCAAGTGTAGGGTGCTGTACCTGGGGAGAAATAACCCCCTGCACCAGGACAGGTTGGGGGTGACCTGCTGGAGAGCAGCTCTGAGGA
>JAOXNO010000024.1:6010152-6023907 GCA_028565335.1 Limnodromus scolopaceus
AAAATTCTAATTGTCTGGGGGTTGTGGAGCAAATCTAACCCACTAACCTCGAGAGCTGATGTCATGTCCCGCTTGTCGAAAACGTGCATTACTGGGTTGAGCAACACCTACAGGCATGTTCTGCTGTTCCTTTATGCTTTCAGGCTTCTCAAATATTTACTCTCCTTTGCAGCTGGGAGGTAGGAAAGCCTCTGGCTGCACTGAGGGGCAATAAAGTGGAGGAATAGCATGTCTGCCGGCTGTGAGTTGCAGCTGGTACTGTGGATATGGATGTCCAGCACAAAGCACTATTGGCCTGGCCTTTCCCCAGTGATGCTCATGTTTCCTGAAGAGATCAGGCATGGCAGCATTGCTCCTAACTGGAAGGGATTTGTGAAGAGCTCCGAGTGTCTGGATGTCTGGGACAGGTTGCCCAGGAAAGTCGTGGTTGCCCCATCCCTGGAAGTGTTCAAGGCCAGGCTGGATGGGGCTTTGAGCAACCTGGTCTGGTGGGAGGTGTCCCTGCCCAGGGCAGAGGGGTTGGAACTCCATGATCTTTAAGGTCCCTTCCAACCCAAACGATTCTATGATTCTATTCTATGATTCTATGTCAAACTCTGGTGGCAAATCAAAGCACAGCATCTCGGCAGTCATGTGTCCATGCATCTTATGGTCAAGCTTCCTCCAAAAGCTGAGCTGTTCAGATAATGTTTTGGTTTTCCTCACAAAATGTTTGTGTGCTTTTAACATTTTTAGATAAAATCTTGGCTATTTGGAGACACAGGAACAGAGACACAGGAAAACTCTACTCGCAGTGATGGCGGTATCACTCTGGAGTGACCTCTCTTGAGTTGAGGACAAAATTTGGGCTCCGTAGGTATGAGTTGCTATCCTGTACCTCAAAAGGCCCAGCCAGGGCTCACCCCATAGCCTGTGGATGTAGATGAGAAATGCAGTCTCAGTTTCAACAGAGTTTGGATCAGCCCCCAAAACAGCACATTTCTTGTTTGCATTTCACTTCCTCATTTAAGATTAATCGATATAGTTCCCTGCTCAGAGCAGGAATGAGGGTGGAAGGGAGAACTCAACTCAGCTTAACCCCCAGTGCTGAAATTCGTGCGAGGAATGCCTCGTTTTATTTTCCTAGCCTTTCTTATCCTGCTTTGCTCCTCCTGGGAGCTGTTTGCATGAGTGTTTTGGTGTCGTTCTATTTTTGCTAGCCTTCTCCTAATCCACCCAGCTCTGTGGGGTATATGAACATTTAACATAGTTTCATGTCATTTCCGTGTTGATCTTGCACACTGGAATTTTGTTTTAATGAATTACATGTATATTTTACTCATGAAAGGAGGCAAAATGCAGCTTAAAAGTGAGCAGAAAAAACCTAACAAAAACTCTAGATAGACAAAGCGGGCAAAATCTGAATGTTTCTGAACACACCATCGTTGCCATCTATATTTTATCACTTGCATTTTGGTTACAGTTAAAGGCATCTTCTGAGATCAACATTTGAATGCATGTAATATGTAGTAATTCCCACACTGAAGAAAAGAAAACTAAGAAAGGAACTTACGCAGTGGTATGTGTGGCTGAGGTGTAGGCATTTTGAGGCACAGACCAAGACCGGGGCTGATTTAGAAGACATTGTAAGAGTACAACACAGAATAGATAAAGGAAGGAGAAAAATATACATTTTTGTGGTCCCAAATCTATTTGAATAGTGGAAGTTCTCATGCTGAGTCCAACCTGGCTGTGAACCAGAGGTATTGGCTGACCTCTTTAGGGCATTGCTTACTCCTGTCCTTGTGATGAGCAGAACCTCTTAGCAATTGCCCCCATGTTTAACAGTCTATGGCTGCATTGGGTTCCTGCAGACAGGAGAATGGTCCCCTGGGGGTGGGATGTTTTGAGTGCATTCATCTTCACTTTCCCTCAGACGAGGAAAAGTAGGTATATGGAAGCATGGATAATGTATGCAGCTGGTCTTTTAGCACTTGAGTAGAGTCGAGCGTCATGCCAAGTCAAGCCATCTATGCTGCCTGAGGGTCTAGAGTCAACAGCCTGGCTCCACGTGGACTTGGAGGTACCACAACAACGTCCGTTCTCATGATGCACAGCATCCTTCCTCTGCAGCAGAGTGCCCACACTGCCTTGTGGGACTTGCAGATTATAACATGGATACAAACATTTGGGTGTGTTTCTTATTGGTCGTTTTGACTTTTTATGGTAAATACAGGTCCCTCAATGTATTTGAGTCTCCTTAGCCTCTCCTTGCTCTTGCGTTGTTCAAAAGGGAGATGGCAATGACAGTGCAGTGATCTGTATTAATGCTAAGTTAATGAGAAAACATCTCCTGTCAAAACCGTTCGCATCCTGTTGTGAAAATCAATTCAACAAGATCACTTAAAGATTTTTTCAAGCTTGATTGGGGTTTGTCATTCTGCATTCATGCCTCATTTCCTAATAAAAGTCACTGTAAAGCCAATTTTCAGGAGCTTGTGCATAGTTTGAGCCAATAAACACAACTGGCATGAGCGGAATTGGAAAGTGAAATGCAAATCAAATAGGGGGAGGATCACTGTTCTGTCTGCTGGAGAGACGGGAGAGCTAGGACATTAATTAGGAGAGAGGAATGTTTGTAACGATGTTTGATCCTTATCTGCTTCCCCTTCTCTAAATTTTGAAGTTTTAGTTTTACACTATCGGTAACGCAGGAGTGGTGGGTGATGTTGCAGGACTTACTGGGCAGCATCCATCGTATGTTTGAAGTTATTTCGCACAGGGCAGCTCTGAGTCTGTGCAATCCTCATGGCTGATGGCCCCAGGCACCTTTGTCTTTCACGCATTTTCCCTCCCAAAAGTCTTGTGAAAGGGAGGTGTGCTGTCACCCGTCTCATAGGTGGGTTGGTGCCCAAGCGTAGTACTCCATCCATGCACCCCCTTTCCTCCTCCGCGCATAAGTGACAAGCCATCTGGAGTGGCTTATCCCAAATTTCTGCCCTAGAAATTCTGGCCTTGGTAAGAACTCTCTGAACTTTCCTGCTCTGTCATCTTGGCAGTGTTGGAGATGCTCACGTTTATCCTTTGCTGCCCTCTTTTGCTCTCCAATAATCTGATACTTCAGCAGATTTATTAGACGTGGCTCCTGAAGCACACTTTTCTGACAGGGCAAAAATCAGAATTTTTAAAAAAGAAAGAAATTTGGACACTGGAGGTGCTTTTAATGTAAAATGCCCTAATTACCTCAATGGAGCTGCCTGGGACACCTGCATTATGTTGAGACCTGGAATAAGAGCATCTTCACTTAGAAATCTGCCCAAACCAATTTAATGCATTGGTGATAACAATATCGAGGCATTGCAATTTCTGTGACCAAAATTCCCCGTGGAGCCGGACCGTGTCCACTCCTCAGTCTCCAGGTACCAAACACCACACAAGCTCGAAGCCGCTCGCTTGCCCTGCCGCTTGTGCCTTGCCCACGCACACGGCGTAGAGGTGTTCAGCTGCTTTTCTGGGGGAGCTTTGAAAAGCATTACTGGCCCAGCTATTTTTTGCGAATCATGAGCGGTGATGACATTTTTGGCTTGCAACTTAACCTGTAGATGGGGGAATTTTGGAGGAGATCTCACCCGGCATCTTGCTTACGCGAAGACCACTCGCATGCCTTGGTGTCAAACAGGGAACGTGTTTGAAGCCTTCTAAACCTGGTTCATTTAGGTTTTGGGGGGGGGTTTTGAAACAAATTTAATACCTGTACCTCATTTCTTTGTTCTTGGGAACGGCTTGTCCCTTGATTGAACTGTAAAAAAAAAAAAAAGAGTGACCTCAAGAGAAACACAAAGACCCCCAGGTGAGGACAGTTGGGGTTGAAAATGGAGACATAGAGCAAGGTGTTTTAATCAGGTGTAATTACAGTTCCCCCTGGGGCGCGGGTGGGGTGGGTTTGCTGCCAGCCCTTTGGGTGACCTGGATCCCAAATTCTCCATCTGCCACATGGGGACAGTAAGGCTGGAGCTGCTGGTAACGACCTCCCCTCTCGTCTTGTAGAGCCCCAGCAATGGACCTTTGGGTACCAGCCTGTGGGGAGGTAGGCACCTCTTGAAATATTACAGAAATATTAAAACTACTGTGATTTGGGTCACCCTCCTGGAGGAAATTTTGTTTAATGATTAAAAAATCATTAAGTAAAATCAAAATGACCTTTTGATGCTTGAGTGGGCAAGGTGTTGCTTACCCAGTTAGTAAGTCGCTGTTACGTTTGCTGCTCCCTATTTTGTGGGCTGGATGAAGACATTTGGTACCTGTTGGGGTAATTTACTGTGGCTGTGTTTGTTTTGGGTTCAGGCTGAGGTGACCCATGAAATGCTGTGGCTCTCTTGGGGCAGTGCAATAATAAAGTACAGCCCTTCCTAAAGCTTTTTTTTTCCCTGTTTTTTTTTTTTTTTTATCATCCAGTGATTTCTCACCATCCAGCACCATGTTAGAGAAGGCAACTAGCTCTCCTACATGATGTATCGTGTTTCTCTTCCTTTTTTTTTTCATTCTTCTTCCCTTTTCCCCATTTGCCAGATGAGATGCTTCTTCCTCAGATTTCTCTGACTTTTATTTGCGTTTCCTGTTCTTCACAGGCCATACTTTTTCTTTGCAATATTAAAGGCTGGCCTGCAATATTGAAGATCTGGGCTGGTCTCTTAGCCCTGCAAAAATACACCTGTGCTAGGCATAAGTGTAGCTTGACTTTGTGGGTACAGGAGGTTTGCTCTGAGGTTATAGATAAAGAGATGAGTATGTTTTTGCAGTATAAATGCTCAAAAGTGCATTGGGTTTGCTGATGTTGGAGGACGTGACAGTGGCTTCTACAGAGCTTTCCAGGGGTTGCAGCCCCACGGCTGTTAGAAAGGGTGCTGAGAAGGGGCCAATCTCCCCGTCCAGAGACAGAGACAAGCCTGTGGCATCTGTTTCTGAAAGGCAGCAGGACTCTCAGGTGGAATAAAACGCTTAAAGAGTTTAAGGAAAAAAAAAATATATTCACCATCCTCCTTGAAAATAAACCAGCTTTAAGGAAGAGCCTTTTTTTAACCTTGGTGCTCTCCAGACTATGGCCCCATGAGAAGCTTTGGAAAAAGATCAAGGAAGCTGCATTCTCATGCGGAGGCAGGTATCTGGAGAGTCTTTGTTGCTCTGAACGATGACATAAGTTGCTTCCCAGCACCTAGAAATTGTACAGCAATTTTACCCCTCAGTTCACACAGATAATTGCGGAATGACTGGCTTGCAGAGGCACGTGCTTGAGTTCTGCCCATAAAGCAAAGAGGCATGTTTCTGTTCCTGGACATAACACATGAGATTTTGTCCATTAGTGCTCCAGGAAGAGGGACTTCACGGTGTGAAACACTAAACACATTTTTAAACGTTTCCTCATATTTATTGGAACTATATTTCCACGTGTTTATTGGAACTATACTTCCACATATTTCCAACTGCAGTTGTACCTCTGTAGCAGGAAGCATGTCTCCATTTGGCCTCTGCAGCATCTTTTCTTGATGGGGCAGGTTGGATGTTGGTGGGATTTTTTTGTTGGTTTTTGGCTGGTTTATTTGGGGTTTTTGAAAGATCAGTGTGGGCAATTCAAGAAAGTCAGTAAAGTTGCACCAGCATCTGAAAATGTTGCATCCCTCCTACTGAGCAGACAAGGCATAAGCTGCTCTTCTGTTAGTGAGAGAAAATCAAGCTCTTTCTGCTTCTTCTGTTATATTTGCACAGAGTAGAATATATATTTTTTATCGGTGTTTAAAGACATCGTGGTAACAAAGGGTGGAACGAGTTCTGAGGTCATCATGCAATGCCGCAGACCTTGCAACGGGAGCTAACTGTAACATCTTTCAAAGTGTTCTCCTGGGGTCCATATGTGCAGACTGGTAAAGCTGTTAACGTTCCCAATTAGGTTTTAATTTATCTTAGTTTCCTCAGCATTGCCATTAAAAGTCACACCATACAGCCATTAAACCTTAACATTACAGTTGCAGAGTTTTGTCAGGTGCTGGCCAGCAAATCTAACTATAGACAAGAGGCAGAAACTGGACTTTAATTCCAGCTTTTAAAAAAATAATGTTTAAATGGGTCAGGAGAATTTACCCTGGACATCTGTTTGACGTATAACGTGAGGATATTTAAAAGTCTTTTAAGAAAAACAAATAAAGGCTTCCACATTCCCAAGGACAGAAGCCATTTAATCTACTTGTACAGTCCTTTCAAGAATTTACCATTTTGGCAGGAGATATATGTCATTAAAGAAACAACCAATAAGATTTATTATGGCTAATTTATGTCTGTAACAGCTAGGACATGTTTTTGGGTAGTAGAGCTCACCACGGGCAGTATTTTCCTTCCTGCACGATCTTATTGTTTTAGTTTATTACAGCAGCACGTCTTGTGAGATCATTTATTGCTTAGCACGATGGTACGACGAAGCCATTTATTACTGGGAGACTTCAACACGTTGAGTGAGATCACTCCTTCTCCTTGGGGTCGGTGTACTGGAGGTGATGAAATCATGTATTTATCTACAACTTATTAGATGCATTTGATTGACTGGGGATCAATTTTTGTTTAACCAACTGTGCTGATGAGGAAGTTTCTTGGTGTACCACCGCAATGTTTCAAAACAGCCGTTAAAATAATTATCATAATATGGGACCGTGGGGCAGCCCTGTAACACATGTTTGCAGCAAGAAGAGGACAGTTCTAGCAACTAAAAATACAAGCCAGATGGAAAACTCATCCAGCTCCAAGGGGGAAAAAATCTCAACCTGTTGTAGGTTTTTTTATAAATTGGGAACGGTACAGTAAATGTTTGGGATAACCCAAGTCACCAGTAGGTCTTTCCTGCCATTGGTGAACTTCTGACCTTATTTCCTTGGAGGGCTGTTAAGATGAAGTCAGAGGGCAAGCAGAGTTATTTGCCAGCACCGTTTTCACTTGTGTGGTCTAGAAAGTTAACAGATTTTCCCCCTCCCACCCTTCCATGAGACAGACAGGGTGATGAGGGGAAAGAAGACATGGCTTAATTAACCTTCCCAAGTTTTTCACAGATCCGGGAGCGGCAGAGACAAGTCTTTAGCAGCATCCTGAGGGATGCCGGACTTCTCCGTGATGGTTTCAGCACACGGGCGCGCTGGGTGACATACATTACTGGAATGGAAATTGCTGCGACTTGGTGCCTCCCCTGGTGCTTCCCAAATAGTGTCTCTATCCCTATGAGGACGATCTGTTTGTTGGCGGTCGAGGACAGCATTTTATGAGATTTTGGGTGTCTCTGGCGGTGTGACGGTAAACAGTGACAGAGGGAGAGATTTGCCGCTCCGGTGTTTCAAATATAGAAACCTCTAGTCGGGAGAGACTGCCTTCATGCTCACCCTCAACTTGCAGACTGGCCAGAAGGATGGTTTGCAGGATACTGAGCTTCTCAAAGCAGGAGAAGAGCATCATGATAGACAGGGTTCTCACTTCTGAAGTAAGACTAGAGCTGGTAATATTTTTGATAACTCGGCATTAAAGTGACAGTTTACTTGGTAGCTGGACAAGGAGTGATATAGAAGACAATGAGCAAATAAGCTGGAGTACATCTCATGATGTCAGACGATCATCTGAGGGCAAGGTCTTGTGGGCTGGAGCTGGCCTGAAGGCTGCACCAGACCTCAGTGTCTTCATCTCCTTGAGCACAGACTGAGATCTCTCCTTATGTCTCCTTCCTGATGATTGCATTGCCAAGTCCTTTATATGATCCTAGCGTTCCTGGGACCTTGTCCTGAAACAAGCCTTGAGGGATGTAGAGTGTCACATTAACAGTGATGGCTATCAAACCCTGGTTTATGCTTTTGATATCTCTGTTGGAAGATGACACAGCATGGAGGTGGTTTCTGCATAGTCTTCTGCAAGGTGACACCTCTGACACCTCAATCAAATTCATAACCAACCTGTTCCTTTGCAGGTCAGTGCATCTGGCACAGCTTTTGAGAAAATGCAGCCAGCTGCATTTTTTCCTTATTAGTGCTACATGGGGTCTCCCTCGGAAAAGAGAGACCAAAGAGCAAGTGCCTGAGGTTCTTCCATTTCACAAATACTCATTACTTTGGGCTTCTCTGGAAATACAGAGCTGACAATGGCCAAGGGTGAGCTGTGATAATCTGTACTTGGGTATCATTTAGTGCATCTGCTGCTGGAGAAGGAATGGGAATTTGTGTTTCTGGAGGCTAGAGACACGGGCAGAAGGAAATGAGGCTGTGGGGGTAGGTTATCTCACACTGGGGTGAGCAGATGCATTTCCTAGGGGAGACTGGGGTAAAGCAATAAAAGGAAGGCAGATACCTACCAGTGTCTCCATTCCCATGGCAAACTCATTTAAGGAGGGCACTCAGAAAATAAATCATTAGCCATTCGCTTTCCTTAATCCCTTCCTTCTACTCTCAAAGCCACTCTCTGGGAGCCAGCTTGGGCTCTCATGTCATTTTGAGGGAACCTGTTGGAAATCCTAACTGCTGCATGCCGTGGCTGGCGTCACGTTCACCTGAGCTTTTTTTCCTCTTAACTTTTTGGCACAGTAGTTTTCCCTGTTACTGTTCTAATAGCCTAAAAAGGCATTATTAGCCTCTCTTAAACGTGCATCTTTCAGCCTGTTTTAACGGGAGAGGGTTGCTTTTCCTTTTTAAGAGGCTGGAGGTTTTTTTCTGATAAAATCAGATCATAATTAAAGAATCCACATGTGCATACCATTCCGCCGACTGATTCATGAACTGCTACATTAATTGCTTCCTACCAATATCCGAGTTCATTGTCTCTTCGCTGCATCTCAACCTTGCCCTGAGCTCATTCCCTGGGTTATGAGCTCGGGAAGTTGACATTCCCGGGGCTGAAATTACCGTGCTGGCAATATCAGGCATCCGATGCTGGGAGGCTTCTCCCATCCAAGCAGGTTAATATACCGCTCGTCTATGTCTAATTGCACGTGATGGTGATGAATTAGTGTGAAAAGCAGTGGCAGCAGGCAGTCCAAAAAAATGGAGCTGAAGGGTAAATAGCAGGCAGCATGTTTCATTTTATCGCTGTGCTCCGGCAAACAGCAGACATATGTTCCCTGGCATGATACAACTCCACGGCCCGAGGTAGATCATACGAAACACCAACTACTTTCAGCTGTGCCGGTGCGATGAAATGTTTCAGACATATGGTCCCAGGGCTAATCCGTACATAGGCGATGCCTGGAAACAGGGAGAAGGCGTTCGGGAATGAGCGGTACATGTAAATGGATTCCCAGAGTCCGAGGCACACGGCGGGGGGAGCTCTGAATATTGAACGGGGGGCAGGAAATCCTGCTGCGAAGACCGTGGGTCAGCAGTTTGAGGATTTGGTGGCAAGCTTGAGTATTGCTCCCCCCCACCCCAAAAAAAAAAAAAGAAAACCAAACCAGCCTCCCGCCCCCCCAAAAAAAACTCAATGCTTTGCGAAGGATGAATTCTCTCCCCCTCTCCTAATGTTTCAGCGCTGGGTCGATTCCCTTTGGAGCAAAGCGATCCAATGACAGCTCACCAGGACACGCGAGAGGTCCAAAGGTATCCCAGTGCCTTGCCTCTGGGTGTCACCAAAACATTGCAGTCCCAGTTCTGACACCGGGCATCGCACCTTCTTCGTACGCATCGTTTGCTGGCAGTCTGGGGAAAATCCTGGCAGTTTGGTGATCTGTTATAGAAGAGCGATGGCTTTTCTGAGGGCTTGCAGAATTAACAACGCAGTGAGCTCTCTCGTCGCAGCGAGTGGTGTTTGGGTGATTTGATGCCACGGGGAAATGAAGCAAAGCCAAGGAGTCGACCTGGGACACGAGCCAGTCCCTCTTTCTTCCCACTGCCCTCTCGGGACAGCCTGTCCAGCCCAGCCAGTTGACTTAGGTGGGAGTGGAAGGACCCACAGGGACAACCTCCAGTGGGGAAGGCTTAGGGAAGAGTGCGTAAACTAAGCAAGTAAATATTATTTCTCTTGTGTTTTTCCAGCCTCTAGTTAATACACTAGTGTATATATACTTTCCCAGCTGAATTAGACAGAAGGTCCTACTGTAATGCTCTAATGATCCCTTATGACCTAAAAAGTCATTGAAATTACCTGTTTTGGGACGGGTGGTTACAAATTTGCCTGTCTGTGTGCATACCTCTCCTCGTAGCTTTGTAAAGCTGAGAGTTTTGTGGCTTGAAGGTCTCAGCCATGCTTTGATGGATTTAATTTCTCATCCAGACCAGTGATGCTTACGGGTCTGAAGGCAAATTCTTAAATCAGGGTAGCTGAATATTCCTGGGGCACACTTAAATCAGCTTTAAGTGACTTAATTCAACTCAGGCTGATTCCTTATCGATCTAAATGACTCATTTAATCTAAACTTTAATGTCAATCAATCTTTCTACCTTGACGCTCTCATCTTCTGGGGCCAGAGAAATGGGATCCAGCTGTTTGTGTTTAGGTCTGTGAATGGCTGCCAAGGCAGAGAAATGTGGGGTTTTTTGGTGTGCAGTTATCCAAACATTCCAGAAGGTTAGCTTACCGAGCGGGGAGACGCACGGCATGGCATCCCTGACAAATAGGACTAGAAGGGGTGGGGAGAGGTCTTCTCATCCAACCCCACCGTGGAGCGGCGTTGATCACACCAAGCCCTTTCCTGGCAATTGTACCCAGGGTCTTCTCCTACCACAAGTGACGGAGATCTCCCTGCCTGCCCAGGCAAGCTCTTGCTGAGTTCTCTAAGCTGAACAATACTGTCTGCTTCTTCCTTCCTTGAGGGTTGTGTTTTCCAGACTTCTGATCATTCCCAGTGCTCTTCGCCAGCAATCTCCCATGGGTCCTTGTCTTTCTTGAAGCACAGGACCTTGGCAAAGCAGGGTACCAGCCCCACTTTGTTGATTTGAAAACTGAGCCGCCTCAAAGGGTAAGGACAAAACCACCACAAATACAAATGCAAAAGGAAACATTAGGTTTTTTAATGAAGTATGAAAAGAACTTATCTCCAGAAACACTTCCCTGTGCAGATTCAGTGGCTGCACAACACTTCACCTCCAAAGCATAGATGTCCAACACTAGACAACCAAATCTTGAACATTTTGGATAGATGGATGACTGCAGAGTCCCTGGCTGGAGGAGGTCAGTGCTCAGCCTAGCAGACTGTCTTTGCTTGCTGCCAAAGATGAGAACAGATTGCCAGTACAGACAGCAACTCATCAATTGGGAATAGACAATAGGAAACTCGTTGAGTATCACTATTGACATCTTGAATAGCATTGTCCACTGGCACAGGTGGGAACTGTTGGAGACTATCCAGAACCCTTCAGGGAAACAGCTGATAAACCCATCCCAAAATGGGGAGTCAGCTATGTATTTCAAATTCTGAGGAAAACAGCAAATGAGGAAATTGCCTCCGTAACTGTTGTAAAGAATTAGCAACAAGTGGCCGCATGTGTCACAGCTCCAAAAAACCAAACCCAACCCAACCCAACCCCCATGGGATTAATTCAACTAGGGTCTTGCATCAGGCAAGAGCTGAACCATGATGTTAACGTTGTCCCCAGGGGCGGGTCTGGGAGGGCGTGCTGAAGACCATGGGATGGCACGCGTTCCTCCAGCTCTGCACCAGCCGATGAGCTTCCCTGAACGGGGCTGTCCTGAAACTCGAGAGCCCACTTTCTGTTTCTCGGACTTGTGGCAGACCTCCTGAAGCTGGTTTCAATTGTGGTTGCAGCAAGAAGCACGCTTGAGTTGCAGTGCTCTGCCAGCCCAGCTCAGATAGTTCTGAGATGGCACTTCTACTATAAATCTTTAACTCCCGTCCTCTCGCTGGCACCAAAATATGCCTTCTGAGCTGAAAATCAGCACATATGGTCTTAGCTGGGTTTTTCCACCAAATTTGAAAGGGAAAAAAAATTAGGTTCAGCTGGTTTTAATTTAGGAAATCGGTGGAGGTATGTAGGTACTGAAATGTTTGAAATCTCTTGTCTACACCACCCACCCTACCCTTTAGTTTGATTGTTTGTTTGTTTGTTTGTTTTGCTTTGAGCCATTGAAACATATGAAATATTCCCTGGTTCAGCCTGAGAAAGAGTCTGGTAAGGTGAATCCACATCATCCCTCTGCATTGGGACTTTGGGGCAACATAAATCTTCCTGCTGCCCGTATAGTTGCTGAAGTATTTCAGTGTCTTATTTTGTCTTTATTGAGGCAAAGCTGTACGGGTGTCCTTAATGGATATGGGGCATTTCTCTGTTTGTGTTGGCTGAATATGTATTTCTTAGGACAAAGGACTGAATTTTAGCTTCTTGTGCCCTGTAAGAGCACTTGGCTGTGGGTTCAACCTCTGATCTACTCATGGGTTTGTGGTCTCTTGGAAATTTAATTTTGGCTAAAAAACGGGCTGTGGGAGAGTCATCAAAGCACCCCTGCGAAACAGGATGGTTAGGATGCTCACACAGGATGAACAATTCCTGGATTTAGGAACTCCGGTTAAACCAGCAATGATTTGGGGGCTATTTTGGTGAATCAGGACCCTAAGGAGAAGACTAATGGGGTTACTGGGGTCATAGCCCCTTCTCCTCGCAGGCTGGATTCCTTCTGGCTGTTCCCAACAGCCGGCTGCTTTCCCAGACCCATATCCTCCTCATTAATTGATGGAGGCTCACCACCTTCCCCAGCCCACTTCTTTCATTGCTTCTCCATCCTTAGCCTGCAGTTTTATCTGGGATTTATTGTCCTATCGGCCGCGGACCTAAAAATGGATGGTTGCCTTCTTGTCTGCATTCACCATTCGCATCTCTGAAGGCCAATTGCCATGGTCACACTTGGGCTGCTCTGAGAGAACCTGGGCTCCTTTCTTTCATCGAGCAGCTCAGGGTTTTATGGGCTCGGGTTGTTCTCTGTCCTTTCCTCTGGTTCTCAGCAGGACATCTCAGATCACCCCAGTCTTGAGCAGAGCCACGTGTCTTGTGGCAGTACTCTCAGTGAGGGATGCAAATCTGATTGCATATTTTTTGTGGGTGGGTTGGTTTGCTTGTTTTACTCTGGTTTTTAAGCAATAGCAAGGTATATTCCGCCCGGACTCCACCGGGTCTTGCTTTTTGTTCTTCTGCAGACCTGCTGCTCTGCTAGATGCTTCCCCTTCCCAATCTCTGCGAAGGATCTTGAAAAACTGGAGTAATGGCCTTTAGAAAATGGCACTTGGATGTGTCCTTCGGGCCCAGCTGCTGGGTACCGATGCAGCACGCAAGCCCAGCCAGCGGCAGGAGTTTGGCCAAGCTGGAGCCCAGCCAGCGCAGAGGAGTCTCGACAATTTTATTTTTGGCACTGGCAATTAAAATAGTCCGTGTAATTCCAATAGTTCTCCGAGCTGTATCGTATTTTATTTGTGAGCTCTTAAAATTTTAGGCTCTTTTTGTCTTCGGTCCATGTGAAAAGCGGACAGTGCTGTATTTTAAGTGTAATTATGTGGATTTGAAAGTTTCCTTTTTCATTCTTTTTGCTGTTGGAGCCTTAAACGCGGCATGAGCTATAATCAGCTGCAAAACGGATCCATGTGCGATGCACATGGCAAAAGTATTTCTAACTGCATCTCCATCCCAACAGCACCACTGCGCTCTGGAGCAGCCGGAACTTGGATTTCCGCTCCAGAAGAAATTCTTGCCTTTCACATGGTTTTTTTTCCATGTTCAATCAGAAAATAAAAAAAGCAGACTTTTTGTTGTCGTGGGGGGG
>JAOXNO010000024.1:6040685-6054328 GCA_028565335.1 Limnodromus scolopaceus
TAGTTGTAGAGAGCAATAAGGTCTCCCCTCAGCCTCCTCTTCTCCAGGCTGAACAACCCCAGTTCCCTCAGCCTCTCATCAAATATACTACGCTCGACAACTTGCAAAGCTTCCTACGAACTGGACTACACCAGGGCAGCACCAAGTGACTCCCTTGAGCAGACCCAAGCTACGTCCTGCTGGATTTGCTTTTTTGTTCAAGAACAATTGCATTTGCGTGTCATTAGCTCCACTTCCACCATGGCTTTCTGACTTATTTTCAACGAACCCACTGCTCTAAGCGCCGCTTTTGTAGCACACTTCCAAAAACGGGTACCAACTCTTCTTGTAGAATCAGCGCGCAAGCAGAGCAAACCTTGCTTGTGTCTCGATCTATTTGTTTCGTGCACAGAAAAGACTGCAAGAAAAATCACTTAATTAAACCCAACTCATTGCTCTCCATGAAACGACCTCCCACGTAAATATACCAGACAACAAAACACGCCTACAGCAGAGAGAGTTTTTACTGAGCTACCCTAGTTAGGATCCACTGGCCACGAACAGTATATTTCTTTAACCTTCTTTATTTCTTGCCTGTTTGAGGATCTGGTCGGGAGCAAGGGGGGAGGTATAAATAGGGCAATCTAACAGTTCTTCATACCACAGCCCGCAGATAGCACAATACAAGGAAAAATTAGGATGGAAGTTTAAATCCTCAAAATCATTTGAGGCACCTGTGCGCTTCCCACAAGGAACAAGACTGGTTTAATGAAAAAATTCACCCACAACTTTGACGAACTTTTCTCTGAAATATTGTTTTAATTATGGGTTTTTTTTTTTCATATAACTGAACTGCTTATTTGGGGGGGATTCATTTGGGAGATGCTTTCTTTTTGAGGGACAAGGGAATTTCCAATACTCAAATATTTATAATCTACAATTTAGTTTCTAAATACAGTTTCAACAAATAAACGAGAGAAGCCAAACGTGACATACAGTTCTGATAAACACTGTTTATTGTTTCTTCTTCCGTCCTATTTCATTACGGACAAACAACACTAAATAGCGAAAACAAAAAGGTTATGACACATGCCAATGAAACCCAGGAAATTCAAAGCTGACAGCTATTGAAATATCTGTCCCAAGTTAATTCCGCTCCTTTTCCTTTTTTTATAAATACACCCTGGAACTGACAATGTTAGCCTCAACCAAGCTTCCTGGCTCAGGTCTCAGTCTGTGTAACTTCTAAGTCATATAAACAAAGGTCATCCTTCCTGTCCTCGTTTTGCTCTCCTTGATCCTCCTTCAGGGGACAATTGCTCCCTCTCCCTATAACCTTTCTCTCTGATAACCACCCCAAGTACCTCCATCATCTTAATGCTCCTCCTGTCACTGCTGACTTGCAATTCCTCAACAATGCAAAGGTTACTGCTGTTTTCCTGGCCCTCTTCCCTTTTTCCATCAGGTTGTCCATCACTAGCTCTCCTCTCTCACTGTGTATCCTGACCAGCCCCAGTCTCTCCTACCCCAGCCCTTACACCCACCTTACCCTCACTCTTGCAGCTGAACCCCTGGGGATGAAAGTCCACCGTTCTAGGTGGACCTGTTTTGGCAGGAGAGTTAGACTAGATGATCTCCAGAGGTCCCTTCCAACCCCATGTGATTCTGTGATTCTGTGACTTTGCTAGCTTTCTTCCCCAGCTTTCCTCACTCTACCTGTAAGTTTTCCATAGAATCATAGAATTGTCTAGGTTGGAAGGGACCTTTAAGATCATCTAGTCCAACCATCAACCTAACTCTGATTAAAAAAAACAAAACAAAACAAAACCAAAAAAACAACAACCCATCACTAAACCATGTTACTGAGCACTATGTCAACCATCCACCAACCCAATTTTCTTCACGTTTCGCAGTTTTAACTATTTCATACTTCCTGCTAAAGCTCTTCTCCTTTTCTACCCCTTTCTCCATGGCCATCTGCATAAGGATCCTGCAAAGAGAGCCGTGTTTCATATTACATGACATCTCCAAGATCTGGCATTTTACACAGCTTTGAGCAGCCTTCTCATCCCTCCCCCTTCTTCCTACATCACATTTGTATTTGAGAAGGTGGTCTGAAATTGTCACCCCGATAACTCACCTATCTGCTTCTGTCCTCAAGTCCCTCAAAAGACCAGGACACAAAGTCCCATATATAAAGAGGTGGGTATTGATGCTACAGCCACTGAGTCTTACAGCAAAGAGAAAGGCTTAAAGCCTCTCCCAGGCTGTCTTCATCCAGACAAGGAAGAAAAAAGGTCCTGCCCCTCCCTAGATTTTTAGGGCGAGCAGTTTTTCCTTCTCTGTCCAACCTATTTTTGAACCCCCAGTGGTACAGAGAATATCATCACTTCCAGACAGTCACATCAAGACCCACTTGGTTACTCCTAAAAGTTTATCTTTCCTTGATGGATTTATGAGTTCATCGAAACAGCTAACAGGGGAACTCCTGAAGAAGGAAGCGTGGGTGTTTAATTCTCCACTATTAGTTTACTTGTGTAAACAATGTGTTTTCTTTCTCCTCTCTCCTGGGACAGAGCGTTTTGAAAGAAGAAAATAAGCCTCATTTGGTGAAATGGCGAAACTGGGTCAAAGTACTGACAACAGCAGATCATTCTGAAGTAAAACACGTTGGTGACTCCACAACATTTGCTGTATTGGGGGTTATTCTGTACACGGGTCAAATATAGAGGTTGTTAGTGTCAGGTTTGTTTTGTGTTTTTTTTTTTTTCCTCCTTTCTAATGTGAATCAAACCCAGAAAGTGAGGCAGCAGTCAGATGACCAGATACTGTCTAGCTTGAATTCTTGCTGACACACTGATACCAGAAAATTCCCATGACTGCTAACAACAAACATTGGCAATCATCGTGTACGGGGAGCTGGGGCTAAGCATACGGCGACGCAGGTTTTCTTGGTCCTTTTACAAAACGAAAAATTAAATTGTTTTGAGTAACAGCTAACAGAAATTCCATCATTCTCTTTCTTGTAAATAATAAAGGGAAAGCTGCCAATGGGTGAAAACAGTTCTTGTGGTTAAATACCACAGTTTCAAGACTTAACATGGCATTATTTTATTGATTCTACATCTGGTGCCAGTTATTTTTATACAGCTTCTTTGTATAAATTCAGCAACATGAAAAAAAACCTTCACCAAAGTCTACCAACGGCTCTTAAAATAAACACCAACAAGTTCACTTCTCTCTAGTCTTCTGTACCTCAGCTATGACGCATCACAAACACAAATCCACATCTCTGAGGAACCACAAGTCTCTCCAGTGAATAACCTGACCTGCTGTGACTGAGCTAGGAGAACTCAATCCACCCCTAAAACCCATCATTTCTTTCCCATTCTGCCTTCCTTCCAAAACCATAGCACCAAAAGGCAAATCAAGGAGGAAGTGAACATTTTTCTTTTACAGTTCATGGACCATGACCTCACACGGGCAGGATCTCCTCCTTACTTACGAAGTCCTACCCCAGCCCCTACCAGAGAAGGTGAACATGAGCAATGCCCAGCAGGGAGGTGGTATCAGCTTCTTTTAAAGATGGCAATCAAACATGATCCATTACCTCCCCCAAGGCACACAGGAGAACTGAAGCTGCACACAAAGACCTTGCTGAGGCCAGCACCCGCCTCCCCCTGCCCTCCAAGTAATTAGCGGGCATTTGATGCTGAGTACCCCTTGACAACCAGGAAAACACCAGCCTCGAGGGACTACCGGTCCACTTTGTCCATCCTCTCCCTCGCCAGCCCAGAGGGGCTGTTACAATCAACTGGACTTCCTAAAGCTGCTACTGGCAAAGCTCTCCTGCTTGGCTTTACGACCCGAAGTCTAACAGAACCAGCTGCTGCCAAGTCAGACTGCATTCAGCTCGTATTTTCTACAGTTATTCTTAGCTTGAAGGGCTAAACCCAATTCCCCCTCCTCCCTTCTGATAAAAGTTATATTCTGCAGAATACAACCACAGTGGTCCCTCTTGTCTAGAAAATTTATTGTTTAGCAATGCATCCTGAAAAGAGACCCAGACTGTAACCCACCTTTAAAAACATCTAAATCATTTTTCACACTGCAGTTCCATTTCTTCTTCCATGCTTTGCCCATCCTGCCAGTGACATGTCAAAGCCTTGTCCTTAATCACTTTTCACAGAATCACATGGGGTTGCAAGGGACCTCTGGACATCTAGTCCAACCCCCCTGCCAAAGCAGGTCCACCCAGAGCAGGTCCCACAGGAACGTCTCCAGGCGGGTTTGAATGTCTCCAGAGAAGGAGACTCCACCACCTCCCTCAGCAGCCTCTTCCAGGGCTCTGCCACCCTCACAGGAAAGAAGTTCCTCCTCATCTTTAGGTGGAACATCTTATATTCAAGTTTGTGCCCATTTCCTCTTGTCCTGTCCCTGGGCACCACTGAAAAAAGACCGGCCCCATCCTCTTGACACCCTCCCTTTAAGTATTTATAAGCATTGATCAGATCCCCCCTCAGCCTTCTCTTCTCAAGACTAAAAAGACCCAAGTCCCTCAGCCTTTCCTCATCAGAGAGATGCTCCAGGCCCCTCATCATCTTTAGCTCAATCATCAACAGCTTGCTAACAGCAGAGGAGAGGAGCACATAAGGAAGTGGTGACATTTCCAGCTCAACCTTTGGTTAGTCCCTAAGGGTTACTAAGCCCTGTCAGGAATGACGAAGGGTAGAGCTGGTCCTGGTTTGCAACTGAGGGCTGAACCCCCTGGTTTCTGGAAGCCCAGCCATCCTGGCTCAGTGGCTGCTGCCTTCTGGAGTGTGGCCGCTAGATGCCACCGTGTCCCCCTGGTCGGCACCTGCACAAAGACGGAGGGTAAGACAAGCGCCTCTTCGCTTCTGCGCACCTCCTTCTTGACACGCTTAGGGCACTTTGTCGTTCTGCTCAATGTAATGACGTGAGATTATGCAGAGTGTCATAGAATCACAGAATCATATGGGGTTGGAAGGGACCTCTGGAGAACATCTAGTCCAACCCCCCCACCAGAGCGGGTCTACCTAGAGCAGGTTGCACAGGAACTTGTCCAGGCGGGTTTTGAATGTCTCCAGAGAAGGAGACTCCACCACCTCCCTGGACAGCCTCTTCCAGTCTCCACCTGCCCCAACGGGAACCAGGCGAATTGTAAAATAGCAAAATTATCATGAGCCTGTGCCTGTCCCCCCCCAGCCAAGGAGTTAATTCCCCCCACCCCTGTAGACCCTTGTTCCTCCTGCCCAGGCCCACCGCCTGCTCACCGAGGACTCACTTTGAATTTCAGACCTGGCTATCTCCAAAGCGTTTCTTCGGCGGTGGCTGGAGAACAGGAAACCCGGGTTTGGTCCTCCTGGGCTTTTCCCCAACGTTTGACAAAGTGCATTTGTGGCCTTGCATTAGGAGCAGAATTAATCACTCCCGGCAGGCCAAAGGCAGCCCAACGGGGAAGGGCAGAGCTCCGGTGAGGCCAGTGGCTCCTGCCAGCTCTGCCGTGGCCTCAGCCATCTGAAGCCATTCTTTGCAAACACTAATTTATTTTCTAGACAGAGCGGGGGACTCGTTTTCGGTGTGTCCCCTGGGTGAGTTTTCATTTTTTTAATGTGACTGGCGGGGTCAAGCGACAGAAATGCTTTTCTTTGGCGACGGACAGCAGAGAAAAGAAGCCTTTGTCAGCACGGAGCTGCCACTCTCTTTTGGTGACACCTTTCTTCCAGGCCTGCCAGCGAGGTTGAAAATGGCAGTGATTTGTTTGGTAACTCCTTACGGACATGCCTCTGCTTCCACCGGGCAGGTCTATTTATAACCTGAGTTTATAACCCCACGTTAGCCCCCCCCCACGTTAGCACGTAGCCTACCTATGCCACGAGGCTTGGAAAAGGCTGCAGCAACAGTTGTTGGATTTTTTTTTTTAATTTTTTTTTTTTTAATTTGGTTGGAATTTTAACCGTATAAATGCAAAGTTGTTATTCTTTCTCTTGTTACCTGAATTGTGTAACTCCCGTTCTGTGTGTGCGTATCCCCTTGCACCAAGTACCTGTGAGGAAGCCAGACAGCAGAAGGTGGACAGACTTTGCTGCAGCAACGTCCTGCAGGAAAATCAGCTTGGGCTGTGCTCTTCTTTCTTCCCTGCTCCCTGAAACAGAGCGGGCTGGTTAATTCAGATCACAGCTTGTGCAGTCCTGGGGCCCGCATCCTGCAAAAGCTTCAGCTGCCTCAAAACCCCAACATCCACCATCGTCCTGTCCTCTCGGCTTGCCTCTCCGGGGAACCCCTGCATTGAATCTAGGGGTTTCCAAACATCTAAAAGCCTACCTATAAGCGTTACTTCTACGAGCACGGTCTTGGATCAGAGCTGGGATGGTGGGTCTGGTGGGTTGGGTTTGCTGAGCAGGCGTGGAGGGTTTCTGCAGGTGTTGGCTTTGGTGTGGTCTACCAGACCGGCTCTCCTGACCACCAGGAGTGGCCAGAGGTGTCACTTGCTTCAGGTGTAAAGGCTCAGTGCATGGTTCTTGTGTTTAACTTGACATTACAGGGATTTAAATGTGTGGCCCCAGCAAAGCATGTGTTAAGGCTGAGAGAGGAGCACGACAGGAGCCTCGAGCGCGTAACCCGTTTCTTCAGCCGAACTTTCCCTGGAATAAAACCTTTTCTTCAAGAAAAAATGGAACATCTCTCACCTTCTGTGCAACAGGGAGCACGATTTTCTTTCAAACATCAATAAAAACAAGAAGTCCCTGGAAAAACATACTCTGAGCTCTCTCTCTCTCTGTAAATGTCCTCCCTTTAAGCATGCCTTCTCTTTTTAAATGCCTGCTAAACCCACCTCCCTGCTTTTCTTCATCATACTCCCAGTCCCTTTCCTTCTCCAGAAATAAATCTGAATGTCTCTTGAACTCATTTATACTGCTCGGTTGCCTTCCCCGGCCTAACTCGTTCCATATGTTTATTGCTCTTTGCGTGGAGCAGCTCTGCCTGGGTTCCCTCATTTACTTCCAAGATTCTTAATTTTATGAACAATTTCCTAACAATCAGATCAATTAGAATGTGGAAAAGTCCTCCAAGGGAAGCGGTAGGATTCCTGTCACTGCTATAATGCAAATTTGGGCCAGACAAAGCAATTCCACCCGTCCTCTGCAAAACAATCCCTTGGATGGGCTGATCTAATAAAGCAGATATTTTCCATCTTTGCATTCCTGGGGCCTGATCCTCCTCCCAGTGACACCAGTGGCCACGATTTCCCGACTTTCTGGGGAAGAGGCTGGGTTCCCTCTGCCCATCATGCTAGAGCTTTGCCTTCTGTGCGCAGCCCTGCTTTTTCCAGCATGAGGGCCACGTGATAGAGAATGACTTTGGGTTATTTAGGCTTGCTTTCACAATTATAGCTGCTGCTGCTTTGCTATTTTTTTTTTTTCCTTATTTATTCTGAGTAATGCCTGACACATGCTTGTTTCATGCTTCGTACCAATATATTTCAATGAAAGGCAAACATAAAGAATAAAACCAATACAGTTTTAATGGATCAAATACCATCCGACTAAAAACCACAATTTTCGAATCAACATTTTTATTGAAACAGACTTTCATTCAGAGCAAAGCATCCTACTGAAACCCAACATTTTTTCAAACTCTTGTCCAACAGTCTCTTTTATTTTCCCATCTCAAACAGGTAATTTTCCAATCAGACCTATTATGCCAAATCAATTTACATTTACCAAAAATATATAATTACAAGAATTAGACCAAACCAACGTATTTTTTTAATCCTTCGCCTGTTAACTCAAACCACATATATCTGCAAGTAGGAATTCTTTTGGAGACCAATGGAAATGTATTCCAAACAATGCATTCTTATTCAAATTCTTATACATTTTAATCAAAAAAATCTTGTATTATCTGCAACCAATATCTTCCAAGTCAGCCCATTTTATTTTGTTTAAGTCAGACCACTTTTACTAACCCCCTCATTTATATGGAATTAATATAGCATGCGTATTGAATGCGATGCCTAATGACTTTGATATAATAACACAAGCAAGTTGTTTCCAGTATATATATAACGAGTGGCTATATTGCTGATATTTACCAAACCAAAACATATTTTTATTGGAAACAGGAGGGATACCCAGCAAGGACTAACTTTTTCCCTGGCCTTGCATGGCTGAAAGGGGATCAGGGTGGAAGAGTGGAGGACCGAAGGGCAGCGCTCAGGAGAGAGTATTCCCACCTTCCAAACTTCTGCCGTCTCAAGTAGCACACAAGAGCACAGGGTGGTGGAAACATCTTTGCGTTGGAGAATCCCACGTGGTGTTACGCCTTCCATAAATAACCTCCAAAAACCCACAAATGTGGGAGTTTTAATGGCCACAGCTTATACGGGAAACTTCTTCGGGACCGTCTCCATGGATGGTTGGGAACCTTCTTCCAGCTGTGGGCCAGCAAAGATACACCTGCCTGGAGCCAGCACTGGCCTTTCTGGGTCTTCTCCATCCCTGAGACGTGGTTGTTGACAGGAGTTATATCTGCTCTCAGCTTTCAATTCTCTTGGCTAAAAGACAGGTTCTCCTTTCTCCAGGCTATCTTGGAGCTCTTTTGTGTGTTGGCTCTAGCTCCAGCTGAGCTTCCTTGCAAGTGGATGACCAAATTCTTGAATTCTCTAATAAAGAAGGTCTCAACAGAGCCTTACAAAGTGGCAATAAAATTTTCCTGTCCTGAGTAGATTTGCACCACATGATATGTCCCTTCAGCTGTCTACCTTTTCCTGCCTATGGCTGAAACTCCAGCTGTTAGTTCCCATGATCACACTGATCTCACCTAGCTTTGGCAGCCATCTCAGAGTGAAATATTTGGTCTGAACTAGCATGGGGAGAAAGGTGATTCCACAGGGCAGGTCCTCTGATCTTATCACAGTTTGAGTCACCCTTGGGAGATTCTGGTCTTCCTCCCGGACCCCAAGAGGGAGCAGGCAGCGAGAGATACCTGCAGTTGGGTGGACAACTGTGCACCACAGCCACGTGGGGGTGTGCCAGTTGCCGGCTAGCTGGCACACGGATGGTCCCACCGATGTGGTGCCTGGGGAGGGGGAGAGGTGCAGATGGGCCCCTCGTGGCACCAGCAAGGCCTGGTCTTCATCCCTGCCATGGCTTTTCCCCGTGACTGATGAGAGGACTGAGATGGGGCTGGTGTTTCAGTCCCAGCCAGGCAGCAGGGAGGCTGGCCTGGCAAAGTTCATTTACTCCTCTGCTTGCTCCTTTATTTATTGAGGGGCTGAGCAGCCTTGGCAGTATTCTGGTATTTCAGCAAAATTAGGTATTAATTTTCTCCTAAATACTCTATAATTTGATTTTATTAAAACTTTTACAAGGAGAGAAAGGGTTTCCTTGCACCATCCCAAATGGGTGCCAATAAAATCTTTATACCCTACCACAGTCTCAGGTATTCCACGTTTGCAAAGAAAAATATGGTATGCAGAGAAATATTTTTTTTTAAAATCTATATTAGAGAAAGGATATAAAACTTTATTAGCGCTGTATTTCCTACCCCTCTACTTCAGAAAGCCAACTTTCTCAAGTACTGTGCACCAAGCGTACGCTCCTGAACGGGAGGAAAGAGGGAAATAAACCTTTAGGCAAACTTGAAGATCTCGGAGAGCACTTCCAGTAATTTTTACTGTGAAAGTAATACCCTGATTTTAAGGTCTGGTGCCTCAGGAACTGAGAGGGGTTTAGAGGAGAGGGGCCCAGGCATCTGCCCCTGGTTGGAGGGGCTGGGAATACCGTGCTGGGGAGGTAGCATCCCTTGGCAGGTGATTGGACTTTCCAAAGTCATGCAAGCAGAGGGGTTTTCCTCCAACTTTTTGCATCCCAGAGCTTTTAACACTACCCAGGACAAACCGTCCCTTGACCATCACCTCTTTCAGACCACGGGGGTTTTGCACCAAAAGGCTAATCCACAGTCGGGACGAACTGGGGTAGCCCCGCTAGAGCCAGATGATGGCTCTTAACTGAAAATAGCCAAGAAATCTGGTCCAGCTTTCTAGCCTTTATTGGGAAAATTTGTTTACAGCTATGTACTGGGCAAAGAAAGCTTGTGCAGCCCTATCTACAGCATTTATTCACACAAAGCTTTAATATTTGATAATGTTATTTAATAAAATCTGTTACAAGGTTCTTAAATAACTCTTTATGACCCTTTTATGATTTATGCCATGACACATAACCTCGGGTGTATATATTTTATGTTATTACAGATGTGTAAACTGATATTAATTGTACACATTTTCCCCTGAAGTATAAGAACTTATTTTTTTCTCTTTTTCCCTTGGCTATATAACTAGACATATAATAATTTCTACAGAAGGTAAAACCAGCACATATAGTAAAAAATGGATGAAAAATGTTTGCGCAGCTCTGCCTTTCATTTTAAATGAATATAAATGTTCGTATATGTCATAAATTTAAGCTGCAAGTAAATTACTGCCAAGTTCTGAGCCCATCTCATGTTTGAATCCTGGAGTAAAATAGAAAACATTTGTTGAATCAGTCTGCTGAAAGCAGCAAGGAAATGATGTAATGTTTATGAAATATGCAGTTTTGATACAATCCAATTAGCACTCTCGGCTGCTCTCTAGCAGGCTTGTGGCAGGTTTGCTGGGGCGACTGGCCGTGGAGAGCAGGGATGGCCCCTGCAGCAGCGGGGACGGCTGGCTTTCCTTAGGAGGGTGCCCAAGCAGTTCCCTACAGCCTACGGGTTACTGCTCACAACGCTGCTAATGATGTCCCCAAATGCTCTTCAGGACCAGTCCGGGATGTGCTACCCAAGCTTCCCTGGAAAACGGGTGAGGAACTCCCTGATGGGTGTTTTACTCAAGAAAAAGGAACGATTTTGCAGTTCTTCCCTCTTTCTTTTTTTTTTTTTTTTTGGAGTAGAACACCCATCAGCGGCTGCCACGTTCCCATGCGATAGCGACAGCGCAGCATTCCCTCTCTCTAGGGGCTTTTACAGGGAGAAGCCAGGAAGCTCACCTGGTGTGGCCCTGCCCAGCTAAACGGGGTCAGGGCATGCGAGGATGTCCCAAAGTAGAACTGCAGCACCTGGAACTGCGCCCTGGCTTTCTGAACCTGCCGGATTTTCCACCCCAAAATCCGACTCTGCAAACGTTAACCCCAGCCGAGGAAGTCACAGCATCAAAAAGAAGGAAAACAAAGCCAAGATACCTTTCTCTTTAAATGCGATCTACAAAACATTTCAGCATCTGGAACAAGGGACATTAGTTTTGATTATTTCCTTATGTTATTTATTCAATTTGTTATACTTAAAACTATTATTGTTTTCTATTCTATCTCTCCTTCACTCTGTCCTTCTCTTTCATCCCCATATTTCTGTTCATTTGTCAAGCACAGCTAAGGAAAAAAATCAGTGGCAGGAAAAAAAAAAATCGAAATATGTCATCAGTGTGGCCTTTTTTGTTTTATGATATTAAATGAACTGCCAGCCCAGGTAGAAAAAATAAAGCAAGTATTTGAAGTTCGACATTATAACGACCAAAAGCGAAGCATGAAAGTGAGCCAGTAATCAAATACTTGAGTAGCATATTTACCCAAACCTCTGCTAATGATGGTGTAATGCCACTGATGGATGCGCATGTGTGTCTGCCACGTCATGGACTGCAAGCTGATGTGAAGTTAACTTGAACTCACGTTGAACATTACATTAAAAGTAGCCATGTTCAGATGGCACAGGGACACAAAGCCTCACTCGAAGCTTTATAAACCAGCCAAAGCTGCAGAAATCCATCCAGAGATGCTGCCAGATGTTCTCAGCAGCCGGATCTGGTGGCCCCAAGTCTTGTTCTCCACCCTACATGAGGACAACTGTCTTGTCCCGTTGGCCAAGAGGGCTCCTCTTGCCCTTCAACATGCCCATCCGAAGGAAGGAGCAGCAGGGATCTCTCCCCACCAGGGAGTCTGCGGAAGAGCTCCTCATCAAGCTGGGCCCATAATGGATTTTTTGGCTTCCTGACCAAACCAGAACAAAAAAAAAAAACTAAACCAGCACATGTTGAATCTCAGCTGTTAGGGTAAAAATATAAAATCCAGAATGTGTCATGTTGGGTCAACCTGAAAGATCATCTTTGATTCCAATGCGAAGTACTTTGTTTAGCCTTGCTGAGTTATTTAACTCTTTTGTTCTAACTTTTGTTTTTTAATTTAGGTCAATTTAGAAATAAACAAATGCTGTTTGGAAACAAAAGGCTTAAAGGTTTTGCTTGGGAAATGTCAAATGTTTTAGCAAGTCTAAAGTGAAATGTTTTGACATTTAAAAAAAAAAAAAAAAGAAGAAAAATCTGTGCTTTTTTCTAGCTGAAATCAATAGCTGAATTTGACCTGAAAGTGTGAAGAGTTCCTCTTTTCTTCTAAAACTCCATTTTTAAATGAAATTACTTTCAGTGGGGAAAAAAAAAATAAAGCTTGTGCCCAAAGGTAGTTCTTTTCTCCTGTTGTAAGGGAAACCTCCAGAACCCCTCTTCTCTCCTGCTGAGGTGCCCAAGCCGGCCGCGTGCATCCCGCAGAACCAGGGCACTTGCAGATCTTCCTTTTCCAACCAACGGCTATTCAGAGGTAATAAAAATGCATCTGTTAATAAACACGCGGGAGATGGCTCTTCTTCTTCTTAGAGTAAGGACTTTGGCAACACGTCATCCGCAAATTGCTTCAAATCCCTTCTTCTTCCTCCTGCGTGCCCTTGTTAAACCCTGCTCTCTTTAACTGGCCAGCTGTTTTGTCCAGGGAATAGTCAAGGTTGGTGCTGATTTTGGTGGTGTTTGCTATGTAAATGTAATTCTGAATCTGGTCCTTTTCTCCTCTTCAGTGCCTGTACTTATTAGAAGTTGGCCAGTTGCTCCGTCCTGAGCGGGCAGAGTTTATTTAAGTCAGTTTACAGTGGCATGGGCTACAGCGTGGTGTTACAGCACACACTTAATAAATTACCAGCTGGTAAGAAATGTGTTTGGACAATGGGTAGAGACAATAGCTGAGATAAAAAAAAGAGTAAAAGTCATGCCTGCTTTGAGGAAAGCAAACACAATGCTGCTGCCAGCAGCCATCCCACAGGGCTCTGAGCTTGCCTTTCCCACATCTCCCTTGCCTAGTCCAGCTAAATCTTTCTCTGGACATCACCACAGCAGATTAGGCTGAGAACGTGCGAGAAACCCCGCTCAGGGTCAGGCCAGTCCCTTTTGCTACACGAACGCGGAAGAAAATGACCTTATCATGCTTTATGACCTTATCATGCTTTATAACTACCTGAAGGGGGGGTGTAGAGAGGTGGGGGTCGGTCTCATGTCCCAAGTCACAGGAGATAGGACAAGGGGCAATGGCCTCAAGTTGCGCCGGGGGAGGTTTAGATTGGATATTAGGAAACATTTCTTCATGGAGAGGGTTATCAGGCATTGGAATGGGCTGCCCAGGGAAGGGGTTGAGGCACCATCCCTGGAGGTTTTCAAAAGACGGGTTGATGTAGTCCTTAGGAATATGGTTCAGTGATTTTTGTCAGGGTTAGGTTGATGGCTGGACTAGATGATCCTTAAGGTCCCTTCCAACCTAGACAATTCTATGATTGTATGATTCTATGAA
>JAOXNO010000024.1:6056163-6066859 GCA_028565335.1 Limnodromus scolopaceus
TCTTGTCCTGTCCCTGGGCACCACTGAGAAAAGACCAGCCCCATCCTCCTGACACCCACCCTTTAAGTATTTATAGGCATTGATCAGATCCCCCCTAAGTCTTCTCTTCTCAAGACTAAGAGAAGCCACATCTCCTGCAGTTCCTCCTGCCTCCTCGCCCTCTACATCCCTGCTCTCAACCCCTGTTGTGTCTGGAGCGGGGAGCCCTGGTTCCCTACTCCAGCCGTCCTGTAAGGCTCCTGCTCTCCTGTGAAGGCGAGAGGAACCTGGTGGGTGGAGGCAGCCCTTCCATGGAGCGGTTGTCCCTAGTGTTGGGGCTGAAGCAAGCCCTTGGCATCCTCCGGTGCCAGCCACCCACCTGCCTGGAGCAGAGCAGAGCGGAGCAGCGTGCTGGCTTCCCTTTCACACGCCGTCCCTCCCTGGGTGCCTGGCTTCCCGCAGCGTGCCATCCCTGCAGCTGGGGTGGCTCAGCTGCAGCAAGGAGGGCTCTGGGGACCTCATTTCGGGAGGGCGGCTTGTCACGACTCAAGCAGTCGCCGTGCAACAGTTCTTTTGAGGGGCTTTCGATAAAGAAGCTATTTTATTTTTTTTTCCCACGGCTGGGGCTCTCTTGTGTAATTCCCCCAGAAACAACAGCCGCTCCTTTACCGCCTCAATCGCTGTGCCATTTTTGTGTGTGTCCAGGAGAGACTGGGTTCAACTGGCGGGGTGAAAAGTGCAAGCTGTGATTTCTCTATATGGCCCCTCATCCTAAAGGGCAGCATCACCTATATCCCTGGCTCTGTGCCCAGCCAAGACACCTGGCAGCAGTCACGGAGCTTGGGATACTTCATTTATCTGCAGGCAGAGGATTCAGCATTTCAGTACCTCTCTCCCCGAAAAGCTGCAGACCTTAGATCAAAATTTTAATTTTGCTTCGCCTCAGATTCCCCAGCAGATGAAATGCATTTTGCTCTGGGAAGCCATCTACCATTGCAAACGTCCAGCATAAAACAGCATATCAGTTTTATTAAGCAGGATGCTGGGCAATTTAATAGCCTGTTTTAATTTGGTTGAATTCATCCAGCTTAAGTATTTTTCCATCTTCTGCTCAACCCATTTTATGATTTATTAATTACCTATTTCACATATATCACTTTTTCAGTCTGTAAATCATATGCCTGGCTGAAGAAATGGTTGGGGTTTTTTACAATTGAAAAAAAAAAAAGGCACAAAAAACCCCCAAAACCAACTCGTCTCTCTATATAAGAGGCATAATACTTTCTGTGAAATATTTAAAACATCATTTACAATAGATGCAATTCAGCAATGAGTCAGAAGATTTGCAGGAGATTCAGAAGGTTATAGTGACCTTTGGAGGATAAACTGTATTAAGTATTAATCTTTCCTACAAATAAACCTGATTTCCATCAATAGACAGTTCTTTTCTCTTCTTTCCCTGCTATGCATGCCACCCCTTTTGGAGAAAGCCTCTCCTCCCAGCACGCTGGCATCTCAGATGGTTCGAGAGGAGCTGCCCTCCCATTCAAACGCAGGGATGACTTTTCATTGACGATGGGATGTTTGTGGGTGTCTCCCCCAGAGCCTTATTTTGTAAAGCACTTACTGAAACGCTGCCTGAAAAAACAAACATGAAGCTTAAATCCCTCACCCGCATCCCGAGGGGACATCTCCATTCACTCTGGCGGGCGCCGGCCCAGACTCCGGCTGTGCGAAGGCACAGCAATGTAATTGCAATAGGCCCCGCAACAGCACTGCCAAATTAAAATTAAAATTTTGTAATTCTTCTCTTTTAATCATCCATTGTATCCGATCCTGACCAACTCCCGAAGACTTTAAAAAAAAAAAACCAGACCGCGGGGTAAAATCCTGGCTTCACTGAGGTCAACGGCAGAAACTTCCACGGGCTCATTAAGCTCACGGGCTCTCCCCATGCCTGTTACGACTTTATTTATGTTGTGGTTTAATGAATGATTGTCTAATGCAGATGCGTAAATGACTCCAAATGAGACCGAGATCCCTACAGTGGTTGGTGCTGCGCGGAAATGGGATATTAGGCTGTCTCTGCCCCAAAGACCAGGGGGTTGAGAGAAAAGATAGGGAGAAAATACGACGGCTCACCTATGAATTTTTAAGCCGGGTGGTAAATTTGGCCATTTTTTGTGGTGCCGCTCCCCCAGCTCGAATCCACGGCATCAGCAGGCAAAAGGGAATATTTACTTTGCAAAAATACCTCAAAAACGCAACAAAGTCATGCAGGAAACCTGTGCCAGAGGAGGGTAAAGGCTTAAGCCCACCACAAAACCCCTCTGCTTGGCAATCACAGCTCCTTTTTATGGTCAGTAGTGCTATTGATCCATCAGTATCAAATCAATAGGGACCAATTTATATGAACTGATGTGATAATTAAGTGGGGTTTTATGGATTCAGCCTGGAACACGACCACTGGCAAAAGTGGTTTTGATTTGAAGTTTTTACATGGAAAATAAACCTTTCACAAAAACAGAATTGCCCATTAAAGTTGATGATATTGTGAAAAATGTTCATCTCGTCCTCAGAAATGCGCGTCCTTTACGTTTTGAAGAAGTATAACAGAAAACATTATCAAGAGCATTAGAGTGTTTTTTCTCTGCCAGGAACCAGCTGGTTGCAAACACTTTCAAATGCAAACAACGCAGAAATTTCAAAAATGTTTGCAAAAAAAGACATTTTCACTTTTCAACCGACTCTGTTATTGATTTTCCAGGCTGAATAAGGAATGCTTGTTGAATTTTATGGAAACTGATAGTGGGACTATATGAAACTGGCCATAAAAGATAACAGATTTTGTTTTAAAGTCAGATAAAAGTTATAGTCCCATGTTATTTGGCATATGAATTTCCTATGATACCAATAAAAATGTTAGTTATAAAGCATTTCCTGAGGAATGGTTGTAACCCCAAATGATCATGGTTATTTGCTGAGGAAAATAGGTTTTATTCCGAACAATAAACCTATGCAGATTTATTAACCTGGGAAACACACAGCCATTTCATGTACCAATCCGGTTCGAGCTGATGGAATTAATAACACTGATATAATGAAAAATATCTTTTGCACTCCAAAACCATTGCCTGCATAATGTCACACATAAAAGAGTTTACTTAGCAGCCCTTTAGCTCTATTTTCCTATTCTTCGCAGAAGTCTTCATTCACAATGGATTGGTTCTATTTAAATGGTGATATTTGCTGTGTATCGTGTTACTGCGGGGCTATTCCCTGTAGATGAATGAAAGCCGAGCATGAACTAACAAGAAAAATACTCTGAAGATGAAAATTTGAAACAACCAAAAATGCCTTTCGTGCTTTGGAGGTGATGGCAAACGAGCCCGACGAGCGCTCGCGGCACCTCCAAACCCTCCCCTGCGCGCTCTGCGGCCAGAGCGTGCCTCAGCTCACCTTTGCTGCAAGCCTAAATAGCCTGAGCCCACTTCCCCCCCCAATCCCGGCCACCTCCCAGGTAATTCAACTCAGAAAATAAACGGGGAGCAGATTAAATGAAGAGTTGAGCTTGTTCCGCAGCCCTCTGAGCTCACCTGGGAACCCTCCCGCCGAGCCGGTGGAGGGCTGGATGGGGGCTGCGGTGAATATAAGGAGGCTGAGCCCCGATGGTAGGTGTCAGGAGCAGCACAGCAGGTCTCTCCTGCTGAGATCTGTATTTTCCCCTCCCCTTCGAGACCGGCAGCCCTGGCTGCAAAGCATAACTCTATTAATAAAGTGGCACTGGAGGATGCACAGCCGTAAAAGCTTCAGCTGTCAGCTTCGTCTCTTCTGGTTAGCTGGCAGTAGAAACGTGCAGCTCCCACCCTTGCCGAGTTGTTCTCCTAAGGCAATGAAGTTTTTCTCCTTATCATTGAATTTTATAATCTTTTTAATGTAGGAATAGCTGTCCTAAACCAAGAGGCGCTCAAAATAGGCTCGCTTACTCACTAAGCTATTAGCTGCTGGGGCGGGGAGGTGGGGGGGGATATTTTTGGAGGGCAAAAGCTAAAGCTAGGATGAAAACTCACCTTTGGGAAAGAGACAACAGAAGGGAATCCTGAAACGGCCAACTGAATATAAGGCTTCCTTTAATTAGATAGTTAAGACAGTGCAAAGATAAGATTTGGTTAGAAAAATAAGGCACGTTTTTTCTCTAACGTTGCTTCTTCTAATTTTTCTTCATTTTACCCTGAAACCAGCTACCACTGTTTAATTCATTCCACATTTCCCAAGGTCGAAGACCACCATTCCAAACAGCAGTATGTTCCACAAATGTTATTTCTTTCCGAGTGCAGAACAATAAATGTTTTATCCCATCTGCTGCCTTTGCATCCTGGGGATGGTTGCAAGCGGTGTTGGTGAGAGAGCCATTGGAGAAGGCGGCCGTGGTGAGCTCCACCCCACCTTGGTGTGTGAAGCAGAGAGAGAATGAGAAAGAGGGGGTGACAGCATTTTGGGGAAGGTCTGCCTCCAGTACTCGTCATTTCGAGCCAAGGAGATACCAATATGGATGAAGCAGCACCCCAGAGCTGCAGATGTTCAGGGCTGGACACCCTCTCCACAACCTCCCGAGGGCCATAAGTCTGGGACAACCAAGTCCCATCCGTGAGCTCTGTCTTCTCTCGGAGGTTGCTCTTCTGGGTGATCTGCCTTTTCAGAATAACTCACCTTAAAAATGCCCCTGAAACCATCACTGGAAAATCAGGTGGGAAACTCTATTTTACCTGACCTTGGTACCTCCTTTCAGAAACCATCAGCTCTACTGATGGCAAGGGTGCCCTGTGTGCAGGCAGAGCACTGGTGCTCTCAGCCCATGGATCTGGGATGGGTAGGAGGACACGTGGGACACAGTTCCCACCTGGGCCCGTAGCCCAGCCCAGCTGAGGTCTGGCTGGCCACCTCCGATGCAGCAGCCACCTCTGTGGTCAGAGAAAGCACACAAAGTCATGTAACTCCTCTCCCAAAACATTATAGATTCACCTGACATGTGATGCTTGCAAACAGGAGGGGAGAGGGTTAACAGAGGAATTTGGGTTTTGTACAAATCAGCACATTCTGCCTTTGTAAATGTATGTATCTATATATAGAGGGGTGAACATGCTGGCTAAATTTTGCATTTTTATAAAGCAGAACCTAAGTCTACAGGCCACGTATTAAGCCAAACAGCATGTTTTCAGGTAATTAGTGTTTATAATCAGTTTGTAAAGCTAAAGTGACTCCAGATCGCAATGCACTCAAGGAAAAAAAAAAAAATATGTAGAAAGGATTTTTTTTCTTTGCATATGCATGCAAATGCCAAATTAACATCTGCATACAATATATGCTCTGGTCAGACCCAAAATATTGTTGTGGTTATGGCCAATTCACTTAAAAGCCTATATGTTTAAAACCTCACATTAGTATGGATGAAATGTTTTCTGTTCCTTTAACTTTTTTAGAGTTGGGGCTTTTTTTTTTTTTTTTTTTTTTTAAGTTAAAGTTTAACATTAACGGTACTTATAAACCACAGCTGTTTCACTGTACTATATAACAATAGTGTTTTGTATCTCAGCAAGTTTGGAAATCTTCATGCTTACTCAATTCTTCCAAAACCAAAAGCAACCCCACTTGTTCCTTGAAATGGAAGAGGTATCTGTAGTGTTTGCAAAACAATTAGATTCCTGACAACTTTTCATAAAGATGATGTTTTGTTATTGCTTCGGAGACGAGATGAAATTCCGTCTTGGAAGTCAGATTTAATTTGACAATTTTGGCTCCGGGACCTTTTTTCTGGTATCGCTGCAGAGAGGGGAAGGCTGAGCAGGCTACTTCACTTGCACCAGCGGGTCTCTCCAGGGATGGAGGCACACCTCAGGGGCTGCAGAAAGGAGAGTGGTGCCCCTTTTCTCACCTGGGAGTGCAGCCGAGCCAGAGCCAGCTGGCTCATCATATATCAACTATAGCACCTACACCTGCTTTCACAGCCAAAGCACCACCCCGGGGGAGCTCAAGCCAGTTCACGCAGCCTCTGGGTGAAGCCATCAGGTAAACTGCCTCCAAGTCCCCTTCCCAGGAGCTTCAGCAGCACCAACCAAAGGTCTGCAAACACGCAGCGACTAATGGCTTTGAAATGCAAGGCTTTTTCCCACCTGGTCATCCTCATGAACGTGGTTTGCAGATGAGGGCTTGGAAGAGCGCTTTGCACTAAGGTCCCTTCCAACTCTAACCATCCTATGATTCTATGTTTACTCTTCCCCTGTCCTCTTCTGGCCCTGGCTGTCCTGATTGCATTGCTCAAACTGTCATGGCAGGGCCTGCACAGAGCAGGCCATCTAGTCAGCCTCCAGCCAGTAGCTGGAGATGTGCATGCACACCCGCGTGCAACCCTGACCCATCCATCTGGGTCTTTTTAGTCTTGAGAAGACTTAGGGGGGATCTGATCAATGCTTACAAATACTTAAAGGGAGGGTGTCAGGAGGACGGGGATGGTCTTTTCTCAGTGGTGCCCAACAGGGATAGGACAAGAGGAAATGGGCACAAACTTGGATAGAAGAAGTTCCACCTAAACATGAGGAGGAACTTCTTTCCTGCGAGAGTGGTATAGCACTGGAAGAGGCTGCCCAGAGAGGTGGTGGAGTCTCCTTCTCTGGAGACATTCAAATCCCGCCTGGACACGTTCCTGTGGGACCTGCTCTGGGTGGCCCTGCTTTGGCAGGGGGTTGGACTAGATGATCTCCAGAGGTCCCTTCCAACCCCATATGATTCTGTGATCTGCTGCATTTATCCTGCAGGTAATCTCCATCTTGGCCAGTCACCAAGGGTAGTCCTCAGCAGAGTTGGGTGGTCCAGCTTTGGCCAGTGAAGGTGGCTCATTCGTTCCTTGCAGAGGCATGTTCACGCTAGGAGCAGAGAAGGGGACATCAACAAGGTGGGGAACTTGCTGGTGGTGCAAAAGTAAATGCCTGGGCAAAGTGCTGCAAAAGGATTTTGGAACAACCCAGCAGTAAAATGGTGGATGAAAATCAACAAAACTACGGTACCACCACGCTTACATGGACACACAGGCGGCTCCTGTTAGCATAGCAGCTTCCTACCTTCGCGTTCAGACTTGCTGATGATCTCCAGGCCATCCTGTAAGACCCACCCAGGACCCAGGTCAGGAAGCCCCCGTGTACACACTGCTAAACCCAAAGTGCCTTTGCAAGGCCATGCAGCCATGGGACACTTTGCTGCAGACATGGGGTGTAGAGCCTGGCTTTTGCTCTGTGGCTTTGGAGGTCACTGGTTGACTCCACTGGTAACCAGAGAAGGCAACAGGCGGGCACAAGGATGGATACGTGTTGCTCTCCTGCCAAAAGCAAGGAGAAGATCGAGTTCCTGACGGAGGGTATTTATTCTCACTTTTAAGCAGATCATGAAGCAGTTCGTTGAGTGTGGGTTTTTTTTTTTTTTTCCCCCCCTCAGCACATTTCATCTCTTTCTTCAAACCTCCAGTTTTCCGGGAGAGGTTTTGAAGCGGCCTCATTTGTAATCTGACCTTGCTTCTTGTCATATTTGCGTCATCGGCTCTGGGGGCCATGCTAGGATGCTGACAAGTATTTCTAACTTTAAAATACGACTCTTTGGCAACCCAAAGAAGGAAAAAGACAAATACCCCACTGTCTTCAGAGTGTTTCTGCAGAAGAGGGCTGAAGGTTCATGGCACAACACAGCTGCAACCAAGATTGTCCAAAGTTGCCTGCATCCCACCCTTTTTTATTCTCGCTGGTTGTTGCAAACACAGTTATTTTCTCCCGTGGGTGAGCCCCTAAGGGCCAGCAGGGAACTGCAGCCCGAGAAGTGTGAGGAGCTAGTGTTGCTGCCTGCTGCACAGGGATCTGTGGATCCAAACCCTCTGCATCTCCACAAGCCTCCTGTTTTCTTCTAGGGGTGAAGCGGGATCAGAGAAAGGCTACAGCAAACTGTGGTCCTCTTCCAGCAGATACTGGACAGCAGATACAGTCCTGCTCAGCCATGGCTGGCTCTTGAGTGTTGTACATCCCAGAAGCAGCCCTGGGGATTTATGTAAATGCATCAGATTTGGCAGGTCCAGCCAAGGCCACCGCAGCTGCGATCAGCTGCCCAGACCACCTTTTTGGCAGTTCTTCCCTGTGGGAAGGGGCACAGAAACAGCGCTGGGGCAGAGCGGAGGCAATTACAGCTCCTAAGAAATAAGGAACTATTTTAAGGCCACTTCCCAAGGCTTTCAAGACCAACCCTCCCCATCAACCCCTACTACCTCCCCTTCCTCGTGCAAGTACCTTCAAGCTATCGCAGCTCTGAGCAAGTGGTCTCACAGAGGTCTTCTTTATCACATCTCTCATGAAAACCAGCTGCCCGGCGGCTGAGACTGATCCAAATTAGCACCACCAAGGACACAGGCAGGCAGGGCTTGCTTGGCAATAGCACACAGCCTTGGCTTTACAGAGGGAGAGCAGGTAGGGAGCATCACAGCTCTTAAGGGCATTTAGCAGCAATCTGATACGCAGTGTGGTCCTTCAACCTTCTCACGCTCTCACCTCTGAGAACTGCCCAGGTGGAGCTACTTCCTAACCCACCAAAACCATCCTTGTGCTCATAGTAGACCTGTCTTGTAGCTTACAGCAACCGTGGAGCCTTGTGTTTATCTTCCCCTCAAGACTGTATGAAATTTTACATGATAAATAGCACTTTCTCTCTGTTTTCCAAACCATGAAAGGAAATCTGTTAGACTTTTGCCAGAAACTTTCTTTATAATACATTTAAAATACCTGACATTAGATCTCGTGCTCATAAGGAGATGCATCCTCACTGACTCAGTGGAGCTACACAGATTTTTGCAATCTTGATGTTTAAAAAAAAGTTTAACCCTATGTAGATTTAGAAGTAATCTCTATTAATCCCTCAGTTCTTCAGGAGACTCTTCAAGAGTTTAGGGCTTCATATGCATGTGAGCATCTGCAAGGTTGAAACCAAAAGATGTTTCAGCCAGCCCCAAAATGAAAAACGTAAATATGAAATATTAAAAACAGATCTGCTCCAGAGAAGAACTTTGACATTGCCACAAATCTGAAGAAGAAAGGGAAAACTCTGGCATATAAATTCAGGATGACATCACTTTCTGAGAACCTGATGCCAAAACAGTGCTATCTCTGGGAGAGCTTCAGTGAAAGCTTTTGTCATCTTTGCCAGGTTAATATAACTTTGAGATTAAAAAGTATTTTCATATTTATACTGCAGGATAGGGAGTGAAGAGGAGGGGGTATGTTTTCCCCAAGGGACATATTACATTCATATCAGTAGTATCAAGTCAAGACACAGAAGACTTGCCATCTTTGCACAAGTCATTGATCTTCTTTCCCCAACTTGCTCCAGAATCCATTGACACATGATGCTTCTGAAAGGAGACCGAAAACCACAGTGCTCCTTGGTGGCCAAGTAACACTATACCTCGGGTTCAGCAAATTTTTTGCTTCGATTTATCATCACCAGCTTTCTACAAATTATCGAGCGGAGCCTTTGTCAAAAGTCTGACACCATTGCTCTCCTGAATCAATCCATCTGGGGAGGGGGGTCCAAAAAGGCGGCATGAGATGCAAAATTGTAAACCAATACTTTTGTGGAAAACACCTTCTTATCAAGTGCAGTCTTTGTAAATCCCTTCCTGCGGGAATCCTGCCTCAGCCCTGAGATTGTCCCCTTGCGACACTCTCTTGTCCTCAGGAGGTCCATGCTCTGCGACGAGTCACTGCAGTTGTTGCTCAGAGAACTGGCAGGGCAAGGAAGCCCTGGGACGCCTCTGCGAGCACCTCCCTGCGGCAACAAGGTTTGAGGCTTCTGTGTCGGGGGACTCACAGAGAAAAAGAGTGGTTCACATCTTTACCCTGGAATCCAAGGGAGGAAATCGGGTTTTCTCTAGTTACCTGCAGCGGGCAGATCTCCCATGCATGCACAGTTTGTATGCGGTCCCAGAGAACCCGCAGCAAAGGAAAGAAAAGCTACAAAAAGCTTGCAGATCCCCTAACTGCAGCACTCACATAAAGGCTAACGCACCTGGCGGATTTGCAGCCACGCTTGGTTTTCTGTGACTACCTTTGGTGACCTCCACGCACCACAGACCAATTCCTGAGGGTGGTAGGTCCTTTCCCTCTAAAGCTTCAGATTAGCAAACCTCTCTCAGTACCTCCAGGAAAATCAAAGCTTGCTCTCCAGCCTCTGGCTGTCAGAGCGGACGTCTTGGATACAAAGCAAGCAACATAAATATTGCAGCTGTGCTAGGTGCCGATGTTAGCAGGGGCTTACACGAGCAGAATTACAACTGCAGAGATTATGGCGGTCACCTTTGGGACTCCCTGGGTAACACATCTGGTCCAGCAACACGCTGCACCTCTTCATATAGGGGCTATATCAGCAGGGCTGCGGGCTCTGGGGATTTGTGTCCTAGACCTGTCCCCTAGCAGGGAAGGGCAGAGCTCGGTAAGCAGACACGAGGTAGAAGCTCTCCTCGGGGTGACATGCAGCACCACGGCCGTCTCTTTCTTGGGAAATTCTGGTTTTGCTCAAACTAACACCAGAATTCCCACTGGAATCCAAAGGGGCTAGGTGTCCTGGGTTGAGAGACACAGGACTAACTTTTCTTCTAATACTGGGGAAAATTGCACTTTTAGAAGACTCTAGT
>JAOXNO010000024.1:6172972-6189096 GCA_028565335.1 Limnodromus scolopaceus
CGGCCCATCGCGCACCCATTCGAGGGTCCAGGTGGGCACTGCACCTCCCAGTGCCAAGGGCAGGGTCCACTTGGGACCACCAGCCAGCTTCGAGCCTCACGGCCCTCAACCAAGGTGGGTGAAGAGCCGGGCAAGGGGAAACCTGCAGGGACAGGAATGTTTATCCAGCCCCCTTTTTACACCTCCCACCCCCAAAACACGGGGAGCGAGGGACAAAAGCCCACCCGCACCCCACGTTCCTCCTTGGGCACAGGGGGCTCCTTCCTCCGGGCCTTTTTTTTTTTACATGAAAATTCACCTCCGCCGGGGGTTGGTTTTGCTCTGCTGGAAGAAGAAGCAGAATTGCTTTTTTTTTGCCACCCACCTATTTTCCCCGGCCGCGGGGCGAGGGGGTTGATGGCGTTTCCCAGCTCCAGGCAGGATGGCAACCCTTTGCATCACAATGAAGGATTCCGCTCCACCCTCCATCACTTGAAAAATAATGAATCCGGTTTCACGATTTCTTCCTCCCAAGGTTACACCCGCTCTGGTCTCTTTTTTTTTTTTCCCCTCCTCGCTGGTGATTAACATCTGGGCCCTCCAAGGAAGGGGCTGAAAAACTACTCCCAGGAGCGCTGCCCGTGCGTCGGGGCGACAGCAAAAAGCTTCCAAGTTTACTGCCGTGCACACACCATACGTGTGTCTAACAGAAAGATGTCTTAGCACCGATCATTTAACCGATGCTCTCGTCATTTTTTTAAAATTTTTTATTTTTTTTTTTGATTAAACGAAGATTTTAAACGCTACGGTAGAGGCCGCGTGGAATTATTTTCCGAGAAATTACCGCGCGCCCAGAGGTACAGGTAAAAGATACGAACACCTTCTGGAAGGGGGTTGGAAATAAACCACTCGATACCGCTCAGAATGTCAAAAGCCACTTTATAAAGCAAATAAAAATATTTACTGATTTGGTACACCGACACGGAAAATCCCTAGAAAGAGTGCTAAAAATGAATGGAAACTCTGTACTTCGCAGCTATTTTAAATTAGATTATCAAACCAGACAAATATACCTTCCGCGCTTGTTTATGTTACAAGAACAAGTCAAAAGCAGGCACAGGTTGTAAAAGTCGAAATGTTTTACTTCCAAGTCCAAAAGAGCGCCGCTCTCTGTGAGAAATTCAAGGAAGCATCAAGGATGCAACAAGGAATACCAAGGGACGTGTCTTTAAACACCGTGCTCCGCCGGCTGCCTGCTGTGTCTTCCCCCAGAGTTAATAAAATCCGATTTCTACGCATTCTTTTAAGCTCCGCGTCTGTTTTCAGGCTCTCACGTGTGGAGGAAAGGATGTTTGGAGTTCGGATTGCCAGGCACAGCTTGTCCACGCAGTAAAGACAAACCGGCACTCCTACCTCATCAAATGTCTCACAGGCAAATTAGCAAGTCTAGTATTATTCAAATTTTGCAATATGCTATTTCCAAGCGACAGAGCTCCCCGCAAACAAACAAACAAAAAAAATTAATAAAAATAATAATCAGTTTGGTAAGAAAGGTGCACATTTAAGACAAGTATCATCATTTAAAAACTACAGGGATGTTTCTTAAGGATTCCATTTTATTTTCCCCCAAATAATATAAGAACAAAGGCAAAAAACCCGGACGTTTTCTATACTTTAAAAAAAAAAAACAAAAAACCAACCACAAAATAATAAAAAAAAAAAAAAGAAAAAAAGGTCAAGAGCTAATTCCAGCTGTATCTTCCTGAGGGAGGTGGTAGCGGGTAGGGCCTCCCGGGGCCATATGCCTACAAACAAACAAAAGCAAGGATTTATTTTTTGGATTAAGATCCCAGTAAACAAGTTCGCCCAGCTTCAGGCGCCCCCGGGAAGATGGAACAACCCCACCCTGCACGCAGAGAGGTACCACAGGCAGAGCCCAGCGTCTCTCCGCGGCGTTTACAGTCGCTCTCCCGCAAACACAAGCTTTCAACGGCCACCGCCGGCGAGCGGTTGTGCCCAGCACCGGCCCCAGCCTCCAGGCTGGACCGCGGGAGGAGCAACGCTTCCGAACCAGAAATAAAAATTTTGCCACGAGGCAAGGACTGAGGACGACTTAATTCCAAGCTCTAACACCTCCCCGTGTTCCCTGCTTTCAGCGAGGCTGGAAGCAAAAACGTACAAGAGGTTAAAGCCACGCACATGTACACACACACACACACACACATTTTAATTCCTACAGAAATCTGGGCTTTTCAGCACGTGTGCTTACGTTTTACACGGAGTGACGATGTAAATGTCATTTTTGTGGACTAAATAAAGCATCAGTTCGAGGTGTGTGATGCCCGTATGCCGTCAGCAGGATTAGTCAGGTTCTTTTTTCTTTTTTTTGAGGAAAAAAAAAATCATTTCCCCTCAACTCCCAGTTTTCTGGCTTAGTTGTAAGCAATCTTACGCTAAAGCAAGGCAGACATTTTTACAGATAGCTTTTTAAGGGAAAAAAAAAATTGTATTTGTTACAGAAGCAGCATTTTTCAGCACTCATTTCATTTTAATGAGCTGAAAGATGCCTAAATCCCACCTTGGAAATCACCTTGCAAATTAGATATATTTTTGTATTCAAATTTAGACGAGGCATTCCGTACTTCAACTACCCAGTGAGGAGTAATCTGTTGGAAAATTTCAGAGTCCCCTTGAAACAACTGAAATGATTTCAAAATCTGATATATTGCAGAGACCAGAAAGTTAATTAAATGTGATGCACTAACGACAGCTATAGGGCTTTGTTTGTTTCTTATTTGTGGGTTGGTTTTGGTTTGTTTGGGTTTTTTTTTGGTGGTTTTTTTTTTTTTTTTGTGGTGGGTAGGGTAAGAGGGGCTTCCTTTCTTTTCTTTAAAAAAGAAATCTGTCTTTACCCTGTCCTTCAGGGGCTCACAGATAACGGCTGAAACCGAAGAGCTGGCGAGCAAACCTGCCACGGGGAGGTTGGCTCCAGCCAAAACCTCTCTCTGAACCCAAACCCATTTGTTACACCCTCTTTTTCAAAGTGAGTCTGAAAGAGCCACGCAGAATACACTGTTTCCACTACCAGGAAGGTTTTACATTTGTTTTCGGGTTTGATCGCTTGATTGTTTGATTTCCTTAAAAAAAAGGGAACGGGTTGACTATCCGCCTTGGAAAAAAAAAAGCCTTGCAGTTCCAGAGCGGCAGCAATCAGACAAACAGCAGCCAGCCCTGCAAAAGAACTACAATTTAGAGGTCTTGTAACAGTTGCACAAGAGATTGATCCCGACGGTCAGTTGTGCGTTACTATAGGCTAAAATAAAAATGTCAAAAGACCTGCACGACAGGATCAAGTTTATTCTTTAGGTTTCTGGAAGACGCTAACAAATACCCGCTACCACGGAGCGGCCCATATCCATGGCAGTTGCATTAATTTTGTAAGCACTCCGCAGCAGCGCGTTTATTAACCTCTTCAGACCATGTTCTGTACGCTGTAAAAAAAGAATTCAGAGGTGAAAGGACCAAAGATAATTATTTATGCTGCTATGTGTCACCGCTTCCACTTGAATCCCTTTTCAAGGCTTTAAAGCTTTGAAATTTACAGGCAGCAACGCGAGGTTCAATTATTGGTTTTGCACCCTAAACCCTTTAAGGTAGCTTCTAATTTTACTCCAGTGCTGTCAGCCCCGAGGAAATAATGACATCTGAAAGTTCATTTAAAAAAAAAAATAACACAAAGGAAGAAAAAAAAAAAAAAAAGAAAAAAAAAAGGAAAGAAAAATTTAAAAGGAGGTAAAAACCAGTTTGAAAGCGGCACAACCGCAGAGGGAATTTTTTTAAGGAAGCAAATTTACTTGAGCTAAAAGATTTGTCCTTAACAACCATCATGTAGGTGGATACAAATAAAACCGTTGTGGCTACCCAGTTTTAACTTCATTTCATGATCTGGCAGACGTGTCCTGTGCTAGTGACAGGTGAATTACCTTTTGGGCAAGACTGCTGTATCACCAAGCAGCACCATGCCTCCTATTTAATCATTCAGGGGGCAAACAGCCAGAGAGCTGCGAGGGTGGAGGTTTTATGGCACCGCCAAGCTGTAGATGTCCACGATGCTCTCAGACCCCACAGTTACCAGCTTTCCAAACGTGAACTAAGAGGGGGTGCTCCCCCTGAGCCCACCCTGGAATTCCTTAAATTTCTGGAATCACCTTTGTGATTCCAGCTGCAGCTGTCATGCATGAAGATTTAAGGTTGGGAATAAAACTAGTTTAAGCACCGATTCCCACAAATATACCCACCTATGTTACACAGGATAAAGGGTAGAGCGGAATACGGCGTAGCAGACAGACTTTGTTCAAGCATCTGTTTTCCAGCCCTAATTAAATACCACCCAGGCTCCACTACCATCAAAATCCTCCACTGATTTTTCAATGTTACTATGGATTAGTGCAATGACGCATTTATTCCTTTGTCTCCAGTGTTTTAGGTAAACCCGTGTAACGCAAAATGAAAGATTTTTGGAAATCTTTCCTATCTGGAAATCTGACCCTATCAATACACCTCATCCTAATTTGAAATATAGTTAAAAAAGACACTGGGGACTAGTCAGGCAGCACAGCCAGGGATTCAAGCCCCACTATTTCCCCATTAAATGCTATGTGATCATAACCCATGCTGCCTAGTTTTGCTTATAGCCAAAAACCAGTCCTGGAAGGATTTGTACTGGCAATGCCTCCCCGCTATACCCGCAGCAAGAATGCAGGATGACATACTTGCCTCTTTTTCCCCCCCCCCCTGTTTCTTGCTGCAACACCAATAGGACAACTGAACGAGCGAAAGGCAATTCTTACTCCAGTCTTAAAAGCCTCCTCTGCGCTAAAAATGCTTCAGGGTAGGAGTCACGGAGGGGAGGGGGGAGAAGGGAATCTCAGCGCTGCTAACAAGGGTTCAGCTGAACAAGAGTTTAAGAGTTGGGAGCGCTGGGGCAGGCTCCTTGCTGGCTATAGATCTTTTCAGCAGCACCATGTAATCCTGCGGTCGGCAGACAATGCTGAGAACGTTATTAGCAGCTCACAGGCTGTTTCTGCTGGGCTTTGGTCCTGACAAGCTGAACCGGACGGAGGAGCACACAGCATTCTGCAAAAAGCTTCCCCAGCAAAGACCAGAGGCTCTTCTCTTAAAAAAAACACAACTTCGAGAGCGCGTGTTTTTATTGCGGTGACTGCCTCAAAACCCCTGCACCGTGACAACGTCATGGTGCAAAAGTGGCTGCGATAGACAGCGCTACCTGAGTCTCTCAACAAGCACAGAAACGAAAAACAACGCACAAAAAGAATCAGAAGTGGTAAAAATGCTGTAAGTCAACTTTCAGGTATGCTGTACGACATTACCATTTAATGGATTGTAGTTGCAGTCCCCGCTGCAAAGCAAGGGAGACCAGGACAGGACCCAGTACACACACCGTGGGACAGAATTTATACCTACATGAAAATGGCTCTAGGAAAATGCCAACAGCGTGGAGAAACAGCCACGGAAATCAAACCCCAAATCTCACCGTGTTTGTGCTGTACCGTGCGACACACACGTTTGTGCCCTGGGGAGATGGGCAGACTGGGAAGAAGAAAAGAAAAACTAAGAAGTGACTTTGTCTTGAGCATGTTTATGAGAGGTAGCTGAATCAACAGAGGGCAAATCTCAAACGGTTTGTGCCTCGGTTTCCATATAAAGGATTGGGAAATGGTGCTGTTACGAAGCAGCTGAGCGCTCTTCCTCCTCTTTCCCTGCCACGGGTCAGTAACCTTCCCCCATCTAGGTAATAGTTCTGACTTACCAAAACAGCAACAGAACTTAAAGTTTAATACAGATATCTGGAATTTATTCCGAACTAGCACACAGCACCACAAATACTCAAATTTCTAGTACAAGAGTATATGCAGATTATATTTTTCCTGGGAACACATAAGCACAAAAAAAATATCATGTAAGCAGATTCACCTGGTGCTTTCAAGAAGTATTTTCATTCTGTGGCATTTTCATAAACTGATGACAAATTCACCTATAATTTTGTACGAGGTTCTCCTATCACGTTCCCTTGTTCTCATTTAACCACACAAAGCCATTTTCATGTTTACTTTCAGAGACATGTTTATTTCTCTGGCTACTAGAGCCTAACATTTGCATTTAAGTAGTTTTTCAGCTAAGAGAAAGCCAATAACCGTTTGAGAGGAAAAATTAATGAAGCTGTAGGAATCTTCATTTAGAACATACTGGGGAGAAACCCTTCTATCCTCAAAATGTGCAGGTGATAGGTTTCCTTACAGAAGAGGAAGACTGGTTGAAATACCTGCCTTCAGACCACGTTTCCTCAGGCTGCAAGAAGCGTGTGACTTGGTAGCGTGTTTGATCTACTTTTAATGAAAAGCAGCGGTGGCAGAGTCGTGGCAGGGGCTGTTTGCCAGGGGTACACGTGGAGGAGCTGGAGAAGGCTGGGAAGCTTACCTGTCAGTGCTTTCACTGGCGACAAACACAGCTACTGGGCTGAAACCAGCTCAGGAACACCCACCTGTGCTGCATTCACCCTCCACAGCCACACACGAAGGAAGCCTTACTCAAAAGGAGAACAAGACATGCAAAACGGGCCAACACGTTCGTACCTGTCTTCCCCTGTCCATCCGATCGTCAGGTCTCTGCGGGTAATTCATGGGTCCACCCAGCCCTTGGTACTGATTTGGCTGGAACTGATTTTGGGATTGCAGCATGCGGTTCCAGGCAAGGAGAGGAGCAGCCCCAGCAGTTCTGCATAAAGAACAAACACAGCGCAGCATGAACTGTAGCTCCTAGAGAGAGCTTCACACCACAAAATCCAAATTTCTATAGTCTTGTATGACAAATGGTTCGATTTGCCTCCGAGTTAAACACTGTCACATCCACTGCAGGTGACCAAATCGTTACGAGACAAATGGCAGGGGAAAAAAATAACCTTCCAAGATTCTCCCACCAAAAGGCCACATTTGCTCACTGCTTCACCACAGCTCGAAAGCTACAGAGCTAGGTACTATCACAAACAGCAAATTCAATTTTACAAACTGGAGGCTTTTCAAATTCCTTGGAAGGATTCTGTCCATGTTTTATTTTAGGGGCAAATTCGCCAATTCACCCGCACTGATCTTGAATGTAGATTAAAACCCAGATATCACCAAGTTAGCTAAACGCAACACACCATCCAAAGGGTAAACATGTGCGATACAGGAGAATGAGGCTTTCTTTTCTAAATGTCCAGACTCTTTCTGGGAGTCCATTCTTTCTAGTTAATTGCAGGTTGCAAATGAATTCTTACTGTGAGTATTCTGAATCTAGGGTAGGGGCCTTGGCTGCTTTTTCCCATCCATTATTCTGCTCAATATGTCAGAAGGTCTGATCGGGAAGAAACCTTTTCAAGTTCTATTGATGCCGTTTTCAATTGACCACGGTGACCTAGCAACATAAGCACTAATTGGCATGGACTGACTGACATTTGGTGTACAGTTTATATGGGAACGCAAATTCAACATCCATTATAATGTAGTTTGCCATCCTAGATTACTAACAGCAAGAAATGTTTTAATTGCCTTTAAGTACCTATTCTAACGTTACAATTATAAAGCAACAGGTATAATACATCCAATCATTGTTTGATTAAAAATATTTAGAAAAATGATCCAGACATGATACGGTCTTTAAAGCCGCGCATGGGTAAGGGCACAAATCCTTACAGAATTCATAGCAGTTACGTTTTGCAGTACAATATGTTGTTGTAAAGGAAAAAAGATTGGATAGTGGAGACGGTTAATCTTTCCCGATCCCTGTTTAAGGGAGAGCCAGTCGAACAGCGTGCGGCCAGCCTGCTGAGAGCCGGGAATAGCAGAGAGCACGAGCACTGCATTTCGTATTTACCTGCCGCGCCGCTGAACTGAAAGGTACTTTGTACATCTTCAAAGAGCCTCTGCCTGTATTTGCTGGATTAAACCGGCGGGACTTCAGCCTCGGAGGAGTAACCCTACCCAAAGGCTGATATATTCTTTCCAACACGGGTGCAGTTCAGGGAGGACGTATGACTTCCAAGACCAAGGGAGGATTCAAGGGCAAACTGAGCTTTGAGCGACTGAGGAAGTGATGCTGGGAGAGGGAGGACTTTTAAACACACCTTTCACCAAGCTGGAGCAGAGGCAATGTTGGACTCAAGACAGGTAAACATACTATTAAAAGGCATGAAAACAGGCACTTTGGACGCGAAGGCTTTCTGATTTCAGACGCAAACTGCTTTTGGTTTCACAGCAAAGACTGCAAGACAGCTGCTTCATCTGGTCAGATCAAGACCTGCCTGAATTTTAGAAAGGCAAAAGTAACTCCTACCATCTCTAGTAATAAAATAACTTGATTGCTGTTCATAAACGTATGCGTCTTACCTGATAAATACGCAATTGGTAAATACATGTACTAAAAGTGAACATACACGACAGCTAAGTGGTAATACTGAACTGTGTGGTTTTATTTTCATCTTCAAAGGTACGTCTAGAAATGCACAATGTTATCCGACTCATTCATTAGGAGGAGCAACACTGTATTTAAAGTGAATAGTACATTACACTTTTCAGGGATTAAACACTCCAATTCAGGATTCTAAGTATGATATTCCTTTTGATTAAGTATTTTGAGTACTAACTTTTTTTCCCCCCCTCATTATTCCTAGAAAACATCACAGACTTTCCAGGAAGAATACACTGCTCAGCCTCAAGGAAAACTACATGGAATTACCTATATAGCCCCAGCTCTAGGGACTTTCACCAACAGTCATCCTGTCTCTACAACTTTGCTAACGTGCTTGTGATAAATGACCGATGACCACAGGCCAACACTTGCTACATGCCTGGAACGGGAAAGTTGGACACAAATTTCGTTTGACATTAATATGTATTTGGCACAGTTTAACCTTTTTCTTTTAATAAAGCGTTGCTTAGAGAAAAGCTGGGATATTTAACAAATGAAACACACTAAGACTAATATCACTATCACGTTTGGGCATTTTTGCTTTGAGGCCACCTGAAAGAGTGAAATTGGCGATTTTCAGTTAGAACCACTACATATTCTAGAGGATGAATCTAGTAGGAGAAGAAGAAAAAAAAAAAGCTGCAATGTAGTTGCTGATCTTAAAGCCAGAAATGCAGCTTACACCTTTTCGATGTTCTTAATTCACAGAACTATGTACTATAGTTAAAACCAAAATTTTTAAGACTTTCATCTCGTGAACCGAAATCAGGAAATTATAGTCCTCGCAGCACTTGACTTCCTGTTTGTCTTGTGGATGTACTAATTGGCGATTGAAATTACCCGAGGGTGGAGATTTGTACACAGCAAAGCTGTGCCTTTTGGCTAACAAAAAGAATTGTGCCACTTGGAACATCACAGGAGTTCACACTGGCAGAGTTACTCAAATGCACTGTCCAGAGCTATGCCTTAAACTAAAACATATACCTACAGGATAGCTAAAAATACAACTTCAGGAAACTTCACGCAGTAAAACATTTCTATGTTCCAAACTCAGCCTCTTCTACGAGCAAGTTAAGCAAAAAGATTTGCTTAACCAGATTACAAATTTTTCCATCAGCCAGGAAACCGTGTAGCAAAACCAGAAAGACCTCTGAAACGTATCAGATCACCAGCACTAAAGGCAAGAGCATGAAATAATCTGCAATCTCCAGTAATGCAGCCCAGTCAGGCCAGGGCCTGGACAGGACATGCTGAAGGTTGACCTGTTCAACGGCAACCCACTGATTTTACTTGCTGCACATCAAATTGCATCACTACATTTAAAAGAAAGAAATCTTATGCAGGAGACAAGACCACCTGGATAATGAAGAAGCCGCTTTACGCTATTGGGTTTTCTTCCACCCAGGCCCGTGAAGCAAGAGGTAGTTTAGCCCCTGGTGCAACACTCTATCCCTGAAACAGCGTAACGGCTCAAAGCTTTCCTGGCAGGGACAGGGCTCCTTGCTTATCCCTTGCTTGATGTCACAAATCAAGGATATTGTAGCCTCTCGCCAACCCACTTCATCTGAAAAGGCTGGAGCAGGGGCTGGCCTTCCCCTCAAATTACTTTCTCAGGAGCAGAGGTGATGGAGAACAGAAATTCCTTGCCCTTCTCCTTGGTGGCACCTTGTTGCTCGTGGAGGACCTGAAGCTGCAGCAGCAACCGGGGACAGCCTTGGGGGCAGCAGTAAAGCAAATTGACAGCTCCCTGTGAATTACCTGGGAAACCGAAAACCTCTCGAGGGGGTTTCAGTGCAGCAGGTTCGGCCATTTTTTCCTGCACCAAGCCTATCTATCTTTATGTTTCTGTTTAAACTTTTGCTCGAGTCTCCATGCTTACCTCTGCGTGGCAACTGACTCAACAGCAGCCCTAAGCACCCGTTCGATTTGCTTCCCCACATCAGACACCTTCCAAGAACGTCGCAAAATTACTTAATCCTCCGCAACGAGAGTGGCAAGTTAGTGATTTTCATAAAGCATCAGAGGTATAACAAAGCACCATCAGGGAGAGAAAGCATTGTAAATACACTGTTGTCACCTGGAAGCTGGAACAGCGTTCTCCAAGCTTCTCTAAAACTTATTTTTCTAAGCGAAGATGATACATCTTTCGATTTAAAGTTGTCTTAGGGGACACCAGTTTCCTCAAGTTTGGGAACTAAGTAATGGGGTCGATACCCCAACACTAGAAGGACACTGAACAGGTTCGCAGGTCGGATCACGAACACCGTCTGTCTGTACCTGGGCAGTGTGTGCTCACTTCTAAAAATATTAGCACAAACGAAGCACAGCAACCTTATCACAGGATTCTGATTAGAGAGGCAGCCGATTATTACAACTGTAATAAAAATGTCTATTTCAAGCGAGAAACAAACCAGAATTTCTGGCTGAAATAAGTTGTTTATATGCGAATTAAGAAACTCTGCCACTTTGCAACAAGAAGCAGTCTGGTAAAATGCTAGAAGGTTAGTATTGGAAAAGTAGTGATGAGTTACAGGCCTGTAGCAGTATTTCACAAAATTATACTATATAAATTGGCTTTAATTAAGGTGTGGGAATAGCAACTCCTACGGACAAAGCAATATTAAAGTTTGTAATGCAAGATTCATTTATAATGGCATATTCCACATTGATGTGGCACAGGACAAGGGAACCGGTCTAATTTCAATAGGGATCCAAATGGTTGCCATGGAAAATGTGATTGCGGAGAGCTCAATAAATTCTCCCAAAGCTGATATTTTCAATGGCTAACATTCCCAAATAAAACCACAAAAAAAAAAGCTGTGCCTCAGAGCAGAAACTTCAATGATCTCACATACGGTCTCATTCCTCCACAAATATAAATAAGTATCATTATTCATAGCTTTCACAGGTATGCTGGAGTTTATAAAGTCCATCCAACTTAAGGACACACAACCTATCAATGAAGGAGCACATGTAAAACATCCCTTATTATCAAACCATGTCACATTCTTTCTATTCGATGGCACTTATTGGACTGCAGATTCCATAATCCTTCCCTGAGTCCCTTCTGCATTTAATTCAGTTCAGTCTTAAGTAGTTAAAGAAACTGTTTTCAGTGGCAACTAATAACTACTGACCTACAGTGACACTGCCCTACAATAGGCTTGTCAGGCCTGAAAAACTTGTACCAAAGAAGCTGATTAGGACTTCAAGAGGTTTGTAGCAAGAATCAATGGCTAGTCTGTACTAATGCTGCGGTTGCGGCACAGAAATGATAAAAGTAGAACACCATTAGTTATGCCTCATTAAGCTCCACAGCCCTCCTAAAAAGAAATTTGTTTAGCCTGTCCAAAATCTAATGCAGTTTTAAGCTCTCTGTGTTCAATTTCATAGTATCTCAAAAGCTTCAATAAGATAAAGGCCAAAGAACCAAGAATGGTACCAAAGCACCAACAGTAAAGTTAATTTTGAAGTCTGAGTTTTAATGGAAAGTGTTTTTGCCTTCTTTTTTTAATACAAAGTACTCAAGACTTTTAAAGGATGAACACCACATAGCGCACTCACAAAATATAAATAAATCATGGACATTAATTAACTTAAAAAAAAAAAAAAACAACCCTGCTATACAGTACGATTTAAACAAATTTAAACAACAGAGTTCAAAACAAAGAGGAAAAAAAAGTTGTGAAGCCTGGCAGAACCAAGTGCCTCCCCCAGGCACATTCGACACAACTTCAGGCCCTCTTGCCTTACCTCTGTGGGGTCTGTTGAAACAAGGGCGTAGGACCTCGCCAAGACTCCTGGGGTCTAAGATCTAGAGGGTAAAAACAAAATGTTAAAACAAAAAAGAGCAAGTATACTTAAAGAACTGTGCCCACTTACACTTATACGTGCCCGAGGACTTGTTTGAAGTCGAACAGAAAAGCTCAAACTGGGTATACCATGAAACACATTTCACCAAGTTGCTGATTGCTATTGCTGATTTTGATGGAGCCCTTATGTCCATCAGTAGCAAGTTCAGTACTAATTAATAAAAGGCAACTTTTTTTTTTTTTTTAATATGTCAAATAAACTTCAAGCTATAAGAAGAATGAATTTTAATTGCTAGAACTAGCATTGGTTTGTGCTTGGACACTTCACAGGTACGCTCTCTTGAATGTTTAAAAATGCAAAACCACGTCTCTTACCATCACAACAGAAGGCTTAATTTAAGGTTTACGTTTCTTACAAATACATTCATCGCTACACTACGTGAAAAAATATAGCTACGTATACACACACGCACACTGTTGTCATCATCACAACACACCACGTTTGTGAGAAACAAATATTTAAAGTATGTGCAATTTTCCCTCTCATTAGGCTGTTATTCTATAAAGCAAACTAAAAGGATGACCAGAGCATACAATAAAGCAAACAGCTCCACTTTGTTCACGTTTAAATATATAACTATATATATATAGCTATAATGAGAGAATTAAAGGTAGTAAAAATACATTTTAAAGTTAACCTAGACACTGATAATATGATACTAAAAACCTATTAATGATCTGTCAGATAATGTAATCAGACTGAATTAAACCTTTTCGGGTAAAGACTTGGCCAAGAGACCTATCACTTCAGTTATAAGAAACTGCAGTGAAAAAGACCACCCAGTTTTCAATTGTTTCTTCTACCCAAACTAACTCTTTACAAAGCCGTAGCAGTAACAACATTGCTTTAGCAGGACATGCAATTAAACGGTTGTTGTTCTTCTAAATAAACTGGTCAGTAAACAGGATAAAAGAAACCGCTAATCAATAGCTCCCCAGTCAGTCCACAACACTCAAATTGTGTATCAATCAAAAGCTTCAGTTTCAGTGACACCTTTGATTATTTTCAATGGCGTTTAAGTGTGACCTAATTTCAACAGCTGGTTCCAGGAGCTGGCTAATGGCTGCACTGCAGCGGGACAGCAGCCCCCTGTTAAACTGCCAATATTCAAGTACACCACAGCTTTGCAATAATTTGAAAGGAATGGGGGGGGAAAAAAAAAAACAAAACACAAACAACAAACAAACAAAAAAAACCCCAAAACACACAGGAAAAATCTGCACCTCTCTCCTGACTCTGGATTGTCAGCAGGCTGTAATGGTCTCTGTGTTCAATTTCATAGTATCTCAAAAGCTTCAATAAGATAAAGGCCAAAGAACCAAGAATGGTACCAAAGCACCAACAGTCAAGTTAATTTTGAAGTCTGTAATGGTCTGGCCCGGACACAAACCTTTCACAGAAGCACTTGGGCAGCCCCCATCTGAGATGCCACCGTTTCATCAGGGGAAATAAATTCCGATGCCCAGCAGTTCTGCTGATCCCACCTGGGCCACCCCCGGGCAGAGCTCACCAGCCCACCCAGCCCAGCAACAGCCTGAGCCGCAGAGGGGTACAGGCTGCCCTTTATTTATTTATTAACCATTACACACACACACATCATACACGCAGATGTATATACTGCTACCAACTGATGCATCAGGTATAACTGGCTACTTCATATACACCATAACCAAGGCAGTCTAAAGTATCACAGCCCCTAAAGATGGGTATGCAGCACTTTTATGCTCATCAGCCTGTGAATTACAAGGATGAACAGGCTGTGGTAGCTTTAGTGATGATGGGTTTGCTTTTGAATACAAGATTAGCACAACACAAGAAAACTCAGGCCCACAATGTCGTCTTCAGCTACTCTGGGGGAAACAAGTGATTAAATGACATTAAACTGAAGCTTAAAAAAAAAAAAAAAGTACAAAGGTGAAAAAAAAATTAATTGGTAAAGCCTCAGAGCGTAACTACTTTCAATCCAAAAAATATCCTAAAACAACTTTTCATTTCTAATAATTTCAAAGCTTTGCAGACACCAGCACCACCACAGCAGAATTTTCGGAGGCACGAAACGGCTCCATCTGTAGCTCCTAACGCCTGTGGTTCCTCATCTGCAGTCGCCACAACGAGGGCTAGGGTTTGGCTCTGTCACCATAACCGGACCTGCAGGTCTCCTAAGCCTGTCTCAGTTCTCCTTCTGCTTGCTGGGAGACACGAACTTCCAGAAATAACCTCCCTATATTCCATGGGGAATAACGGCGATGCCTCCCCCACCGTTCTCCTCCGTGCAGGCCGAGCAAGGCGAGACACCCAAGTACCCCAACAATTATACAGACTAATACAATCTCCCCCTCCCTGACCCCCCCCCGGTCAGAACTTCACATTTTAATTGAAGTTTATTGACACATTTTTCCATTCCACTGCCAGGGTCAAATGGTGCTCTAGCGAGAAACCCAGCGAGATGCTGCTGGTCTTGCCCTGGTACAGGGTTTCCCCGTTCATACAGAGCCCTGTTTAAGGGTTAGTTAAAAACTTGTGTCCTATTTAATCGCTCCCTTTCCATCTGAAAAAGAAAGGATCCGGCTCTCCTGCTGTAACCACATGTTTTTACAGCTCAAGGGAACGGTTTAAGAAAGAGATTAAATGTTTTTATGATGATTTCTTTAAAGCCACCTTATTACTATTCATTTGTATTGCTCTGACAGAGAACAATCTTTGAGGGAAGAAGGCTGGAGCGGTGAATTGCACTTCAAAAAGGCACAAAATTGGAGAAGAAATGACAATTAATATTTTCTTTAGTCTTCAAAACTTAGGCATTTCCTAGAGCTATAAGGCCAAATAAACTGCCTTCTCTTAGCAGCTCCTCAAGTAACAATTTATCTAATCAGTGTGGCAATCAAAGAGGAGATTTTGTGTTTACTGATTGCACTAATCAAAAATCACTTTTCAAATGCAGCTAATTGACAAGTTTACTGACTGAAATGAAAGTCATAAATCAGATACCCTGTGCTGCAGGAACCAAATATGCCATTCACAGAGTACTGCCATGCTGCACTCGACTCTCCAAGTTATCAGCACAGACAATTATTCATCAACTGAAAATTGGCACATCAAAGTCAAATCAGAGAACAACAGTAAGGAACACCCACAGCAGGCTCTTGAGGAAGAGACAGCACTTTGGTTGACCGCATTGCCCTTCTAGAGTCTAATTTTACTTCGTCATCCATATAAAAACATAATACATACAACGAAAAAGTTGCTCTGTAACAATCCCACAAAATGTGGGAATTTTAACCGCATCAGCTCTAGTTTTTCAGGAATGTGTGACGCTTCCCAATCCACTTATGCCACAATGTACAGCTGTTCTCTCACAATTATGGAGCTGATGAACATGACTTTGACACAACAGATAACCTGCCCCGTTGAGAAAACTCAGCCTATGCCTTCCCATTTGTTCTAATTTATTTTCTAGCTGAAGATGTCTGTGCTTCGACACAGACATTTGCTCTTGAACTGAAGGGGGTGACTGCAAAAGGCAAGAAGATAGCTGTGATCTAGGAACACCTTTTGGTACTCCTAGGAGGGTGCAAAGAGGTGGGGGTTGGTCTCTTCTCCCAAGTCACAGGCGACAGGACAAGAAGAAACAGCCTCAAGCTACGCCAGGGGAGGTTCAGGCTGGATATCAGGAACAATTTTTTCACTGAAAGGGTTATCAGACATTGGAATGGGCTGCCCAGGGTGGTGGTTGAGGCACCATCCCT
>JAOXNO010000024.1:6201620-6219696 GCA_028565335.1 Limnodromus scolopaceus
GGGAGGTGTCCCTGCCCATGGCAGGGGGGTTGGAACTAGATGATCTTTAAGGTCCCTTCCAACCCAAACCATTCTACAATTCTATAAAGTCCTGCTCACACAACTGGAAGACAACGTAACCTTACCGAGAGGAATACAACAAGGATTCTTACCGGATCTGTCATGAGCTTTCTCCATGTTGGTGGCAGAAAATTTCCACTTGCAGCTGGAAATACTCCCATGAGTTGTTCAAGAGGCTTAAACTGTTGAAATTAAACAAGCAGATGTAGAATGCTTCTAATGAGGTGCCAAATGATAAATAAATAAATAAATAAAGATGCCCTACCGGTTTTGAGCCTTTCTCAAAATCTGAAGGCATGTCTGCAATACCCTCAAAGTCAGAAGCAAATGGAGCGTAGTGAAAAGGGTAATACCAGTTCCAGGATGCGCAGCCCTAAGATAGAGAAACAAAATGAGACAAATCAGAAAAGAAAACAAAAAAAATAAAAATTGCATAGCCCAGTCACTAAAGATGACAAAATTTAGCCCAGCATCAACCAGGAGAAAGAGGAGTCCCCATGATTAGAAAAGAAAGAGCTCTTGCCTCTAAAGGTACTCTGGACTTCAGGTTGGGACTTAACTTTTCATAGCCAGACTACAGCGAGTGAATGGAGACCTCGGGCATTTCCTCGGCAGCACAGAACAGCAGATAGACTTCTATGCCAAAGTACTCTTGCTATGTGCTAGGTTTGAGTCACTAAGGGAGACAGCCAAAGAGACAGTACCTAGCACCATAATGACACAAAAGACCTTACAGCAGAATCTTAACCTTTGCTTCAGGACACCGTAACATACCTCATTGCCTTTTTCCACCTCCTCGAGGGAAAAAAAAAAACAACACACGAGCACATGCACTAAGTCCAGTAAAACCAAGCACAAAAGAATTTCTTGCAAAGAGCAGGAAATCACAGTCTATCCATACAGTTAACCAGTCCCTGGGCTAAACCGAGGAGCCTGTAACAACTGGACACATTTTCAACTTGTGTAGAGTTGCTACCACATCTCAAACAGGGAAAATATACACAGAGATGACACAGAGCGGGAATTTCCAAGTTCTCTGTAATTGTGTACAATTACACCGGCAGAACCGTGCCAGTCAGAAAGCCATTACAGAGGTCCCAACAGGAAAAGAAGTAGGATTTTTCTGGCAGCGCACAGTTTGCACTACCGTGTTTCAATGCAAAAACCCAGCACCACCTTGGGAATACAGGGGATCAGAGAACCCTGATTTGATGCACTCTACAAGGTGTGAAAATGCGAACAATATTTGTTGCAGGTTGAAAAGCATTCTAGTTTTAACTGTTACTTTTCAATTCGGTACAAACACTAATACACACTTCAACTAACATTTTGCTTTTCCCCTCTTATTCTCCTGCGTTGAATATTGGGAAATAAGAAGTGCATTCACTTGAAAGAGGAAAATAATCCTCAAAAAGGAGAAAATAAAGTAAACTCAAAACATATCAGAACACAATGCACTTTATAAAGGAAAGGTGGCTCTAGGAGGTCTAAGTCAAGTTTTCACCTCCTCAGCTATTTTTCTTAGCAGTGCCACTTGAAACAAAAGCCTACTATTTTGACTTCCAATTCTGAACACGCAAATGTCAATGGGGCTCCTCCAGCGATATTTTTGGTATAAAATTACAGAGACCATAATTATTAGATGCAATTCTTCAGATGGTTTCAGTAGGTTTCAAAAGCCAGGTGGATTGGTTTCTTTTTTTTTTGTTTGTTTCTTTTTTTTTTTCTTCCCTTTTTTTTTTTTTCTCTCCAGACAGATGTTCCCACCAGTAGAACACGCTCTGTATGATTAGCTTTTTATAAGGACAGAAAAGCACATAATCTATTCTGTCAGAAGCTTTATGGACAACGAGCAGTAGTTATTAGAAGCAATTATTATTACAGTAAACATAAAACAACCAACAAAAACCCTCAAGCAAACCTATTTTGAAATTCCCCCCAGTCCAACAGCTTCCTTATCTAACTTCCACATGGGCAGAAAGTGAATTTTATGGCTGCTCCATACTGGTGCAATGGGCTGTCCACGTATAGCAGGTATGGGGATTTTGCCTACACATAGTTCTGTTATGCAAGTACAAACAGCAGCACGTGCAACTATTTCCTTGCTGCACTATTTCAACTCTGCAATGTAATTCTTATGAGGTCTAGAGAGAGGCTTGCCTTCTTTCTGAGTCATCTGAATATGAAGTAAAACAGTACAAAAAAAAGAAAAAAACCCTAACCATTTGTGTACTTTCCCCAAGTTTTCCTTTGGAACATTTCTAAACTAGAACGTATTTTCTGCACAAGTCATTTTTCCTTGAGGTCTTATTGGCAATCCTCAATTTTCTTGAGAGCACTGTGGTCCTGCCTGAAGTCTGAAGTTGTTGTCAACCTCACCAATTTATTTCCTTCGCGACCATTACCATCACTTCTCTATGCATTAGTTACTTCTGCCAGAATATCTACAGGCTCAGAAGGACAAGGAGTCACCTACATGCATAAATTGATTTCACAAGCTAAACTAGTGAGTGCTGTATAGGGACTTGCCCATATTGTTTTAAGTTCGGTGTACGCCTGTCTTCCAGCTCCTATACATTTAGGGCCACAAATCTCTCACCCTGCAAACGCAACCCCAATTTGAACAGTTATAAAAGCACACAATGACATCTGCCCCAGCCTCTGATCATAAAGCAATGAACACACGTCCCCCCCCACTTCTTTGAATAAAACAGACTTAATTTTACGATTCTCAAATGAGTATAAATATTTTAGTCACCTTGTAAATATTATCTCAGTTTTGCCAGGTGCTCCCTTCGTCTAAGCCCTTCAGTTTCCCTTAAAATCCAGACTGGCTTTTGCAGTGCTTTTGTATTACTGCATCACTGAAGGTCACACCGACAGTTTTTCAGCAACTAGACACCTACAGCTAATCTGAAGATTCATTTACACACTTTGGAGAAATATGGGCACCTATGGAATTCTAGGAGCGTATCTTGCCACAGTTAAGAGGAACACGGTCTGTTTTCAGCAGACCTAAACTGTGTGCAGGATCACGGGAATTTCCACCTATAAAGGCGTCGAGGTGATGTTTGTCCTTTGCAGAAGGAGCTACTCAAGGAGGAGGAGAACTCAGCTCTGCTGCAGATCAACTGGAACAGATTTGCAAACCTTAAACTCTGTGGTTTTCATCCACCACAACAATCCAAGTCGGAGCCCAAACTCGACTAATCCATACAGTGGAAGGGAACACGCTCCCTTTTCGTTCCAAGGGGGAAGGGTGGAAAGGAGTACAGGTTAAAAAAACCTAGACTTTAAGACTGCATGCTTTTTTTTGGTTGCGCTCTAAGTTGGACAGGCGTGAGCCACCTATGAAAAGCGTGCAGCTTTATCAACGTGGCACTGTGTTCAAGCTACAAACAGATAAACTTCATCGGCTCCAGCACATTCTGTTCCCAGGTCACACACAAAACATAACTTACTTTGTCTGCAGGGCACGAAGCGAGTTATTAACCATCGGTGCAAGAAACTCCAATACGTCTAACTAATCTCTTGCCAATCTGACATCTCAATTATCAAAAGATTTAAATCAGATACAGATTACTTCAATCACAATACACTTCATAGAACATCATTACAATCTACGGAGAAGACTGACAACTCTGTTCCTTTCAAATTCTTACTAGAATTTCACAGGGTTTGTCCTTTGTTCACCCATTTAGTCATCTGTAATTTCACCATGCCATGTATTGCAAAGCAAAAACATGCATCAGTCCTTAATAAACTAACAAGTGCCATTACTGTATGTGAGAAACAAAAACAGCATTCAAATCTTGAGTGCCAAATAGAATGGGCACTCGCTTACTTTATAGCTTCAAAAAAACCCACATTGTTTCTCAAAAATGAGCAATGGATTATTATTATTTCCTGAAAAGAAGGAGTGCAGACACAAAAGAAAACTGACATTTCAGAGAAGAAATTTTTAAGTACCTGATAATAATATCTGAGAACCCAGCAAAGCCCTTCCACATAGGACTGTACAACTTTACGACGGAATTTCTCATCAGATGCATCAACATCAAATTTGTTTTTATAGTAGCGCTGCTTCCAACCAGTTTCCCACAACCTGCATAACAAGCACAAATAGATGTCAATACATGTTAATATATGCACATTTACATAACTGAATTAAAATATAAGCCAAAGTCACTTGCGACTTCAAGTCTCATTTTTACACAATGTCAATGAAAGCATAAAAACTGATATTCAACAGCAAGAGAATAAAATTTGATGGCTGGCATGACAGAAAATCCAGATGAAATTCTGGAGCTACCATCCTGATAAACACCTCTTCAAAATACTTGTTAGGAGCGGGATAGATTTTCAAATATGTGCGGGCTGCTGTCAGGAGTTTTCAGAACAGTATCGCTCCTAGTCGGCAATTTCATCTCTCTTACCAGGAACCTACTACCAAAACTGCCATTTGAACTTTGTTCTTTAACTCTTCCAACCATTAGAAAACCTTCCCTGTCCTTATTTGTACCCTAGGCCAAAATCTTTATCTTGCTAGAGTACCTTCTCACATCAAGTTCATCCCTCTATTCTCAATGCCCTTTTCTCAAGCAGAAAAGCGGTACAGTTTCCCCGCTACTCGAAATAAAAAGAAAGCAAACAAACACCAAGCAGCAGCAGCTTGATTTCTGTATTCTGCTGCTGGTCAGATGAGCTACGTTACCATCAGAGCTATCTGCAACTCGGGAATCTCGTGTTCGCTAACCCGCATCAGGCAAGTTCCCTTTTAGAGAGGGATTTTCAATCTTTCATGCCAGATGGATATTGGAGTCATTGGATCACTCTCGGACACCGTTTGTCCTTCCTTCACACAGCTCCCCCTTACGTCTGGCTACGGATGGGGCAGGGGAAAACAAACGCTCATCCTTGACAGACAAGCATCTCAATCTCTCAGCTCTGGTGTATGTTACTAAAAAAAGTGAATCGTGCTATATCGTGCCACGGTTCAAGCAAGAATATTCTGTGAAGATTAACGGTAAGCACAGACCACAGGCTCCTCGAAAACCTGAGAAGGCAGGGAGAATACTGCTGTCGTGGGCACGGGCAGCAATAGGAATCACTGCCTAAAGACTCCAGAGATTTTCTTCCTTGGACATTTTATCCTCTCGCCACATCTGCTGCGTTCCTTGTCATTCAATAGGTGACATGTCAGTTCTGAGAGAACAGTTGTGCCACAAGCAAGAAGCTATTAATACCCACATAAAATGTCAAGCTGTTAGTCCTAACACACACAACGTAATCTTGGAGGAAATTCCAGTTCAATTCAGAGACTGCCATCTAAAAAGCTAAGTTTCAGTAATAGAAAGATTAAGCTCTACCTAACATTAGGTTCAGTCACAATCATATCATAGTTCAAAACTATCCTGGTTGTTTTGGATTTGTTTTGCTGTTTTGGGTTTTTGGTTGTTGGGTTTGGGTTTGTTTCTTTTTTTCTAATTTAAACTCATAGCAAATGCATTTTACACACACCTATCTCAAAGTTCACATGAGTTTTGGTATTCAAGTGAACTAAAGTGAATTACAAATCTCATTTAGAAACTGGTTAAATCAGATAATCCCTTAATAATGTTGTGTTTGGTTTTTTTTAAACCGAATTTTATTCTCAACAGTTCAAAACTTGGCATTGATTGTCACATTTGAAAATCATCATGCAAGATCCCTTTCCACAAAGGCTGGGGTCACTTTAATTTGCATACAGAATCCAAACCACAAAAGTAACCTGTGAGATCAACTCACACTTGTCAGAACCCCACAGTGCAACAAACACAACCTACGAAGCCTTTAAGACATACCAGAGGTTGACTTTTGCTTTTTTTAATGATGCCTATCCTTTCGGTTTTGCAAAACAGGATCTTCCCTTGCTTCTGTTTCAAGTCGGTTACCCACTACAGAGATAACTTTTTAAAATCTGACCTGAGCTAGTTCAAATATAATCCAAACTGATGAGGAGGTTGGAGAAACCAGGAAATCTTTTCCAGAGTTTAAGAAAGCCAGGTGAGCAGGGACAGAGCTACACGCGCTAAGGTCTTGAAGGACAGAGTCAAGAACATCTGCAGTCTGCGATTCTGTGACCCCAGGGTCTCCCTGGCAACTAGACACTTGCATAAATTTCAAAAACCTTTTCTGTAAGGTAACAAATCCCAATCTGCTAGCTGACTAGAACTATTTATTCTAGTTTTAAAGTTATTCTAAATGCAAAATATATTTTCACAACTTTGTTGCATCTAGTACGTTTTTTGCAATTGTTTTTACTTTTAATGACAAGCAAAGCTATTTTCCACTCAGAAAAGGATCTGAATAAATATTCTGACCTATGAAAGAGGTTAAATAACTGCAAATGAATGTAGCATATCCTTCTGCTTGACAATACCAACCCTGTCAAAACTATTGCTACTCATAAACCACCACAGTTAATTCACACTAGGTGCTATAAAACTCCTAAAGCTTCTTTTCGAATCTCTGCTAAAATTCAGATGGAAAGCAATATTAAACGTATCTTGATTTTAGATTAAAATTTTGCTGGCTTAATTAAAAAAAAAAAATAAAAACAAACAATCATTCCATTCAGATCTGCACTTCCAGGACAAAGTAAGAACGAGAGCTAGAATATCTGATACTGGAAGATCTGATGGGCCAGAGGTCCCAGATATGTCATGCTAACAGCACTGGACACTAGTGATCAGTATTTTACATTAAGTAACCCTTATTGTTATTCCATGTCCACCTACATCCCCTGGCTCTACAGAGAACAAAAACTCACTTCTTGTATTTATCATGAAAACTTTCACAAAAAATTATAAGGACCATCACCCTTAAAGGGCGATAGCTTGATTTAAACCTTTGATAAATTCACACTCACCGGTAATTCACTGTCAGTTAACGCTCATAAAATCCCTACCCCTTAATCACCTAGGGATCCTAAGATATTTAAAGATCTCGTCATAGACAAAACGGGGCCCTGCTGCAAATCGAAGACGGAAGAAAACACACTGGGAGAGTCGAGATAAACAACACTGCGCGCGCGAACGTAACTGAACTTTACGGGTTAAACAGCTCAAAAATTCAACTGCCAAACAGCGGCATTCAGCTCACATAATCAAAGCTGCACAGTGAATGTCTAGCCAATCTAGTGCTTGGTCTCAAAGGGAGTAGTGGCTTGGAGGATGAAAACCTGCACGCATACTAATCTAGATACTTAGATTTAACAGCTAGAGCTTACACATCTCACCGGAATTTACGGAATATTCTAACCCTCCACATTAATTACTGGTGGATAAAAAGATCATAGAAAAGCATCTGAAGGCACTGCTGCTCTAAGCTAAATGGCATTAATTAGACTGCATCTATTTCAGCAATTTGCTAACAAAGTGCTACAAAAAATGGCTTCACCTGATATTATCCTCTGGCTCAGGTTCACTGTCACTATCTTCAGCTTTTCGCTTAATTCCTCCTGCCAGGGATGGGCTGCCATCAGGAGTGAGGCTGGTATTTGGAGATGAAGTTGTCTAGGGTCCGAATGATTACAGTTAAATAGAGGAGGGGGGGGATGAGAAGGGGGAAAGGATTTATTAGGCATTTAAAATTCAAGTTAAAATTGACGGCTTTGTGATAATAACATGCATTATTTTTAATTCCCCAAAAACTCCAGGCAAAAGCTACACAGTCCTTGAACTATTAAGTCAAGTGGCAAAAGAAAAGAAGACATCTTTGTATTAAAAGGCAGGCATTGATACATACAGGCAAAAAGTTCATGTATTTGAGAAAGAAAAAGATGCAATAAACAAGACAGTATAAATTGATAAAACCTGCTGTTTTTTATATATTCCAATTTTGGAATACAACTGTTTTCTCTAGTCCTACAGCTATGTTACAGCTCTGTTTTACAGCAACAGTGAAAAACGCATATGCAGACTACTGTAAAAATGCTGCTTGATAGTCAGAAAATACTCTAAATTTCTTCACAACTGATATTTTAAATTCCTTTTAAATGTATTTTAATTTGTAATGTATTTTAATACCACAGAGGCTAAAAGCAAGTTCTCCCATTCCATAAAAGAATTGATTTGCTTACCCCACGTGCAGAAGTTTCAAGATTAAAAGGGGAAACCAGCAGAAATTATACTTTGAAAAAGCGTACTTTATTTATTTAGATTTAAGAGACAGAACACACAGCTGTGCTGATGAAAAGGACTTCTAATCAAAATTTTTTTTCACTGTTTGGATGAAGCTTTATGCCAGAAAGAAAATATTTGTCATAATTGTTATTTAAAGTTAACAATTGAGACTTCTAAGAGAGCACTCAACTTCTTACCAGCTTTTCCTTGCTTTCTAATACTTTTCCAAAAAATCTGATCTAAGTTTGTCCTCTTCCCAGTGAAAAGTAATGTTTTGGAAAGTAAAAGCAGCGGACAAAAATGTAGATATGCAAATGACAAATTTCCAAAGTATAGATATCTATGTCTGTGTGTGTATACAAATTCCAAAAAGACTAATTAAGGACCTCCAGCTCAGCTGTTCAGTTTGTGTCTCCACAAACGTACTGAGGAAGTTCCTAAACCTGCACTCACAGGAGGTTCAACTCCACAAGTGCCTAACAAGTTTGGGGACAAGAGCCACAATATTTCACCTGGATACGTTCACCTCACACCTGCCCTCCCAGAACTATTTAACAAGCAGCATCACACCAAACATTAAATAAAGAACACAATTTTATTCAAGTGGTCTCATAAAAATTGGTTATTAAAAGCCACTTCCCTGAAAAATAAATTTTTGGGGGTCTGCTTTTCAAGAAAGCTTGATGGGGCAGAGAAAAAGGTGTCGAGAGTAACACGGGATGTGGTTATTTCCCCTTCTATCTGTAAATACCTTTGAACACCTACTTACAGAATTCTGTCTGTCATGCATTCTCATCTCAAAGGCGGCTTGTCTAGGGTTACTGATTGCCTGAGGGCTAGATCGATTTCCCAGAGCCTGAGGGGAAAACTGTCCACCAGGAATAAAAGACGGCTGATCCCTCTAAAAGACAAATATATACAGGTATATTGAAAAAGATCTGTCATCTCCCCGGCAGCGCCATCGCGCCCTCACAACTTTCAGATTAACATGTTATATAAAACAAGCAGAATTTACTCATTCACTCAGTTCAGCTTAAATTCATTATGTTTCACAATCTCAACCAGACATAAGATGACATTTATAAGTGAGACCTTTACATTGCTATAATTTGTTAAGCTCTTTTAAAACAGAAACAAACCAACCCTGCATTTTGTGCCCCTGTTCTTTCTATGTGGGCTGAAAGGCAGTTTTGTGGGGAAGTGGGACCTCATCTAACCTACTGGGAAGAACGTAATCTTTGTAAGCAAAGTGAGCGACGTCTTCCACTCTAATAGAAAATACATAATCTAAAAAATAAACACAAGCTCTAAATATTACTCGTAACGGGGATATCACACGGCCTGTAAGTTTTGGAAGCTACGCGTACCTGAATGTCCTAACCAAGACCAGTTGAAATGAACACACAAAATATCAGGATATTTTGTGAATAAAAGAGAAATCAACATCCTTCCAATAACATAATTTTCAAGAATTTGGCTTACATGGGCCAGAAAGGTTCCCATAAGAGCTAATGCTTCTCTACGACACGTGAGAGATACTTGGCCACACTCACGTGCTTGCAGGCATAGCTACAGTTTGGGGTAAGCCTTGCCTTTTCAGAAACACACTTCTAAATGAAGCAAATCCATTTAATGCAAACTGCTATACGTATTTAAACCTGAACCCTCATGCTAAACTCCGCTGTCCTCAACAATTCAATTGCTGAGAAGACTTGTGTTAATGCACGGAAAAGCAATTCCTGCACAGTGACCGTGCTGAAGCGTCGCTAAATAATCATGAAAATGCAGATTTGTGTGGATTTGAAGGACACAACATACAGCTATCATCCAGCATATTCAACTCTCTCTCTCCTTTCCCTTTCATGAAGCCTTTAATATGCAATTCCTTCTTTCAAAGCTCCAGTCTACAAAAAGCCATGAAAAAAACCCTTTAAAAATAGTTTACACACAGGCCAGAAAATACCACGATTAACAACTGCAGCTTCAACCAACGCATCTGCTGAAAGCCACAGCATACATTTTAATTCTTGCTAGTTTTTCCATCGTGAAAGGAATGAAATTACCTTCATTCTTTTTCTTTTTTCTTTTTGCCGTCTTTTAAAGTTATCCTAAATAGAGCATAAAGAGAAATAAAGTCAATCATACAGGTTTCTTGGAAAAGTATTTCATTGTCATTCACTACTGACCAGAAGGCCACAAGGTTTTTACGTGGTGTTCTGAATAAGATATAGGTCAATTCTTGTGTCTGTAAATTCAACACTACCCTGCAAACCTACAAACCTATGGGGGAAAAGAAAAAACATACCTGTGTAATCAAAGCCCCACAGTTTTGTTAATGACTTACATCATCTACTAAGTTTAGCTATAGCCTTACTTAAAGGCAACATCAGCATCAAAGGACACAAGCTCCTTGCCTGCACTGGAACAGCCACCAAAAAAAATTAAAAAAAAAAAAAAAATAGTAGAGACATTGAAATTCTAGAAACAGGAAAAGAAGAGGCTCAAGGAAAGATATTTCTTATTCCTGGGCCAAGGAAACTGAAGACTTTGCATTTCTACGTCAAGAGAGGGGTAGGCTGGGGTGATTATTAAAAAAAAAAAAAAAAAAGAGAAGTTTTGCCAGCACTGGCACATTTTTTTTGACTGGATAGTGAATACAACTCTTCTTTCATTCACAAGAAGATTTTCTTCCACCTGCACTTCCTGAATAAACTGGAATATGTCTGCAAAAATACTAAACAGACAAACTGCAGAGAGAGACCAAAAGAATGGCAATCTCCGGACGCATTTCAAATGGCAGAAGGTACTGCAAGGCAAGAACACACTTCCAAATCATATTCAGAGTGCCACCCACGCTCATGGCTTGCCCTTCCACATGTTGCAGCAAATTACAAAACAATTCTTCCTTTAGTTTTCGTAGCAGCTATTAAAAAAGCTGCGGGCAGTTAACAGAACTCACATACAGCTTTCATTTTGCTGTTACTTGGGATAACAACCAGAAAAACAAGCCTTGCAGTCCAGGAAACAAAATTCAACTGGAAGCACGCAATTCCTTCTAGAATATGAACGAATTCACTAGAGATCAGAACAAAAAAAAAAATACAAAGTTTGTTATTTTTTCTTATTCTACTAAAGGAGCATCACAGACTGACAGTAACGCAAGTGATTAAAATCAAACTCAAAGAATTTAACAAAAAAATTACATCATCATCTTTTCTCTTTTTGAAAATACTATCTTCAACTTCTCCAACAGCTAACATGATCATCTGGACTCGCTGTAGGTTGACAAAACCACTCTCTGTGAGGTACCCCTGTAAATCAGAAAATAATATAGTTGAAAAAAAAGTCTATTTTTGTAGCAAAAACACAGATATTTTTAAAGAAAAAGCAAAAGAATTTACCCCAGTTTTGTGCACCACATTTTTATATATGTTAACCAAGCGATCAATTGCTCCCTCCCTAAAAACAAACAAACAAAAGCATGAGATTCTTACTATCTAAAACCACAGTAGGTGTACTTGCAGAAAAAGAAAACATATTCTCAACTACCTGATCTCCAAAGATGGCAGATGAGGAAGAAAGTCATTTCCCACAAAGAAGCACATAAAGACCCAGTCATCAACACTTCTTTCAAAATCAAAAGTGAAAGGCAAACTGGCCATAGTGAGTTCTCTTTCCAAATACTGCAACAGACATGCAAAAGAGAGGACATCAGAAAACACCGTGTATGGACTTTTAAAATGTTATTTTTATAAAACAGCTATAGTAACTGCTTCAATATACCTCTCGCAGAACACATAATCGGATGAAGATGAATTCTTGCTCGGCCATAGGAAGACTGTCTGCAAACTGATCATGCTAAAATAAAAGAAAAACTGCATTACATCCAAGCTCACCTCAAAGTTTCATCGGCTCAATATTAAAGGCTCATTCTGGGGAGAGTTAAGAGCTATACGAGTACAGTTTCTCAAGTTCTTATGCCAAGAATGCATTTTGCTACTTTGCATTTCTGTTAAGTTACTGATCACATTCTCTTGCCAGTGTTAAAAACACCACGACAAACCAGCACAAGGGAGGATGTTAAGTTTGGCATAATATTTTTGTATTACAGAAGCACAACTTTTACTTATTAGTATAAGAGGAAAGCCAGGTTATTAAAGGGATACGATTTGCACTATGTTTCTGCCAAAATCAAACATAAATTAGCTTATATAGAAAAAGAATTTATAGAAATAGCAAAATTCTCACCTTGCCTTGTTTTTCTCTGGGCAAACCTTGGCAATCCTTAACCTCGTGACCCATCTGGTTACAAAGAGCACATGGCTTGGGTTTATTTGGTTTAAACTCTTCCCTAATAATGGTGAAGTTTGGTTCATGTGTAGCTAACCCAAGCATAATCAGATCAGCTACCAATCAAAAGAGAAGAATAAAATAGAATGAAGGATAAAAATTATTAAGTTTTTATAAAAAAAAAAGTTAAAAAGCAAAGTACATTCTACCTTAAGCAAGGGTAAACACACAGATGTGCTTAGCCACAAACTCCCCTGACAGTACAACTAAGTGAAGGTTAGCCTTTCAGCTATGGACAGGGCTAGATCTTCCCACATTTATTACACAAAGCTTTGAAAAACTAACAAATACACCGGATTATTTACACAGATACAAGTTAAAGCCTAAAAACTACAGTCCAACTCAATCAGAACACAGCGCAAAAAAGCTTAGTAGGCCAGCAAAAGAGAACTCACCATCAGCCCCGCACAGACAATGATGAGTGTTTGGGTCATGGTTTGGTTGAGCTATACGAAAGAAAATAACATTTAGTCAACCAAAGTAATGTAAAATATATTATTACTGACTTAGTTTAAAGCAAAATGTTCACTTTTATTTGAATTTTACCTCTTTGTCTTCTAATGTAATCCATGATTTTATGTTCACCTTCACCAGGAGCACTAGCATCAGACAAAATAACCTGTGAAAGGTTGACAGATTATGTAAACAATTTATGCTGCCACAGTTAAAACCCAAACAAGTCACATAGTTCATATGCCCAATCTGATTTATGAATAATTGAAATCCTAATTTGTAGTTTCAACTGAAATGTTTCGACTCAAAATGAAATTATTTAAGAGTTTGGAACCAATGAATAGACCTTCATTTTTCTCTACTAATTCTAGGATGAAGCTGACATATTGATTCAAATACCAACGAAATTGTCACGTCATTAACTAACATATTTGAGGTTTCCCTCAAATTATTGGGGCAATCAAAATACACACTGGAGAGCTACCGGATAAAGCAGACATATGCCTGCTCCCCTTTAGATCGTCTAAACTCACAGATACACTGACACATTACCACATTATACGCTTCCTTACACTGATGTCCAGATGAGCATTAGCGTTTATAAAACTCGTGTCTGATGGAGGGAATTAAGCAGAGTCGACTGTCCTCTAATTAGACCTCTTAAACAGCCAACTTACGGAAAACAAAAGACAGCTGCATCTGGGAAGACTGACTATTCTGCCCTCTTGTCCAGATCAAACACAGGGTTGCCAGAAACAAAACTCCGTAGGGGTGGAGTGGTTGAGGAACAGGAGGACAGAATCTCAAAGTCCAGAAAGACAAGAAAGCCGACATGTATTATTTTTGTTGCCTGTCATCTACTGTCACCCATTATTAGAATAAAGGAGAAAATGCAGCCTACCTAAGGTAGCAAACCAGTTAAAAAGGAAATGGTAAAAAGAATATATACACAATGTATCTTGACACTTTTCCCCAAAAGAAGAAAAAGTATTCCTAAAACGCTGTCTCCCATTACATCAAATTGTGGCTTCTACTATTCAATCTTTTCATTGCTCTTAAATGAACCCAAAACAAACGGTGCTGTTAGATTGTATTATTAGGATGAAATGTTCTCTGAAGCAGAACGCACAAGTCGGTCCATTATGAATAAGAGCACAGTGCCAGAAGATGAGACAAATCCGCTAAATTTATACTCTTCAATCATATCCAAACCCAGCCTAACAGATCACCTTCATTTTCCTGAAGTACGAAACTGTGAAACTTACTGTCAAATTCTTCCACCCTGGGTCACTGTTCAAACGGTCAGCGATGTAATAGCGGAGACATTTAGCAAGATTGTCCATAAACTCAGTTCCCTAAAAAGTGGCAGAAGGAAATAAATTAAACCATCATTCAGCCACTGGCAATTGCTGGTTAAAGTGTAAGATTACTTACCGGGGTAATACAGTTGCTGTCAAATCTCTCTTTCACTTCTTCTGGAGGAAGAATGCCACCTAGAGCAATAAAAACATTAAACAGAAGTAAATCAATATGGAAGATCAAAAACATTTTTGCATTATAAAAACCCAGATGGCTGCCTTGATAACAATTAACACTGAAAGTTAGTTCATTTAAAAAAAAAAAAACAACAAAAAACCACAAACCAAACAACAACAAAACTAAAACAGCTCTTACCATTATATTATCTCCATCTTAAAATAAGGTATTAGTACATTTATAAATGCTCTTGTTACTTCAGAAAAGTTATTTCACTACCTATTCTGTCAAAAGACTGTGAAAGAAATATCAGAGGAACTAAGCTTGCTAAAGGAGATAAAACATTAGGAAATAATTATTTTCTTACATATTCTCCCCTATGTTTCCACTATCTATTCACTTGGGCTCACAAACAGGGTTACACCAACTTCTCTCATCTCTGAGCTTCATAAAGGGTCTTCGTAGTGTAGAAAAGCTACAGGAAAAAATGTTAAAAGAGTCTTTGTCCTCCCCTCTTTCATCTCTACCGAGGTTACACACTGGTCCTCTCACTTGGGCTATGGCATTCATTCTTCCTACACAGTCACCTGAACTAACTGCTCCAGCCCAGACAGCCCGCTCCAGCTACACACACTCCTTTTGCTCCAGCCATGTCACTTACGAAAGTTGCCCTAAGAAAGTTGCACTGACTTTGCTTCCTCACCGAGTTTAGAATTTCCAGTGTCAATTTTTCCATGTCACTTACGAAAGTTGCCCTAAGAAAGTTGCACTGACTTTGCTTCCTCACCGAGTTTAGAATTTCCAGTGTCAAGTAACTACCCTTGCTCACAGGTTGTTATTCTCGTGCAGTACTATTTTCATTTGATCCCTGCTTTTAAGCCTCGACAATTCTTTCATCAAGTCCTACAAATCTGTACTTCCTTCCATAAGAGTTTTGGTTAGTATCCCACTACTACACTTATCCCTCCTCTTCTGTTCAATTTTTTTTTTTCTAAAGGAATTAGGAGTACTCAACACAAATTCATTTCAGGCAGAAGACTGAAGAAGAAAAAAAAAAAGTGACACTTTGTTTTATCTTAGTTCTTAACTTTGAAAAACACAGATCCATCCTTCTGTAGCCTTGCACTCCCCTCCTTCTCTTAGTAACGCACAGGCAAATATCCGCTGAGCAAGACATCCCTTTTCTGACCCTTACTGAAGCATCCAAAACAATCAAGGTGACTCTCACTTGAAAAACCTCAGATATGGCCACAGTTAGTTCTACCTTTTGCCAGAATTTCTTGTCTTATTTTTTGCTTCTCTTCAGCAGCTTCCATGCCCTCCTTTGATGCTCTGAATCTTCTGGACCGCTGTTGATTCATTTTTGCACGTGGAGCCTAAAAAAAGGTATCATAATGCTTGGTTCAGTTATTGCACCTGGGCAATTGTTTCCTTTCTGGACGAGCCTTTTGAAATTGGTCAGTCTGTGATTACACAACCCTTTAAAAAGACATCAGCCTAAACTCTTAATGGAAAGAGGGATTTCTGTCCTCCTTCCCTCACGTCACCACTAGTTCCCATACGGCAGCACAGGGAGCAGGACACGGTCCCAAACAGGTCTCTCACCCTTCTCTGACTGGCAAGCCAGCAGCATGCACAGCTCTACCCCATCTCAGAGATGCTCAAGGATTCAAAGTTTCCCTTGCAAAATAAACGAAACTTACAGACGTGTATCTGGGAAGCGTTATTTATTCCACATCCTTTCTCCAACAAAAAAACCAACCTCCTACAATTGCATGCATAACTCTTTGGAAAATAAAAATACTACAGCAGACAGTAGTTATCTATTACTTAAGGCAGGTATGTTGGGGTTTTTAAAAAGATACAGCAACATTTGGTTGGGATGAGTTCTATAGACACACGTACATTAGGAATTCCTGCACTTGAATTCAAGCTAAAAATCTTTTTACTTAATGATACTCATTTTACCTTTCAGAAACTGAAAAACCTAGAAAAATAACCAAAGCTTAAGAGGCCTACAGTCTGCTAGGCCACTTCGACATCTCTCAGTGAGATGAGGCAATCGCGATAGAAAAATATTTAGTACAGCAAAGCTATTAAGAAGAGGGGATATCTTTCATTAGACCAATCGATGCACCGAGGGGAAATGAGAATTGGGTATGGAGAAAGACAAGCTTTCAGCTAGCCTGTGAAACACTCCACAGCACAATTCAGTCACTGCCCATCTTAAGTGCATTTGCTTAAATGGTTTTCTGGTTCCCAGCTTGTGGTATAAATTATTACTGAAGCCACAGAAGGGAGGAACGTAAGTAGTTTCAGAGCGTCACTGTCTTATGGAAGTTTCCTGCTTTTCAAAAGCAAAGTTCAGACTGCAATAGACTATATTAGCAAGCTCATATAACCCCATGGACAACAAAACCCATGAATGCTTTTAATTACCCTCACCAAAATTAAATTAACAGTAGGTTTTACCTGTAGTTTTTCATTTTGGAAAACTATCCCCAAAGGATGTTAGGAGAGCAGATGGTATTTACCCTAATTTTACAGCCATTACAGGGAACTAAATATATTCATACTTACTACTCCATCTATAGCCATGTAAAGAAGTCGCCTTGGTCTTACAATGTTGAAGATCCTGTCAATATACTCAAAAATTGCAACCATCATTTCATCTTCATTTTTGGGCGCTGGCCTAAAACATAAAGCATTCAATTCAACTTCTGAAATGCTATCAACAAATCCTATTTGTGAAGAGACAAAAAAAATGCCTTACTTGTCTTCTGGATGCGTACAAGGGTGGATTATACCATTCATATCCAAATACAGGTTATCAAACTCCACCTCATTAGGGTTCGGTTTGCTCGTATCAATTGGAGCCTTGACACCATTGCACTCTTTAGCCTGTGAACACAGTCAACACAAATATTTCAGTACGTGATTAGAGAAGTATCACAAATAACCAACAGAGGCATTAATGTTCAGACTCACCAAAGTTTATTTTTTTCCATGGCAATAGAAAAAAAAAAAAAAAAGAGCATCACGTTACCCACATAATTACCTGAAAGTGCATGCTTACACTATTAAAATAGCACATTTTTTTTTTTTAAATAAGTTTATAAACTAGCACAAGGAGAAGATATTATGATGTGTTATGGCAGAAGTGGTTAATTTCTGTTGATCAGCATGCATTATAAACAAAAAGTTTCCATACCTCATGTTATTCAAGAAAGCAATTCCTTCTACTGCCAGGACCATACCGACTCCCCCAAAATTTAGCAAAGGGTCTTCTAAGTTTATAATACGATGCTATAAATTTAACATGATAACTAAGGACCATCAAAATCTTTCTACTTTAAACACTTAGTTCCCCGGATTGACACACGCAAACAAACTCGCGCCTCTGCATTTTCTCACTGCAAAGCAGTCTTTAAGTTACACACACAATACGGGGAGGCAGGGCAGGAAAAGCCGTTCATCTCTTGTGGCCATTCAGCTCTTGTGGCCAGGAAGGCCAACGGAATCCTGGGCTGCATAGGGAAGAGTGTGGCCAGTAGGTCGAGGGAGGTCATTCT
>JAOXNO010000024.1:6231392-6242831 GCA_028565335.1 Limnodromus scolopaceus
GAGGCCTCACCAGTGCCGAGTACAGGGGGACAATCACCTCTCGGGCCCTACTCGCCACACTGTTCCTGATACAGGCCTGATCCTGTCACAGACAGGATTGTTCTGCAGCTCTCCGGAGGCAGGCAGACAGACAGACAGACAGACACCGCAGCTTACGGAGAAGGTCAGAGTCACAAAGTCACCGCGAGAGCGAGGTGTGCGTTTCCCGTTGCAGCGCGCTGTCAACACCTCGTGGTCTCCAGCAATGGAGCTGCGGTGGCCAAACAGCGGGCTCATTCAGAGGTCCCACTTCATTGTCCCTCAAGGTAGCTTGAGAGAACGTTTCCACTCCAAGCAATTTACTTGACCAGCTGCTGCCTGAATTACAGCTTTGTCTATTATGTCCCACTTTCTCCCTCTACTTGACCCCGCGGTGAAGTCACAATCAGAGCATGACATCACAGAGTTGGCAGAAAAACGGCAATGACGTCACAAATGACAAATCACCACTTTTGAGATAAGATCAAACACAGGCAAGATTGGCTTCAAACAACCGCGTGGCTTTAACAACCAGCTCTGTGAATCAGCAAACGATTCGACTGACACGAACAAAATCACCTTTAAATTCACAGGGCCTGAGAGAGTTCCTCAATATGGAAATTCATTTGACTCACCAAAAAAACCCACAAAAACAAAACTTAAAAAAAAAAAAAAAAAGTAAAAAGCATGGCACGCGAGGAAGCGTTAAGTCAGGCCCGTGGTCACTCGCAGAGCTGTGCTGTCCGCCTGTCCCTCACCGCTGTCGGAGGGCGGCTGTCTGTCCACAGTCAGCGCAACAGCCGCGATGCCCCAGGTGAAGGGAGGGAGGGAGGGAGGGAGGCTGTCCCACCTCACACGGGAATTTCAGCTCCCGTTCGGCTGAGGCGCTGTTAATGTGCTCGGCGCTTTTGATGATGATACATAAACATCTTATCTACACATGCAGCAGCTGCATCTTTCATCCTATATCCCCGGCCCCCCCTGGACTGCGGGTCCCCGCTCAGCCGGGAACGGCAGAGCGGCGCCGGCTGCGCCCCGCGCTCCCTCCCGCCCCCAACACCTGGGAAGAGGCTGAACACCTCAAAAGGCTCCAAAAAAAAAAAAAAAAATATATAAAAATAGTCGAACTGCCTAGTGGAGAAGGAAATGAGCTGGGGATACGAGAGCGCCTTTCAAATGGCACCAAAGCGGCCATCACTTATGGCATCCTTAAGTCAGACGCCTCTGAAACGCATTCTGTACCGTTCCAGACCGCACAAGCCTAGAGCTGAGCTCCAAGGAAAGAGCTCCCAGCGCTGACTTCACTTACGGGAAGCCACCATCAGAGGTGGCTTTCAGCCACCAGTGGTCCTTCACGGTGGTTAGAGAGGAAAACGAAACGCGGGCCAGAATGAAAACACGCAGGGCCCAAACACCAATTTAAAAGAAAGCCTGCTTGCTCAGGGGGGGGAAAAAACACCAAAAATTGTTCCAGATGCACACGGGGCTGCGCAAGCACCTTTGTGCGCCCACCTGCGGTAAGTGTGCAAGTGCACGTGCTGCTGCCCACCCACTCCTGCAACTCCAAAGAGAGGATCAAGGAAACAGCTTTTTTCCTTCTCTGCATTTTCTCCTACCCGCTACTTGCTACTGCTGGATTTGAACCCTGAAGTGAAGATCCCTACACCCTCCGCATCATACTCGCTATAAAACACGTCCTCTCTGGTCCCAAACCTGTCATCGTTGTCTACTTGCTGGGTCCTAGGTTGAGGCGGAGAAATTCCACGCTTTCCCCATCTCCTTACACTCCTATGTTTTATACAGTTCCATAATGTTCTTCTGGGAGGTTTTCTACCATATAGATTACGCTTCGAAAGACATCGATTTTAAGCAGCACGATGTTTGTTCCTTACCTTTGGATTTTATAGCCGTTACCGTTCCCTTCCTGGTTTCAGTCCTGTAAAAGAGAGAGATTTCAAACAAGCAGCACAACGTCACAAAATTATAAGAATGTAAGTTGACTTTTTTTTTTTTTAATTAAAAAAACTGTGAAATGGTTTAAAAAAATCTGTGAAATGGTTTAAAAAAACCTGTGAAATGGTTTAAAAAAACCTGTGAAACGGTTTAAAAAAAAAATGAAAATCACTAACTTCTGTATCTGCTTTTTAAAAAAAAGCCCCAACAACTACTTTATCAAGGGTTTCTTTGCTTTTATGTCTCCTAAGAGGTGGAGAAATTAACACGCAGCGGGGACGTTGGTCCAGACGTTGGGGCAGCGTGAACGGGAGTCAACCCTTGGTAACAGCGCCCATTTCCACCAGGAGTGAATTAGGGGTACAAAGGATCAGAGATCTAGCCTCCAGCTATCTTTTACAGCCTTTACGGATAATGCCAAAAAATAAAATAAATAATAAATAAAACCCAGAAAAAAAATCCAAACAAAAACTGATGCTCTCCTTATCCCCCTTCCTGCCTGTGCGCTCCTCCAGCCCGGCTACTGGGTTCCCATAGCATCCTCCCAGTCCCTATGTAAATGCGCTGCTGCCTTTGATCTACCTTGATGTATATGCAGTTGCGACTCCGTTCTGTTAAATGACTGCTCTTGTGTCTGGAGCATCACAGGCCCTTTTGAATCTCTCAAACAAGCTGGGATCATTTTGATCTTTTGTGTGCGGCGTGCGTATTGTGTTGGTGCTGGGAAATAATCGCGCAGGGGCAATGATGGAGGAGAATTAACCGTTATATTAACAATCCTGCAATAAGCTCTGAAAATAAAGCTTCAGCTGATTTTAATAAGGAAGATCAAATAGGAGATATTTGTGACGCTACCGTGCGAACTAGTAAAATATAAGCAAGTGTCAAGCTGCCATTTGAAGCTGTTGCTGCAGGCAACGGGACTCAATCAGTTGTCAAAAATTTCATACAATTCGCTGCGTTTCATTTAAAGAGGTGGCAGCCAATACAGAATTGCTCAAAGCGGGGAGTTAAAAACATTCTAACTACTATTGTGGAGGCATTCGTGAAGGAGATACAAGGGAAAAAAAAAAAAAAAAAAAAAGCCCAGAGATGATTCACTGCTTGTCTTGTACCGCTGTATTCAGTACGGAGTCGGGATTGCGGCTGGAAAGCTAAGCTTAAAGCAGGGGAAAGTTTCCTGACGTTCCTGAAGTTCCTGACGTTCACGATGTTACAAGCTACCTACCTTACAGAAACTTTTCCTTCTAACTAAGAGAGCTCAAACTGTTTAATTCCTATTCCTTAATTCCTGTTCCTTTCTACAAGCTGCGAGTGCCACTAGCACACAGTCTGCCCCTTTGCAGACATACAAAGTTTCCCAGAAACAGAACATTGAACGTAGCTGAGGTTCAATTGAGATGCCAAACTGAGCCTTAAGTAACACTTAGTACTTGGGAGTAGTAACAGCAACATCACTAATTATGAACTTACTATTTAAGTAAAAAAAAATTTAAAGTGTTAGCTTTTAAAGGTTTATGCGACGCTTCGTTAGCGTGCCATCCTAACGCCTTTCTGCTCTATTCAGAGCCGAACCCTCCGCCGCGTTACACTTCAACTCCTCGTTCAAAGGCATTTCCTTGACAGTTATTTCCAGCAGGTATTTTAAGTCGGAGCCTCTGGGTTGAGTCCTGCAATATGCTGCACGCCCTTAACTCTTGCTCACTTTGGTGAGATCTCATGACCCTCGGCATTTCCCGGGAGGCGCTCCACGTATCCCAGGCTTAGCCCATAAAAATGTGCTCAAGAGGAACGCAACTCTTTCCCCCCCCCTCCCCGGGTGTAGAGCGAGAAGCCACTTGTTGCTGAGCTACAAATTGAGAGGTGACTTCTGTGGCAGGCTGCACAAGAACCGTTTTATCTTCAAGTAGTTCAATAAAACAAGATGAGGCAGCTGGCAGCTACCGCTTCCACTGCCTGCTGCTTCCACTCCCATCGTCAGGGGAGGCGCGTGGGGTTTCGTTACTCGGCCACGCTAGGAGGTCCCTACAAGTGATTTTTTTTTGCTTCGCATCTCCCTGCGGTTGAAGCCCACATCAAAACATGAGAGGGTTGGTCATTTGAGCCCACAGCCTCTGCCGCACTGAGGACCAGCGTGGACCGCAGACCCACCAGTGGAGCACCGCCACTTGGTCCACTTACACAACTCAAAGCGCTCCAAGGTGCTCCAGGCCAGTGGTCTCACAGAGAAGTGGTGCTGGACAAAGACCACCATGGTGGTAGGAAGGTCTGGAAACCTTCCCTCTTCTGCCCCAGCTTCTCATGAAGAAAGAGGTAAATGCTAACAGGAAAGGAGGGCAGACAGATGTTTGTGTTCTACCAAAACCCATCCATTTGTTGGGATTCATCCTCCCCGGGGTGAATCCACCACACCCAAGAGTGGGACTGACTCCCAGAAGAGCACCCCACGCCGGGAGCTGGGTGTTAGTTTGAGTGTCATCCAGAGAGAGATGGGGAACAGGGCATGAGCAAAGGCTTGGCACGAAAGCCACCAGCACAGAGGAACGCCCGGGGAGATAGGGAAAAACGAAGCTAGGACATCAGAAAAGCCAGATCGGAAATCGCAGCTCCACCAAACCAAGCCTGGAAAAATGCTTCAAGATGCCTTTGTAACGGGGAATAAAAATTCCTGAATTATGTCTGAAGTGTTAGTCAAGGCTGATAAGATGCAAGACGTCTACGGTGCAGAACGTTCCTGTTCAGAAATCGGTAAATTCAATCACGAAAGTTACCATCGGGTGCACTGAGCCCGCAGTAACCACACAGACCTCTGCGGAGAGATTTCGGGAGTACAGGTGAAGTAAGGCCAGTTTCACTGCCTCAACCAATCCCCCGTTGTGACCCTTCCGTATCCATTTACACGTTTGCTTTTTCCCCCTAAAATAATTCCAAACTCAACCCAGGCTCTAACAAAGAAAAAAAAAACCCAAATCAGTTTAACTTCAAAGGGCCTTTTAATCTCTCCTTTACTCCGATGAAACGGGCTTTTTGCATTGAAGATGCTGCAACAAGAAGAAGTGAAAAAGCGCCAAGAAAATATTTTTTCCCCCCTCTGTAAAGAAAATTAATATTAAGAGGAAAATCCCAGACCGACAAGAGCCAAGGAAATAGAGGAGGCTTACTGAAAAACAGAAAATGTTTGTTTTAGCCTGAGTATCTTTTTGCTGAAGCACCTGTTGAACCTCTGTGTTTTAGTGTCAAGTGAAAAAAAGACACCCAAATGCCAAGGGAAAAAAAAAAAAAAAAGACACCCACTTGCCAAAAGAAAAAAAAAAAGGACACAAAGAAAACTGTGCAAACATAAAAGGGGGGAAAAAACACAACAGCAAACCAACAAAAAACATCCAAGCACCAAGAGGAAAAAGAAAAAAAAAGCCAAAACACGCCACTGAAATGCTAGATTTTATGAGAAAAACTAAACGGAGAGTGCAGCGGCCTCGGGAACGCTGATCCTCTGGCTCATCTCGCGCGAGGCTGGAAGGCTGCGTGCCCCCGTCCCGCGCGGGCGCTGCTGAGGCAGCACCCCCAGAAAACAAACCCGGCGGTTCTTTTTTCGCCGGGTGGTGCTGGTTGACTCTCGGGGAGGGAAGCCGTGAAGCTTCTCCTCCCTCAGCAATAGGGGAGGATGCAGATGTTTTTCAAGAACATCTAAAAGGCTGGCAGCTGCAAGCGAGCCGGGCTGCCCCGTGGCGGTGCCTCTGGTGGGACAGTCCCAGCTGGGCACCCCCCCGATGGCACACCTTCCTGCCAGCCCCTGCAGAAGCCAGACAGCTCTATCCTTTTCTGCTGATCACTTACTAGAAATTTGGCATTACAGGAGCATTCCCCGCTCTGGAAAGTCAGTAGAAACTAAGAAATCCATTCATCGTGCCAGAATTGGGGGAATAATGTTGAATTTAAGTAATTACACCGCCAATAGGATGATCTTTATTTTAGGATACGAAGATCTATATCGAGCTACATTTAAGACTATTCTCTGCTTAGCTATACCAGGCTGAACATAAAAAAAAAAAAAAACCCCAAATAAACCACAAACAAACATTCTTGCTTAGAGAAACCACTAACACAAAGACCGTATCACAGCGCTGTGATGAAACAGTGCTGGAGAAGCACAGGGCATCGCCACAAAAATAAACTCCATCTCCTCTGTACTACAAAAGGCAACGTATTTGGATGGATGTTGCTGCCTCTCCCCGCAAACCGTTCCCCACCAGCATTCGTGGAGCGTCACGCCACAACGCGACTATTTCTGCACCAGCTGGATGTTAGTATTTCGGAAACAAGGCTCGCAGAAATGGCCGTAAGGTCAGAAAAACGTGCCCGAGTGGACAGGCAGCTCCCGACAGAAGCGATCCGGCGACTGAAAAGGGTAAGACAGGCAGGTGTGTGGTCACGTAGGGGTGCTCCTCTCTCGGGAGGTGGGGAACACACCGCACCTCTTCCTCCAAATCTCCCGCTAAAAGCATCTCCTGAACACTCCCAGCCCCAAATCTTTGGGTTCTCTCCTCAGAGCCCCGGCCAAACCTGACGGTTCCCCCCCCATCAGCTAAGCAATGTCAGGAGTGGTTTTGAAGGGGGATGCGGGGCTGCGCAGAGCCCGAGTGCCCCCCGATGGCCAGCCCGCCTCGCTGCCCGAGAGCTAGCCGGTGTTAAACATCACCCCCGAGAATCATTAAGAGGATGAATTATGATCTGTCCATTTTTATTTGCATACCATTACATCCGTGATCGGTAAAGGCAACGTTCGACTAAAAAAAAACAGCCTTCAGAGACCAGACCGGGTTACCTCCAGAAGACAGATTAATCTTAAAATACCTTACACTGTGCTTATGGCCGGACAAATTAAAATTGTTCTTCGGTTCTCGGTCCGTAACGCATCTTTAATCTCCAGATTTATTTTGAAACGAGACAGCGCAAACGAGTCGAAGAAAAATAAACAACTGCTTGCAGCAAAAAAATTCGGAATTGCCCAGAAAGCTAGTGACCTCCACTGGCTGCATCCATCGCTACAGGACCACCAAATGCCACACACATCGCCCGCCACCCGCTCCGGCGGAGAGATTCAGTCCTGACTTCTGATACCTTCCCCCCCCTCCCCCCCAAGTAATTGCATCGTTTAACACGCTCTTCGCTGCTGCGAAACGCTAACTCCTCGAGCAAACAATCGCATCTCCCTGCACGTAAATATTCCCTCCGTAAAGTAAGTGAAGTCAGGAAAACAAAACCAAACCCACGTAGTTTTATAGCTCAGGGTAGCAGAGGATACTCGCGGGAGAAGAGGAAGCTCTGGCATGCACCCCCGAACAAAAGGGAACAAGTGGTCTTTACTCGGAGAGCAGCTTCCTATTAAGACTCACTCCTTCGTACATTATGCCTTTCATCCCCACTCAACCACAAAATGATTTTGCTGTAGGAAATACAATGGCAGAAAAAGATTTACACTGAAAGAATCTTTAATAATAAACTGTTGCAGATCTGCCTACTTCCCCGTGATTTATAATACAATAAACATCGGATTCTATTAAGTCTCATGCACTGAAGACATGCACTGAAAAACCGAATATGAAAGCCCTCAATTCTTCCCGTCTCCAGTACCATAATAGTGAAATGAGCATGTATAAATGTGCTAAGAGTATCTCTTTGCATCTTTTATAGCTTGTGTGTATTAATCTGTAAAGCTTATTAAGAAAGTCATTGCTATGCAAAGCAGCACCCAATCTCTTTCTCTCGCTTTTCAACAGAGCGCAGTGTTTAGCCAATGGGACCGGTCCCCTGCCCCTCATTCGGCATTCATAACATGCAACATTTGCACAATGTATCTCTCAAAGGCTGCTGAATAGAAAGCCTTAATACTCATGTAAACAACTGCAAACCAATTACTTAATGAATCAGGCCCACACATAATGAGGTGCCAGACAAAGAGCTATAAATGCATTTTTTGCGCCCCAGCCTCTGCTTTAAAGTAAAATCCCTCAGCTGTAGTTTGGGCTTAACTGGCACATCATAATTATTGTCTGGAGGACATCAGAGGAAGCCATTTTTTCTTTTTTTTTATTTTTTTTTTTATTTAGGTCCAGCAGGGTCTTTTGCGAGGTCACTCATCAGCTCAGTGACAAAACGGAGCGAAAGAAGAATTTATAAAAAGTACCACCGCAGCCGCTCCGCGGTTATGTTTATTCTCAAGTAGTGGGTTTCGAGACCACTTGTAAAAGCAATAAAGCCCCAGAAGTGACTGCACTAAGTGGAGCGCTTAAACGCCAGGCACCAAGAAAACCTCACCGCCTCCTGGCCGCAAAACAAGCCGCCGGCCGCCCTCCCCGTCCCCGCAGAACAGGCACCGAGAGCCCAAAAGCAAAGGGCTGATAACAAACTTCCCGTTTAGGAAGCTGCATTTTTTATTATTTTATTATTTTTATTTTTTTTGGAGTCATTTAGGAAAAACTAACTTTATCCATCGCAAGAAATTTGGGGTTTTTTTTTTAAAGCATCATCATCATGCCTCGGCGCATAAAGTCCGCTTGTTTCTCTGCGCCAAAAGGCACGAGATTACAGGGCAGGGGGAATTATTTCAAGATCTGTCGCAAATAATAGTTGGGGGAAAAAAAAATAGCAAAAAAAAAAGAAAAACCACCCCCCTACACCGTATGAATCACATCTGAAAAAACGCAGGAGGCCCCAAGAGCATTATCAGTAAACAGTACGCCATCCGAGGGGGGGAAAAAGCTTGGAGCCTTTTTTTAAATTTATAAAAAAAAAATAGTTTAAATTATAGATATTTTATTCAGCTGCTTAACAGCAATCCTGTAAGCAAGTTCTTCAGGGCCAGATCCTCCTTCTCCTGCTCTCCTGGGCTTCAGTGAATGATTGAAAGTAATTCTCAAAGTTCCAGAAAATTTTGGAAAAAAGGAAAAAAAAAAAAAGAGTTTGACCATAAGACTGTAAGAATTAATCCTAAAGAAGAGCATAAATGTCATTCATCAGTGTTGTATAATATGGCTTGCTTTTATTTACTGTACTTGAAGAATTATGGAAATACTGTGATTTTAAACACAGGATGCAGGACACCACTTGCAAAAGTGGAATTGTCTCTCATATCAAAACTGGCCTCATCAATAACAGCATAAAAAAAAAGCTACAGAAAGACAACAATGCTGTATGAACAGGACTTAAAAAAATTATCAAAATGCTTTAAAGTCTCTTCCTGAGTGCTACCGAGGGCAGTTTTCGGACCGGGGGGGGGGGCGCAGCAGCAGCACCCCCCACTTGCTGGGCTGTCCCAGTAAAGATCTGAAGCCCAGCCAGCATTTCATGCCATGGTTGTGTTACAGCCCATTTTCTGCCACTTCTTGACCACTAATTTGATTGCTGCTGTTTGATTCCTGTTCCGTGCCAACGGAGGCAGCAAGAAACATCCGACAGAAGTGCTCAGGGACTCAAAGGAAACTGCTGCAGTTTAAGAAAAACAACCACAAAACAAAAGCACAAAAAAACCAAACCACAAACCAGCCAAAAAAAAAGAGAACAAACTCTCCCCTTTAGGTACATGTAAAGCCATTAATTAAACATACTCAGTTTGAAAGTAAGAAAGGCCTGTTATAAATACTCCAGTATCAAATATAAAAAAACCCAACCACCCCAAACCCCGAGCCCATGAAAAGCGTTATCCGGTTACAGCTAGTTCACGTCTCAGAGACACAGAGAAGAAACCCACCACTTTATTTCTTGAAGACTTTATATTTTATGTCTGCCTCTTTCCTGACAACTCCCATTGTCTGGCCCCTGAGTAGCCCTACTGAGAGCAGCTGTACACGCTAATTTGTGGTTCACTGAGATGTCAATTGAGTCTTAAAATGAGAAAACAACAGCTGCAAAACAATACTTGGCTTTGGCACAAATATTTTCTAAGGTGTACCAACGTCTAAGATGTTTTCTTAGATAAACATAAATATGAACCTTAACCCTAGACCAAGTGAAAAAAATGAAATAAGCAGAGTTCCTTCATTTTCTGTCAGTGTTTCTCATTCTACAGAAGCATTTTAAACGTTAAAGGATTTAACAACTTTACCTTGAGAAGGGAGGACTTCTTTCAGTCGATGAAGAACTAGTTTCCAAATGCATTTCTTGGCTCGCTTTTGCTTTGGAACTATTACCGCCACTATCCCAACCTGTTAAGCGAAAATATGAAATAGAAGTTTTCAAATAATGATGGCTGGACCTTACAGCAGCCTGCAAGTCCCTCGCAGAGACACATTCTTCTTTCCAAATAGCTGCACGTAACGGCCACGCTCTTGGTTGGACGACAAAGTCCAGACAGGGGCATGCAGCACGCAGTTAGGGTACCTGCCTCAGGATTGTTTGTTCACAGTTAGGTGGAGATTAGTTAAAAAAACAAACCACGCAAGGAAGCAAGATTGCCCCGCTATCAATTAAGTTGTCTGATGATGGTATCCTGTGAACGGTGAACTTTTTGTACATTTTACAAAAAAGAGCAAACACTGCGATTCTCTTAAGAGCTGTATTGCAGCACGGCAGCTTTAAGCAAAAGTGAAGGATTTCTGGGGTCTTTTTACTCTTTTCTTTTAATCTCTGAGTTCTCCTTTACTTTAGCTCATCTGGAAGCAAGGTTATTTTTATTTTCCTTCCCCTTAAACGTAGATTATTTTGGATAGCTACCATTCTTTTAATATTATTTGATACATCAGTATTTTTAACCACTCTCTTCTCACTTGAAATAGAACCGTGTTTCAGAGGCACAAATCTTGGGATTTTTGTGACTTAAACAGCCAAACACCCAACTATTCCAGAATCCTTTATCTACGCTTTCCTTTCTTTTCCTTTCTCCGCCCTCTGTGTATCTCATTTCCATTCTGTAGAGATTGATGTAAAAAAAAAAAAAGAGGTAAATGAATTAATTCACTAGAATTGTATTGTACAATTGCTCATCTTTGTACTTATTTCCAAAGAACATGATACTCAAGTAGAAATCCCACTTTAAAAGGCTACTTTGCATATATACACGTAGTACTGAAATGATAAACAAGCCCTAATTGTTACCAACTTCATTCCAATCCAGGACAATTTAGTATTTTGGTCCATCTTGGACACTCCTGCTTTCTAACTGGCCACCGCACGTCACCGGCGCGCTCCAGGGGATCACACCGCCCTGTGCTCGGATTTCGGGGGCAGAAACCCTGCTCGATCTCAAGGCACTTCCAACAAAGAGGTGCAGGACATCTGACTGGCACAGGAGATGGCAGAGCCCAGGCAGAGGAGCTGCGCTGGCAGTAGCGTGCTGCTTAACAGAACAAAGTCTGACTGCTTCCCAGGGGATGCAGGGAGGAAAAAAAGAGAAAGGGAGGAAAAAAAGAGAAAGGGAGGAAAAAAAGAGAAAGGGAGGAAAAAAAGAGAAAGGGAGGAAAAAAAGAGAAA